>CM062819.1:252661663-253052361 GCA_031772625.1 Pinus tabuliformis
TTGGAACATATCCCATATATTTTGTATATTGTAGATCCATTACCTTCTCAAGATTTCCATTATGGACATTGCTGAAGAATACACATTCAACTTGGGAATTTTTCTATTGCACTTGCTTTGAAGGGGAATATTTACCATAACCTTTAGATACCATACATGAAACAAAATATCTACATGTTAACATTTGAGACTCGATATTTTCTCTCCATATCTAATAGTTTGCAGCTCTAATTCTAGTCACACTTTGATGATCCATAAAAACAAAATACTAGATCTACCTTACAGTGGTCAAGCTCCACTTGTAGGCACCTTCTCTAATAGCAATTGTTGGGAGCTTGATAATAGTAAGAAGGGGAGGCTGAATCAATACTATACAATATGAATAATTTATTTAATATTTTTTAATTTTTTTTCAATTAAATAGATCATTCAATTATTACTAGCACACTATACAACATATCTAGACATGAAACATGAGCAAAAAACATACATGCATAAGTAAACCATGAGAGAAAAAAATAAACCATGATAAAACATAAACCAAACCTCTTAGCATATGGAATGAAAGTGATATCATGTTACCATATAATGATAGGTAGAAAACATAAAGAAGAGGTGGGATGTGACCAAATAAGAAATGAAAAACCAACAAATCTCCTACTTCAATGGGTGAAAGTCAAGGAGGAAATATTCCTTGTAATCCTCAACAATGTGCGGAAAAATAATGTATGGGTATGTGTAACTGAAATAGGACCCTCTGGTAGGGAATATATGACTTATGAAAATAAAGAGATATATATCATAGAAAGAAAGAAATAAAGAAACAGGTTCATATAACTAGATTTTCATAATGTTCAACGAAATCTCGATGGAAAACTAGGTTAACATTTTCAATATTAGCTATCCTAATCATTACTCTAATAAAAAATGATGTTATGAATATTTGGGAGTATTAAAAGGAATTTATCCTCATTCTCAAATAATTTTTACTAAGGATACAAATATGGTCCACAATTCTGTCAAAAAGATAAGGGTTTCCTTCTTTAGAAATCCCTTCTATGAATCTCTAGATGATCTAATCACTAATTAAGACATGGTATATATCAAGAAAAAAGAAGTGCTTATACCTACAATCATAGGATATCAGCCCTTAGGTGAAAAAATACATTATCCCTTTTTCAAACTCAACCCTTGCTTAAAACTCTATTAGCCCCTCCTCCATCGCTCCGTCATCAATATTAGGCAATAATCCCATCCTACTTTTTATAGAACCCAAAGAATATTTTGGTCCTTTTCCTTCAAATTAAATCCATTATTTTTTCAACACCAAGTGGCCATGGATATTATCAAGTATCCATGAGCATCACGCATGTCATCTGATCCCTTATTTACATGAGAGAAGGAAACTAAAGTAGCTAAAGTAGGTCTAAAAGCGTGGGCCCACTTAATCCTCCTCTCTACGCTAAAGTTTAAAAAGGATAGTGGAGAAACATTCTTTTATATTCAAGTGACAATGGAAATAGTTCAATCCACTCTTAAAATCTTTAAAAAAGGAAGAAGAAATAACACAAGAGTTGTTCAAAACCCAAGAGAATATGAGGCCAATTTGAGACTCAAGTTGTTATGCAACCAGATCACAAGAGAAAAGAAAAGATAGATGAATGACTTGAAAATTAGCCTCTTTGAGTAAGAAACCTCCTTTCATCACATAAATGAGAAATTATTGGATGATATAAGTGATAATACTTCCTTGGCATATATAAGACCCTAAGAAGTCACAATATAACCGGAGCTTACACAACAATAATAATGTAAGGGCACAACAATAACAATAATGGGCTTCTATGGAGCACAAAAATAACAATTTGGGGGATAAATGGCACAACAAAAATAATAAGTAGGATACACTAACAATAACAATAAAGGGGCTCTACTAGTATTATAAGGACTTAACATGCACCTTTCCTTCAAAGAAAGTTTTGGATGCATTTGTATAAAATTTGCATCCTCTACTATGGAATCATCAGTGAGTAAGTTCTTCCACTTAATATTCTCTTAAATTTATCGATTCCATAGTTTTCAAGTTATTATTTTAGTGATTTCTTCAGGCTCCATTATGATTTGTCCCTCCTCCTCAAGTTCTGGCAATATCGTTTAAACTAGGAGCTTGTCACCAATAACCTTCTTTAAATACTAAACATGGAAACTAGGTGTACTCGAGAAGATGTAGACAAGTCCAATTTGTATGCCATAGTACCAATATTTTGAAACACCTTGTAAGGACCATAGTACATGGGTGATCTTTTATTATCCTTCTTAGCTTGATTGAGGTATATTTGTTTGTATGGTTGTAGTCATAAAAATACCCAATCACCTATGTCAAAACGTCTTTCACTACGATGTTGATCTACCTATTGTTTCATTTGATTCTATGCCATAGCCATTATCCTTTAAGAGTTGGAGAACTTGTTGTTGATTCTCAGTGTAATCTTCCATTACTTGAACCTTAGCATTTTCCTTTAAATAAGATGTGATGGGGGGTGGATGATATCCATAGAGTTCTATTAATGGGGTCATTTTTGTTGCAGTATGGAAGGAAGTGTTATACCACCATTCAGCAAGAGGTATCCACTTGACCCATAGTGTTTGTTTATTAGATACAAAGCAACAAAGATATCCTTCCAAACATTTCTACACTATATCAATTTTCCCATCATATTAAGGATGCTAAGACGAGTTATGAGTTAATTGAGTACAGAGGAAAGAAAAAAAATCCATCACAAAATTTCCAATGAAAATGAGATCTCTGCCACTTACAATAACCTTTGTGTTTCCATGGAGCTTTTGAATTGTTTCCATAAATGCAATAGTAACTGTATTGGATTTAAAAGGATGAGATAATGCACAAGAGTTTTCATACTTGGTAAGTCTATCAACTACCACCATGATGACACTTTTTCCTTCTAACTTGGGTAAACTTGTGATAAAATCCATCAAGACCTCCTCCCAATGTTGACTTGGAATGGCTAAAGGTTGTAACAACCCTGAGGTATAAATTCTCTCAAATTTATTTTTTTTGGCAAACCAAACATGCTGCCACAAACTTTTGAATATCATATTTAAGGCCATCAAAAGAAAATTGACCAACACATATTTTGGTGACAGAGAGATTGCAACCAAATATTCTATGGACATTAGAGCCCTAGATTTAAGGTTACTCACTACCATTTTTTAAGCTCTATCGTTGGATTCTAACTACTTGAATACAAGATTTGGAAAACATGGACACAATATGGTTATCAATTACTATCCTCCATACACAAACCTAGATCTTACCCTTGGTTTATCAAGCCATTTAGACGGAAGTGGAATCATTTTTCTAATGCAAGACGATGCTTATGGCTTGAAAATACTAAAAAATAGAAAATGGGTTGTTTTAGCACCCATAGCTAACACACTCGTCATCCATTTGGGAGATCTATTGAAGGTAATTGTGAAAATCTGATCTGATATAATTTTACATCATTTAAAAACATGGCCATGGAATTATTAATGGCAACGATTTTTCACATAGTGAGCAATGGGAGATTCCATAGTGTTGATCATCGAGCAATAACAAAAACGTCCACTACACGTATATCAGTTGCTACGTTTTATATCCCTTCACACTATTCCTTCATTGCTCCTATAGCATCACTAGTTGATGAGCAACATATGGCTATGTACAATGGATTTAAGGTTGAAGAATTCGTGAGAGTTGCCTATGGCAAGGAATTTCAAAATTGAATACACCAAGGATAATGGTGAATGAATTTTACCTTTTACTTTCACTTAGAGAAGCCATCGCTAACATTATCACTATTTACTTGAATGACAGTTGGTTTCCATGCTTTAGCCTACTTACAATAATGTGATTTTTCAAATATCCATGTATAGAAGAGGGCATATGTATATATCTCATATGTGATAGGTGTTATGAGGCTATTTAAAAGTTTGGCCTTTGCTATTTTTAAACAAATAAATTATATATGAAACAGTTTGGCATTACGATTCAACTTGTGTTTATATTTTAGGCGACTGAGACTTTTATGTTTTTTTATTCTTCTTCGTTGTGGTTGTTGGGTTATGCAATGTAATATTTTATAATAATGTGTTAATTTTATATCACAAACTGTGATTTTATATATTAAATAATATAAAAACTTATATTTTAATGAGTTTGATTTTCTGATAATTCTTATTTTAAATTATATTTTAAGATTTTAAATACTTTGATAATTTAATATTTAAAATAGAGTTAGATTAATTTTCAATTTTTAAATATCATCATACATATGCACAAATGTGAGAATATCTAAAACTAGGAATACACTTTAAACAATAAGTCTTAATACTTATATATGTAATTATTTTCTCATGCTAATAATAATCTATTTGTAACAACAGTGGTGTAAGTTCCATGTAAAAATATATAATAACTACGGTTGATGGGATAGATATTCCAAGCTTAATGGTGGCCAAAATATCCTAGTGGGTGTTCATTTGGATGTTTATGGCTAAGGAAATTGGAAAAGCAAATCTATGAGGCTTTGAAAAGGCATGGGATATTAATTGGCATTTTATTTATGAAAATAATGGAAATTAGGAGAAAACAAAGGTGAAATTTCACAGGTTGCATGTGAGGTGGAAATTGAAGGAAAATAATGGAAAATGAAGAAATTAGAGTCCTCATTCATAAGGGCTTATAAGGATCAATTGGTAACCTTTTGCCAGTTTAACTTTGGAGCTCTCTCATCGTTCTCTCTCTCTCACACTCTTGGACACTTAGAGTTTTCTTGGAGCACTTTTGCATTGGATCAAGAAAGGAAAAGAAGGCAAGGCAAGCAAAGATCAAGAGGCGAAAAGGTAAGATCACGTAGCTACAACAGGCTTCATTGCAGGTATCAACTTGCATATGTATTTTCCTAGCTACTTTTGGCATGCATGGGAATGCATGTGTTTCTTTTTTATCATGGCATGGGTTTTTCCAGGTGTGACATTATTTTAAGCCCAGTCTTCCCATTTCTTGATAGATTTGATGAGATGGGTTCTCATTTGGTTTGTGTGGGATGGCCAAATTGGATTCAAATTTTAGCGGGGTGGATATCCGAATTGACAAACATATGGTCTGATTGGTCCCTCAAATGGATTGTGGATCACAAAGCCAATGGAATGGTAACCCCTAAACCAGACTGTGGGTTGCGTAAATCCAAATTGTGTGCCTCAATGGGCCTATGAATCCTTGTCAGTTAATGAGGAAATATATGGTAAGGAAAATAGGTGGATTTTCTCTCTGTTAGGCCTAGTGGTCCTAGGATGGGATGCATAGTAAAGCCTAGAGTGCATGTCTCGGTATTGGGCCTAGTGATCCCTCGATTGGACTATGGATGCACAGTAAAGCTTGAGAGACTATGAGGCAATCAAATTCCTCATGGTGTAGGCAAAGAACTCTGATGGAATCCATGTTTATTGGTGTTTTTGATGTGTTCTATGAGTCCCACATTCATGCTTGGAATATGGCACAGTGGTGATTCGTTGAAGAAATACTTGGCTCATCCAATCTATGGTTGGGTGGAACATGGTAGTTCCATATCTGGTTGTTTTATTGCATTCATTAATGAGAAATTCATCCGCTTCATTTTCATGTGTAAATGTACTGATGTATATCTGGATTTTGATCACTGATACGTTTATAGTAATTTTGTTCCTATTATGGTGGTTATATGTATATTCTATCATAACATCTATGTATGGCTATCAACATGTTTTTACTTGTATATGAATGGATAATGTGTTTATGACCTAATATATGATAATACAACAAATGACATGAGGGAAAAATGGTTCATAGAGATTCTCAGGTAAGTATGATATCCCTACACTTAATTATGTTGTTTACACTTGTAATTTATATGTTGATGATATGTTTGACATAATGCCTCTGATGGCTAGTAGGGGTTTGGTTATGGTCCTTTTCAGCTTATTGATTTTGCGTCATTGTTTCATTGTACTTTTACTAATTCTAATCTATCAGTCCATTCTGGGGAGTGACCTGGGCTCCGCGCCTCAAAAGGTGGCTTAAATCTCGGGGTCCTAGACATGGAACTAGCCAATTGGGTCTCTCGTCATTAGCCAGCAAGCCTGTGAGAGCAACTTTGGGTCTCTGGTCACTCCCTTGCCCATAGCATGAGAGCGACGATGGCCTAAGAGATCCATAATAGCAATGGGATTGAAGGATAGGTTGTCTGAGTGGCTGACATGTGTCCTAAGGATTATGAAGCTCATGTTGGATGACTGTGTGTGATTTTTCCATCTACTACACTTCCTTAAGGTCACATAGGTGCTTGAATCAAATCATAGTAGCCTCTCGTCTCATGTTTACCCTAATTGGCATGGTTACATAGGTGGACGTAGGAGGAGTGTGTTACAGGGTGGTATCAAAGCATGGTTCAACTCTCAAATGGGATGGGTGGTGTGTGTTGGTAATGCATGAATGTCAGTTGCATGTGTGTATCCTACGCTTGCATTCCATGTGCATGTTACATTTCATAATGTTGATCATGGTTGTAGTAAGATTGTCAGGAGGAAGTTGATGTTGATTTTCTGGAATGCATCGTCATGAGTATGTGACTAGTTACATATTGTTGTATGTCACTTACAAGTTGATTATATGTCGCTTGATTACATCCTTATATGATTGGTTACATTCTTGTATGTCTGGCTACATGTATCAGTCTTGTAGGTTGGTTACAAGAATTGATCGCTTATGCTAGACTACATGCGTTCATGTGTATGTGTAGTTGATTATGTATTGCTATGGGGTAAAATGCACGTGTATGGAGAATGAAAACTACCCTCAAAGGCCTTCCTGGGTCCTTTGACAAACTGTAAGATTATCTACAGAAGCTACCAAGTTATACACATGTTCATCTATTAAATATCAATTAACAAAGTATCGAAAGAGGATTACCTCAAGTCTCCTTCTAGATTTGTTTGGAGATCTCAATGCAGCCAAGAAGAACTCCTTCAAGGCCAGCTCCAAATCAATTCATGCACAAAGGAAAGGAAAACACAATCACAACATACAATATTGAAAACTAATATGAGAATGCACAATGAACATCTATTTGCATACAACTAAACTACTCATCTTGATAAGTATCGAATGAACAACTCAATGAACAATGTTACCGACACTATGGAGTAGCGAACACAACTGAAGTTATGTATTAATAATGGAAGAGTGATTACAACCATCCGTTGTACCAATCTTCCTTTGCCCCTTCCACTTCTCTCTCTCTCTCTCTCTCTCTCTCTCTTCTAGCTCACTTCTTCAGATATGAGTCAATGCTCAACAACTTAGTAGGCTATCCTTTCAAATGCCCATTTCATAATGACCCTCTCATTGCTTATGTAGCAATCGCGTTAGGGTTGCCAAGCTCCTCATAGAGTTCATTAGGGAAAAAGAAATGAACCTGCCCCATTTTCCGGCTCTTTCCCATTTGCCTTCTTTATAAGATTGGAATTTCCATAAATAGTTTGATTTTTGGGAATTTCCTTGCCTTTTCTTGAGCAAATTTAGGGATAAATATCTAGATATTTGTGAGCAGATTCATTGGTTTGACCCACTAAACATCCCTTAGTTTCACTAACGCTGCCCCTGGTCTAACAACTTGAGTTAGCAGGGTCACTAACGCACCCTTAGGCTTGGTAACAAGCTTTATAAAGCAATTTTATAGTGTGCAACTAGCGTTAGTGTGGAGTCAAGGGCTGCAATTGTGGTCTTTGCTTGAGTCATGCTATCTTTCACCTCTGAGTTGATGAGGAGGTCATTTTGTTGTATAACAACTGCCCCCTAAAGTATGAGATCAGAGGTAGAGACGATGGCCAAAATACTTTACTAAAATTGTAATTTTTTGTCAAAATTTTGTACAGAGAGAGAGGCTTCAGGCGAAAAGGAAAACCTGATACAACACATATATATAAAACTGCTAAAATCATGTCCTAATTCGGGCATTCCCATGCTGAGTAGCTATGTAAGAGTAAATTTCTCCAAAAAGAGATATAACAATGCTAGCCACTGATAAGCACAATGCGGGTCCAGTGTCATAATAGAATCATCCTGAAAAAATTGTCTCCAAAAAATAATATCCGCAGCTTAGGAGAGGAAACAAGGCTGAATGACGCAAGCCTCTACCTAGGGTCTTGATTTCCACTTCACCAAATAGCATAGATCGATACATGTGAAAATATGTGTTGATGTCAAACATGCACGAAATCATCTGATTACCAGTCAATAATGGAGACCATTAACAAACCGAGGAAGACCACATATAATTGTGATGGTCTCCAAGATGCACAATACAAATTAGTGAGTGTGAAAGATTTATTTGTCGTCGAACACCCATAGAATCACTTAACTAGGAGCCAATAATGAGAACCCCTGATCAAGCACAAGGTAACCTACCACTAATGTCTGCAAGTACCAAGCCACTGAATGTGTTTCTGGGTTATCTTCCTAGATAGAGTATTGAAGTCAATAGGAAGAAACTTGTCGAAAGGTAGGCAATGATGTGTCCTACATCAGTCGTCATGAACAGGACAAGAATGATTTTGTTTTTTGAGGAATCTTTTGAGAATTTGGGTCTAAACAATGGAGGGTATGATGAAAGGATATGTTTGATCGGTTGATGGAGGAAACAAATGGGTAACCCTTGAACAATAGAAGGCACGCAAACGGTTTTAACCAGACAACACTAGACTCATTAACACTATAGAGTGTTAGGATATAGAGATGCAATTACATCGGGGTATATAGGCTAAAACACATAGGATTTGTAGGGTTCATATTGAGAGGCCATCAAAAGGAAGGTTTATCTGAGGGAGTGCCATGTTCAAGGGAAAAACTGCTACCAAACCATGCTTTCTAATACGAAATATAGTTGTATTGTCCACTTTCCCCATCTGATTAATTTAATGGGTCCAGATGGGTAAACTCATCGATCTTTTCATGTTTAAAGAGTCTAAAAAGGACTACAAAAAGAATGAATCTTTGCCCTATTTGATTAATTTAGTGAGTCCAGACAGGAAAACTCATCGATTTTTACATGTTTTAAGAGTTTGAAAAGTATTGTAAAAAAGAATGACTCTATATCTTGTCTGTGTAATTTAAAGAGTCCAGACTAGACAACTCAGTCGTCTTTTCATATTTAGAGAGTTTGAAAAGATTGTAAAGTTCAACTCCACGGTGGTACCTTTGTCATATTTGTTAACCGAGTATGACAAAAGGTTAATAGTATAGCCAGATCAGTTACTTTTCCATTTGTTAATCTATTGAACCTGGATAAAGAGAAACATATTTTCAATAGATGTCGACCTCATTTTGTTATGAGTACAAGGCGATGGATTAAACTCAGTTTTCGTCATGAATTTTCAATGAGTCACATGATGACAAACTCAATACCTTCATAATAATTTTTAATGAGTTATATGAAGAAAAATCAGGGTATCTTTTTCCGTTTAGTAAGTGAGAAAAAGAGGGAAAAGAATGATTCATCCCTTCTTCATAGTTTTACGAGCTTGAAGGAGGGGAAAAACTCGGGGATTTTTCGATTTAAGAGCGAGAAACTGTCCTAAAAAAGAAAGTGCTCTTGTTGCTGCCGTATGTTTTTAATGAGCTCGACAACAAAAAACTTGGGTTTTTTTAGTTTAATGAGCAAGAAAAGTACCTAAAAGAATGCTCGGGTCATCTTTATCAAGTTTAACGAGTAGTAAGACATAGCTCGAGATTTTCCCAGTTTAAAGAGCGAGAAAAAGGTCCCTAAAATAAATGCTCTTCTGGTCTTTTTCTGTTAATGAGCTGGAAAAAGATCAAAAAAGAGTTTCTCAGAGCATCATTGTATGGATTTAATGAGCGCAGTGATGAAAACTCGGAGATGTTTCTATTTTTTAAAGAGAGATAAAATATCACCAAAATTTCTCTAACCATCGTTGTATAGATTTAATGAGTTCAATGATGAAAACTCGGAGATGTTTATATTTTTTAGAGAGCAATAATATATCTCAAAAAGTAATATATTCTTCGTTGTAGTAGTTTAACGAGCCCAAAGAAGGAGACTCGAGGTTTCTCGGATTAACGAGCAAGGAAAATATCAAAAAAAAGAATGTTCGATCTTCTTCATGGTAGTTTAACTAGCATGAAGAAGGAGACTCAAGGATTTTTTGGATTAACGAACAAGAAAAATACCATAAAAATAATGCTCGATCCTTCTTGATCTCATGCTTGACAATAGAAGGGTCTATGCCATGCATTTCCTCATAAGTCCAAGGGAAAACATCGCAGAAATACTTAACAGGGCAGGTGAAGCTCACAATTTTCTCAGGTTTGTGATTGGCTCTAATCTGTATGTTTTCCACGATGTATATCATGACAGAAATATCGATGAGTGATGTTTTTGAAACATTTCCCATGTTTCCTTCTGCCTCCAAATTCTGGGGGATTGTAAAGGGTGAGGAAATGATTTTTGGTATGTTAGGGGACAGGATTTGAAGAGGAATCGTGTCGAATCAGATATCGAAACACGATAGTGCGAGTCCTCCCAAGGTTGCTCTTCTAAACTCATGATCCCTCTAATAACTTCATCCTTAGGTAGGACTTGATTGAGTGGATCGAAAGAAGGAGTGGTTATGGGAGGGGAAGTGGTACCATTGGCTGAAACCAAAGTGACCAGAGATTCAAATGCAATTTGAATGGCTTTGCAAGCCAATTCAGCTGGTGACAATGACATTTTGTCTCTGTATGTGTCAATGTCTAAAGGAGCTAGTAGGATCCATGGATCAGTCTATTCATGAGGAATAGATGAAAGCATATTGACCATTTGTGAAACCTTCAGCGGTTGAAGAGGGAAACTACACGTGAGGGAAGAAGCCTTCAATAGACCCGTACCAATACTGACGTAAGAGTTAGGCACACCACCTACTAGGGGTATAGAGCTGCTTGGTAATGGAAAATAATCAAGGGTGCAAAAGGACAATTGATCTAATGTAACTACCTTTCCATCCAATAGGAATTGGATGATGCGAAAGATAGTAGATACTATGGTTGTCATGGCATATGTCCAACTGCGACCTAGCAAGAGATTATAGTCTAATTTTTTGTCTACGACTTCTATATTCACCGTTATCGTTTTCCCATGCAAAGTGATGGGATAGCTGGCTAGGTATCCTTTTGGGATGAAAGTGTGGCCGTCGAAATCTTTCAGGGAGTTCGATGGTGGGGTTAGGGTTGGAGAACCTAGGGCGAGCCAACATGAAGCCGACATGACACAGGTAGACGCACCTTCATCGATGACAGTTCTATGTATACCTTTACCTTTCGAAGTTATACGCACTTGGAATAAAAGCTACTGAGAAAGGGGAGATTTACACTTGTCCATGTCAAAATAGCAACCATGGAATCCTCTGGGTCGATACCACCAATAGCCAAAGCTAAAGCTTTCTGTTGTGTTGGGCATGTTTGTAACACTTTGAGTGCCAACATAGTTGACGGGGCTTGCACCAAATCTTCTACAATGTTGTAGTTTTGGGCGGCACGTTCAGATGTATTGTGTGTTGTGCGTCGAAGTTCCCCTTTTTGGGGTCGAATTACAATGTCCACAACCAGCCTTTCGATATGAAAATCGTTGGGTGGTGCTGGGTTTGAACTTGTGGAAGGTTCCACTGCATGAGTGACAGGAGCTCCATAAGATTTTGCTCTTGTGGTGAATTCTACTGTTTCAAATGTGAAAATGGTGGAAGATCCTTCACCAGCTAAAGGATGCTGTGAACAATCATTGCCCCCTTGCGAGGGTGGCGGTTGGTTTGCAATAAGGTTTTGCTGTTGTTGAGTAGGAAAAGGATTTCTAAAGACAACGGTGTTATTGGGAAAACTAGTGTCTATTTAGAACTACTAGTTCCACTGAGACGGGTAGCTATCTTAGAAACAAACAAACTAAAGTCACTTGTGTTTTCCTTTACGAGAGATAGATGAGAAAGAAGCAGAGAGTACCAACCTCAGTCTTTCGCTTGGCTCCTTGCTTGTTTCCTTTCCCCTTTGACAGAATCTAGCCACTCCTTCCTTACTTGTCCCACTTCAAAGAGCACCTATAGAGTCAAAGCAGCATAATACCATCAAATAATATAGATCTATCACCATAAACAACATAGGATCAGATATATATTGACCATACAAATGCATATATCAACACAATATTAAGAGATATACAAGAACATGGAGGAAAACTCAAATAACTTTATTGATAGAAGTAGTAGAAGAGAGGATTACAACCACTTTGTCTGACCCAGCACCATCCTCCTAGCATGAAAGCCCTCTTCACCTCATACAAAGCAAGATCACCCAACAATGTCTTCAAAGAGAAACCAACAACACTTCCTTGCAAATTAAAAAATTCCAGCCTTTAACCTCTGGATCTCTGGGATTAGGGATCCATATATAGATATTTCCAGAGGTATGAGTCAGCTCTAGGTTTTTGATTAGTGTCATTCCACTGATAGTTCTTGGCTCCACTTGGAGATTTCATTGATCTCTTACTCATCCCTGGGTGAATTCTAAGAGGCAAGTTTCATATGAGAAGTTTCTAGAAGGTTCCTTGACCATCCACTTAGCAAACTGTCTTTGCCATTTGTCTATTCTCGCTCATCGCACCCTATAGAAGGAATTTTTAGTATGCATCGCACTTCCCGTGTGTAGTAGGTGAGATGCATCGCACCCTGACCATGGAGCAGCTGAGATGGTCTAGCTTTGACCAGTTCTGAGTAGTTTTTTGTGGAGAACTTCTAGGAGATGATGTAATCAGCTGACCTTGTTCTTTTAGGGTATGAAACAAAACTTTTAGGGACTTAGAAGCCCTTGGTTTATGGACATATGTGATTGGGGTTGCAGTGCCCAAATATGTCTATAACAGTTGCCCCCTAAAGCATGAGGTTGTAAATCTTTTTGATGTTGGGTGAAATGATTTATCATGAGGATCCGAGGTTTTTCGAACTGGAAGATGACCTGTGATAAGATACAATATAATACATATCTTCATAATATTTTCATGATCTAGCTGAGGCGGGAATCCCCATGCTCATCTTTATAAATTCATCTTCATGTACATAGGACAGACAACCGTCTGTGTGACAGATTGATGATTTTGGTAGAGCCATCATCCTTTGGCTTGGACGATTATCTGTGCAACAAGGATGTACATTTGATGTCTTTATTTTCCTAAATATATCGTAGCCCGGATGGATGAAACTAGATCTGGGGTCTTCAAAACTCGTTCGATCTTCGCCCGAAGTACAAGTCGATCCATGTGAAAAGATGTTCTGATGTCGAACATGGAATGACATCGCCTGATTATCAGCCAATGATGTAAGCTATTAACAGGCGTGAGAGGATTCACCGATAATGATAATGACCCTCAAGGTACTACAGTACAATTCACGTGGTGTGAATACATGAGTCGATGTCGAACACCACGCAAAATATTTCTGTTGAAGGCCATTGATGTAAACCTGTCGTTGGAAGTGAGAAACTTGCCATTGAGGCATGAAAGCTTCAAAGTACTAAAAGGGTTGTTCCTAAGTCAACTTCTTGGATAATGCGCTGATGTTGATAAGAAGTGAACCGTCATCGGAGGACCTTAATGAATCCCACATCTACGACATGAAACAGAGCAAATGATTTTGTGGAGGTGAAAACGATCTGATGATACAAGGTTCAGGGTGGCAGTCATGAAAGAATGAAGGGTGAAGGTATTGCAGCGGATGAGACACAAGCTGGGTTGGTGAATTCTCTGAGTGACTTCTCTTAAACATATCGACGACACTGAAATGGATTGGTAGTGTTAACCCCAAATATGGATGGTACGGTGGACCAATGGTGATATGACCAGTGAATGGAATAACCCAACCCAACTCAATCATGGTGACGGAGTGAAAGTGTCATGTTCAAGAGCGACTTGTTACCAATAAAGTTTCTTCAAGTTTTCTTCCCAATTTTTCCCCAGTAATTTCTGACCAGTACCTCTTTATTTTTTTCAAGCTTGAGGAGGATAACATTTGCTTGTTCTATAATTTTCCCTACGGGCGAACCCGTCGCTATGTTTTAATGAGCCTAGCGACAGTGAAACTCGCTCCTGCTTGCATGGACAAGTTTGTCGCTACTGTTTTAACGAGTTTAATGACAAAGATAACTCGGTCCTTTTCAATTTTATAGAGTCTAAAAAGAGTCAGAAAGGAAACTCCAGTAATCCTTTTTCGTAATATAATCCCTTAAGTCCAAAAAGGTATAAAACAATACGAAAGGGATGACTTTTCGATAGTTTTAATGAGATGAACAAGACAAACACTCAATCTTTTTGTGTAATAATCCCTCAGGTCCAAAAAGATTAAAATCTAGAGGAGGGATGGCACTTCCAATCACTTTAATGAGCTGGCTAGGCCAATTTCTTGGCAATTTTTTCATATTTTACGAGTCAAATGAAAAGAGCTTAAAGGAGACTCGTTTTTTGCCGAACGAGTGACATTTTCGGATAGCAGCTAGTTCTAGGTAGTGTTTGGAACTTTTCAATCATGGAAGTGTAAAGAAGGTGGCTAATAGGATCACTCATCGCAGTTGTTCCTCAAAAGGGGTAAACAATCCAATGGAGGCATATGATCAGCTAAAAAAGAGTAGAGGTGATGGTAAGAACATGGCCAAGGCTCAAAAGCTGATAATAATGCGATCACAATGGTTATGTACTAGAGGTGGGTTGATTTTTAATGAGATTAAACTCTGGTGGAACATATGCTTATTGCTAGGTTTATTTTTTAACGAGCTTGAAATTCGCGTAAAACTGCTCGTTGTGGGTTTATTTTTTAACTTGCTGGAACCCTGCAGTAACACTGCTCGTGGCCTAGTTCATTTTTTAATGAGCTTGAACCATGCGACAACATATGCTCAGATTCGATTTCATGTTTACACAATCTTGAAATGAAAAAATATGCTTGTTATAAGTTCGCATGCCCCCAGCATAATGACACAAATCGAGATGCATGCCACCCAAGCTTCATTGCATTCAATGAGGTGGTTGGAATGAAGGTTTACCTTTGAGATCTTTGAAATTCTCGACTTGGATTTTACGAGATCGTAATCAAAGACTCGATTTGGAAAGGGAGTTGTTTCATTTTTTAATGAGGTTGACATAGTAAAATAACTATCCTCATAATCCACTGTATTTATAGTATTTGATAGAAAATCAAAAACTGAAGGATGATTAAGGTTGTTGGAATAATCTTTGTGGTAATATGGAAGATGGGAACAATGGTGGTAATCTTCCCATGGTCACTCTCCTATCATCATTGACTGAATGATTCCTTTGTCTATAGAATGTACATGTGACCAAGGATCTGAAGAGGTGCCATATTCCTTAGACCTATCTATCCAAACACTCGATCAGTGTTGATTTGGGTTTGCCCCCAAGGCCAAGAAAATTGATTGCTACAATATTTCTAAAATGGTGATGATCCATGCTGACAAAATGATTGAGAATATTCTGAATCTTTTAGATATAGAAGATATCATATTGCAGGTTCCCACCGTGGCCACTTCCGCCAGATTGTTTGGAGGTGGTAGGGAAAAATTACCCATTAATTTAGGGTCTTTTAGGAGGCCTACTCTTATATTTTGCAGCGAATGATAGTTCCCATGGATCATTGGAATGCTTCCCGTAACTTGTGAACTGTTGGGGAGGAAGGTTTGTTGATCAACGATTGTAATTCCTCCTTAAAAAGGAAATGCAATCTTTCTAAAGTATGTTAACACAACTGCAACCATAGCATAAACCACAACCTTCCCAGTAGGATGTTGTAATCGAGGTTTCCATCGATAATTTCAACATCAATTTCTACGATTTTGCCCCCCAGTTCAACTTGCAAGTTACTTAAAATCCCGTATGGAGTGTATGTCCATCCATCAAATTCTTTTAACATCATTGACGATCGCGACAAGGGTGGGGAGCCTAAATTTTTCTAGCAACTCATCGACATAATACATGTAGATGCCCCCTCATCAATAATTTTTCGATGAACAATTTTGTTGAGGGCTTTCACTTGAATGAGGAAAGCGAGTTGAGCTGGTAACTGAGGTTCATATCCTTTATGATTAAAGGCCACAAGATTGGAATCCGCTGGGTCAATCCCACATATTGCTGATAATAGAGCCTGCTTTTGGGAGGGGCAAGTTTGCAGTACTTCATGTGTCGACATAGCAGACGGCGATTGGGCTAGGTCCTCTACTATATTATAATTCTGTGCTGCTCTGGCATGAGGATTAAATGTCAATTTTTGTACCACTCCCTTTGGCACCTGTATCGTTAGCTCAAGAATGATGGGTGGCACAATTTCGGTCGAAGTTGTTGTCGAACTACTAGTTTGATCAGTAGCCTTGTTGTTTGACATCTGTGGATTCCCGTAATCTTTATTCCTTGTCGATATTAAAGCATCATTTTTCTTTTTCGAAATGGACAACATAAGCACTTGGGATGGGGAAGCATTGTCACTAGCAACCAGATTGGTTCTTGGGTTTGAAAATGGGTCAGTCAATACTGTTGAAGTTCTTGAATTCTTAAAGATTTTCTTAACTTCAGCTTTATATGGACATTCTCTCATCCAATGATCCTCATCGCATGTGAGGCATGGCTGACTAGGTTTCTTTTGCCCAAAAGGGTTTGCAGAAGATTTTTCAGGAGACGAATTGTCCCGTTTCTTCTTTTTGCTCTTCCCTTTCTTGTTGCCCCCTGGTTGCTTCGGTTCTTTTCCTTTGTCGGTTGACACGGCATTAACCTCTGAGGCTAGAAGTTATTCATTTGCATTTTGACCAGAAACCTTATGGGTTTTCTTAGATGTAGCCTTTGTCGATTTCGTGCTTGTTGTACCTATCACGCCATCGCCGACATGAGAGTCTTTGTTTGATTTAGGAGGAGGAGGAACAGAAAACTCTAGTCTAGGAGCATCAGGGATTTTGTCATAGAGTGTGCCATACTGAGTATAGATCAAGTCTAGATATTGCACATGAGTGATGACTTGCTCTTTAGTGACAACCCCCCCTTTAGCCACATCTTCTGTAATAGAAGGTAACAATGACTTAATAAACCATTCAGCTAGCAGCTGATCAGGGACATAAGTTTTTACCATTCTACGACGACATCGCCACTCATGAATATGATCAGATATGTGAGTGGCTATCATCTCCTTGAAATTGGTAAGAAGCTCTGTTCCTGTTTCGTACCTTATTGGTAACTAAAAATTGGTTAAAAAGGTGGTGGCAAGGGCGCTGAAGTTGTCGAATGAAGCTCTAAGCAATTCGATGTACCATTTTGCTGCCAGACCAATTAACGCTCGCTGAAAAAGGCGGAGCCTAATTGAATCATCATTGAGAGTGTTGGATGAACACCACATATGAAAGGTCAGCACATGATTCGATGGATCTTCACTCGGATTTCCATTGAATTTAGGAATATCTGACAGAAGTTTATGAGGAATTCTTGGCCACCAAGGGGCATAAGCAATTGGATTGTTTGTTAGCTGATTTAGATTTGGTAATTCTAAAGTTGCTACGAAGGACAACTGTTGATTCAGGTTTGGCGAAGCATACCCAGGATAAGATGAGATTGCCTGAGCAGTGGGTCTTTGCATACCAGCATAATGTATTTGTTGTTGATAACTTTGATAAGGTTGATGGGTATAACCATTATGATATGATTGATTTTGACCGTTTTGAATATACGGCTGCCCATTACCCACAAGGCTTTGTTGCTCAGGTCCTTGGTAAGCTTGTTGGAATTGCGGTTGTTGATATTGTACTAGCCATAGTTGTGAAGCCATGTGTTGTTGTCCAATACTGGTTGTCTGACCAAGATGAGGGGTAATAGTATCCGTTTGAGCCTGAGTCATTCCAGTTAAGGAGACACTAATTGTCAATTGTGGTTGTGTCGTGGAGACAAGAGGTTATTGTATTACGACCTGAGAGACTTGAGGTTGGCATACAACAGGCAATGCTTATACTTGCGACACCATCAAAATCGCCGATGTAGTGGGGATAGTTGACACAGGTAGACTTGGTTGCATTGAGTATACAAGTCTTGGTTGTTGAGGCAGCATTGGCACCCAACCACTGAATGTGATTCCAGCTTGACCCGAATTCTATTGTGAACTCTCATATGTTTTTTCTCCCAGAGAGAACAATGAAAGGGCATACTGCCCCCATACGACAGCAATCCAGTGCTCAAAGGAAAGATTGGCCTTTGGAGACCGGACTGCCCAAATTGATACTATTGTGAAGGATCAAGTTGCTGAGACTCAACATAAGAAATTCCAGATATTATTCAAGACGAACAAATAGGAATAGACCATACTGTCGAAACAGTCCCTGGGTGGACTTCCTCTAGCGGTTGAGATCTAGTTGGGATAGATGGTATACCAGCAAACATTGTCGGAGTGGCAGCAGGAGGTTCTACTGCCACTGTATCAGATGACACAGTCCTATGTGATCTCTTCTATATAAATCAATCCAGGTGGAAGAGGTAGACCGTCAGGTCCGTAAAATATTTCTGGTGCGAAAGAAGGTATAGATTCTGTAGCGACAGATGTTGGAGGGGTAACACCTTCCGAATCAACTCTAGATGGAGCTGGTTCAAGAATAGAAGTGTTTACTGTTACACTAGGATTAGTTCTAATGTCCTCTTGTAACTACGGAACTTCTTCTGTAGAGGAAGGGATACCAGAAATGGTTGGAGCAACTGGAGTTTCAGAGGATGTTGAAACACAAGTTTCAAAGAAACCAGGAGACTTTCACCCAGTTAAATGAGTTCGCTTGGCCTGGAATGGTTTCGTCTCTGGTGTCAAAGACGGTTGACTCGTCAGTCTCCACGAACGACGGGGTTTTGATTGACTTTCTTCCACGATTGCGTATTATTTGATCAACTCAAAATAGGAGGGGAAAATGTTATTCTGAATTAAATGAATTTTAGACGCTTTGACACAACTTGCTCTCTCAATTTTTAAGAGTCAAGAAAAAGATAAAGATGACTCTAGTTGCCTTCGATTTTTAATGAGCCTAAAGTGACAAGTGCTCAGATGGACCTTTTCCTTTAAGGAGTCTGAAAAGGAATGAAAGAGACTACTCTGGAAATCTAGACAGAGGGATTACCAAACCAATCGCAAAACTACAGAATACTTTTTACAGTATGGCAGTGAATCTTCCCGAATGCTGTGTTCAGTGAATTGTGATCGATAGGGCAGTAAACATAGCTTCCTAAGGATAAAGGATATAACCTATTGTGGTCTCCCAATATATACTCGACGGTACATGGGAGCAGAAGTCCGTACTGGCACTTGTTTTCTCAAAGAGGAGGAATCACCCAACCTACGATGAAAGCGACAGTTGCCAGGCTTTACGAAGTCAGAATACGTCTCTAGCCTAGACTTCTAGATGTTGTGCGTTAGGTTCCAAAGCGTTTTTATGTTCATTGAATTTATTTTATAGTTGATCTTTCTTAAGAAGTTTGTCGTTAAGGTTCACTGCGTGATGTAGATATACAAATCCTAAATATGAAATATAAGATGATAAACAATCATTTACTCCTATTTTTACAATGAAAATCCTAGCTACTAAGGAAAGAGAAGCGAAATCCTTTCAACATAGAGCAGAGAGCACACACTAGATGCGTTGTCCTAAATCAAAATCAACAAGCAGTCTAAATGCAAATGCACATGCATGTATTCATTTTCCGCTTTCTTAATGTGTGAATGACAAAAACAATGCTAATTACAAATTTGAATTATCTTTTCAAAGTGACAGTACTAACAATTTTCTTTTTAAAAAATGAAAGGAAGACAAGGACGACACTTTGCGATTTCTAATTGAAAACTACTTTCGACACTTGAAATACTATTAATTCAGATAAAATACAAGAGTAACAGTGAAATCGACTATCAAAAAGAGGAGGATTCTTTTCTTTGACTGAAAACGACACTTGCGACACTTTCAAATCAAAAGACGACAGTTCGATTAAGCTACTAGTTTGTAAAAGAGAACTGTGAATGGCAAAAAATACGTAAAAACATTCACAATTCTTTGTACAATGGAGGCTAAATAATGCAAAGGAAGGGGGTTTCAACAGTGCTATATTGATCACAGACAACAAAAATCCTGAATAAAGCTGAAGACAGTGAAGAAAAAACCAAAATTTGGAGGCAGAAATAGTCTTACCTGATCATCGCACGTGTAACATAGGGAAATAGGGATGCATCCCACCTATTGCACATGGGAGGTGTGATGCATCCAATCTACCAAAAGGAGACAGTGCGATGGTCTAGGGACGAGACATTAACTTGGTTTTTGGTCACAGTTTGCAGCTTAGTTCAGAAATTTAGGCTAAGCTAATGATAGTCAGTAAATACAAAGTATAGGGGCTGATCTAATGAGGTTACTTGAGCTACCTCTAGGGCACTTAGGATGTTTGCAAGTTAGTTGCTCAGTTCATAAACAAACCTGGAGATTGACTGAAGTAGCGTTGATCTACTTTGCACTTGCATAGCAAATGCAGTTCGAAGGCTAGCTGGCTTAACTTCAGGCTCCGTCTGTAGTTTATGAAGCAAACAAATAGAGACAAGCAATCAAACTATTCACTTCCCAGCGGAGTCGCCATTTTGTTATTGGGAAAACTAGTGTCTATTCAGAACTGCTAGTCCCACTAAGACGGGTAGCTATCTTAGAAACAAACAAACTAAAGTCACTTCTGTTTTCCTTTACGAGAGAGATGAGAAAGAAGCAGAGAGTACCAACCTTAGTCTTCCGCTTGGCTCCTTGCTTGTTTCCTTTGTCCTTTGATAGAATCTCGCCACTCCTTCCTTACTTGTCCCACTTCAAAGAGCACCTGCAGAGTCAAAGCAGCATAATACCATCAATGCATAGATATCTATCACCGTAAACAACATAGGATCAGATATATATTGACCATACAAATGCATATATCAACACAATATTCAGAGATATACAAGAATATGGAGGAAAACTAAAATAGCTTTATTGATAGAAGTACTAGAAGGGAGGATTACAACAACTTGGTCTGACCCAGTGCCATCCTCCCAGCATGAAATCCCTCTTCACCTCATACAAAGCAAGATCACCCAACAATGTCTTCAAAGAGAAACCAACAACACTTCCTTCCAAATTACAAAATTCCAGCCTTTAACCTCTAGATCTCTGGGATTAGGGATCCATATATAGATATTTGAATAGGTGTGAGTCCGCTTTGGGTTTTTTATTAGTGTCATTCCACTGATAATTCTTGGCTCCAATTGGAGATTTCATTGATCTCTTACTCATCCCTAGGCGAATTTTCAGAGGCAAGTTTCATATGAGAAGTTTCTAGAAGATTCCTTGATCATCCACTTAGCAAATTGTCTCTACCATTTGTCTATTGTCGCTCATCGTACCCTATAGAAGGAATTTTCAGTATGCATCGCACTTCCCGTGTGTAGTAGGTGAGATGCATCACACCTTGACCATGGAGCAGGTGAGATGGTCCAGTTTTGACCAGTTCTGAGTAGTTTTTCATGGTGAACTTCTGGGAGATGATGTAATCAGCTAACCTTGCTCCTTTAGGGTATGAAACAACACTTTTAGGGACTTAGAAGCCTTTGGTTTATGGACATATGTGATCGGGGTTGCAGTGCCCAAATATGTCTATAACAAACGAGTGCCTTACCAGAATCCCTCTTGGCAAGGTATTCTGTGCATTCCTGAAGCCACGAATAACACCAAGTTGTATGGTCTTCAGTATAGAGTTTGCATGGATATATGGTGGTTTTATCCTTTTCCTCGTCAATAGGCACAACGAAATTCTATTTTGGGTTGGGCTGCTTGGTTGACTGCTCTTCAGAAGGAGCGGTCTTTTTCTTATTCTTCTTGTTCTTGCCACCAAAGTTTTTTGTAGAATGCACAAATTTTATCGTAGTAGAAGGAAGAGCACTCGTATTGGTAGAGGGGTCCACTCCCAGCTTGGCAATGGAACCACTGAGTTTTTTTACAGTAGCCTTAGAGGTTGTGTCGAAAATCCCATTGGCATGCACTTCAGGGTACTGAGTGGCAGAAGCATTGGGGTTACCAAGAGCATTGGGGATTATGTCATAAAGAGTGCCAGACTGTGAATATATCATATCTAAGTGTTGGGCACAATGTATGTATTGGTCTTTTGTGACCACACCACCTAGAGCGACTTCTCTAGCGACTTGTGGGAGTAAGGACTTACAGAGCTAGTCCGTTAAGAGAAAGTCTGGGATGGGATCTTTGACTAACCTCTGCCGAGATCTCCATTCATGAATACGATCGAAGATGTCAGTGGCAGTATCCTGACGAAATGAAGTGAGGATATCTATCCTAGTCTCATAGTGGATAGGTAGCTGGAAATGCTTTAGGAATTCCATCGCTAAAGTGTCAAAGGTGTTTACTGACGCGCGTGGTAACTCAAGATACCATTTCGCTGCATTTCCAATGAGGATGCGGGGAAAAAGACGTAATCGGACACTATCATCCACCATAGAGTTTGAAACACAGCAGATATGGTAGGTGGTGATATGGTTACCCGAATCCTCCCCTTGTTTTCCATCGAATGTTGAGATGTCCATTGGTATCTTATGCGAGATTGGTGACCATTGTAAGTTGTGATAGATGGGATCATTTGTCAGCTTGTATAACTCAGGTATATCCAACATTGCCAAAAAAGGCAGAGAGTTAGGTGCCCCCGACTCAGACCATGGTGATGACGGATGACTTGAGGAGCTTTGCGCTCCTCCCATCGTTTGGTTCCCCATAGTGTACATGGGTTGCGTGGTGTATCAGTTACTTTGTAGTATGGTGTTGTAGAGTGGATTTCCATGATGATTTTGATAATGGGGTATGAAATTTCCCCCAGTATAAGTAGTGCCCCCTTGAATCATTTGAGTATGTGAGTAGGGTGCCCCCATGGACTAGTTGGGAACCCCTTGTGGATTCCTGCCTGACACATAACTAACCATTTTGCTTTGATTGAAAGAGGGAACACTCATGTCAATTAGCAACTGACCATGAATGCCTGAGAACAAACGGGGATCTGTTACATTCCCTACCAGCATGTGCATATTGCAGACCCCCCCATTTATATGAATCTGGAGGTTTGAACTATACATTGGCGCCTGACCATATTCTTGGTAAATAGGAACCGCGCCCATAGTGCCACATTGAGTGTTATATGGAGCACTGTATGTGGCGCTTTTCCAAGGTATGCAGTTAGGCACCATAGGGGTGGAACTTGGCGTCTGTTGGGTTCCACTCGTATAGGGCGTCATGTCAGTGGTTGTACCTAGGACAAAAGGTATAGCAGGATTCCACATTACCAGTGTTGGGATGACTGTCGATTGGGGAAGTGGTAAAGGACTAACCATGTCCCTAAAGTTCCACAACCTATGATTCGTCAACTAGATAGATGGTAATGTTCCACCTACTGAAGAAGGAAGTATAGGTATCACGGGAGCCATGAGAGGTTCCATTAGATTCGTGAGTGGAGTGTTAAAGGGAGGAAGAAATCCTTCCATGAAGAAATATTCTGGAAAAATTGAATCATCGGTTGTCCACACAGATCCTATGTGAGATCTAGGAGACTGATTCCTCAAAGATGAGGACTTCGGTTTAGTGGAACTTGGCGGATCTTCCACAATGAGTGGAGGAAGTCCTAACAATCATTTGGAGTGACGACGAGGGCCAGATGTAGCCATGGTGATCGTTAATTTTAATGAATAATTTTTATCGTGATATTCTTTAAAGTCTCCAAATGATAGCACTCAGGTACCTAAAAATATATATAAAAAGTACACTAAATGGATCAATCAACAAACATATGGAAATTACCTCGTCTGATAAGCACTGATCTCCAGAGATGAAACCCAGTATCTCAATGAATAACAGAGAAGGATGGCCAAATGTAAAGGTTACAGTTACTCTAGAGCTTCGCCTGAACCCCTGATTGAGGGGCCAAGTACTCTCGCGCAGACGAGTACCCTCCCAAAAACTGAAGACAAAGTAAATCTATTTGTGTTAGGTAGCAGGACAGCCTGTCCTAGTCACCTTGTGTAAGTCCCTATAAGTTTGGCCACTAGAGATACCTCAGATCACATAGATTACCAGGGTGGACTTAGTCATAGAGAGCACACTGTGTGGGCAGGACACCTGAGTCCCCAACTCAGTTCCGAAATCCCCAAAGGGACCCCCAGTACAGAAAATGCCCAAAGGATTTGTAAGAGAAGGCATGCTACCTTCAATTACAGTCCAATGTTGTCTCATATTTCGCTCTGTTTTTAGTGGAGTGGTCCCAGTAATATGAATGCAAAAGGAATTCTTTGCTCGTTAACGACACTAGTTTTGGTTTTCAACCTTGGGCAGTTCACTCACATGCTTATCCCAAGATCCTAGCCTAGCTAATGTTGGTTTGCTCAAAAGCGCTGATTGATTTTAATGTAAATTTTATGTGTACTTGATTATTTGTCTTCGGTAGGGGTGTTGACATATGAAATACAGTGAGACTCTTGACTCAATAAATCATGCAAAAACAATGTTTTGAATTGTTTTTTCAATTTGATGCAAACAAGCTTTATTATTTATATTCATATTTTTCACATATTCATATTTTCATTTGTGCATCTATAGTCTTTCAACACATGCATAACCAAAAGATTATTTTCCAATATTTCCTAACAACTACTAAAAACTAAAATGAAGCAACTTACAACTATTTTGATAGAAGGATGAATACAAATTTTTAGTCTTTCTTTCAAAAAAAAAGTTTTTAAGAGAGATAAACCAAAACTTTTTCCTAAAAATAAATTTCTAGGAAACCAATTTTGCTGACATAATACAGTTACAGATCTTATTTCAGCCCATGAGAAGATTTTCCATCCCTTTTGGTCCACAGATACTACTGAAAATCGAGGAAATGGGAGACTAATGCTCTGTAATGGTGGCTACAGAGAGTTAGTAGGCCCACTAACGCTCCCTAGACACAGGCACAATGCTTTATAAAGCTCTGTGTACCCTGGTAACCTGCGTTAGTGTGGGAAATCAGTCAAATAGAGGGCTTTCAAGATTAGTTTCTGAGATGAATGTATACTAGTAGGATGCAACAATATATTTGGTGGATCAAAAAAGGATTGCAGAAGAGTAGGGAGCTCTTGGAAGGAAGAGAGAATAGAGAAGAGTCTGGGTAAACCGGGAACTAGATGTATAGTCCCTGGCGGAGTCGCCAATTCTGCTATGGGGTAAAATGCACAGTGTATGGAGAATGAAAACTACCCTCAAAGGCCTTTTGGGGACCTTTGACAGACTGTAAGATTATCTGCATAAGCTACCAAGTTACACCCATGTTCATCTATCAAATATCAATTAACAAAGTATGGAAAAAGGATTACCTCAAGTCTCTTTCTAGATTTGTTTGGAGATCTCAATGCAGCCAAGAAGAACTCCTTCAAAGCCAGCTCCAAATCAATTCCCACACAAAGGAAAGGAAAACACAATCACATCATACAATATTGAAAACTAATATAAGAATGCACAATGACCATCTATTTGGATACAACTAAACTACTTATCTCGATAAGTATCGAATGAACAACTCAATGAACAATGTTACTGACACTATGGAGTAGGGAACACAACTGCAGTTCTGTATTAATAATGGAAGAGTGATTACAACCATGCATTGTATCAGTCTTCCTTTTCCCCTTTCACCTCTCTCTCTCTCTCTTTCTTCTAGCTCACTTCTTCATATATGAGTCAATGCTCAACAACTTAGTAGGCTATCCTTTCAAATGCTCTAACCCCTTTCACAATGACCCTCTCATTGCATATGTAGCAATCGAGTTAAGGTTGCCAAGCTCCTCATAGAGTTAATTAGGGAAAAAGCAATGAACCTACCCCATTTTCCAACTCTTTCCCATTTCCCTTCTTTTTCAGATTGGAATTTCCCCAAATAGTTCGATTTTTTGGAATTTCCTTGCTTTTCTTGAGCAAATTTAGGGATAAATATCTAGATATTTGTGAGAAAATTCGTTGGTTTGACCCATTGAACTTCCCTTAGTTTCACTAATGTTGCCCCTGGTCTAAAAACTTAAGTTAACAGGGTCACTAACACATCCTTAGGCTTGGTAACAAGCTTCATAAAGCAGGTTTACAGTGTGCAACTAGCGTTAGTGTGGAGTCAAGGCCTGCAATTGTGGTCTTTGCTTCAGTCATGCTGTCTTTCACCTCTGAGTTGATGAGGAGGTCATTTTTTTGTATAACATGTATTACCTATGGATGTTTGTAGTTGCATGTGGTAGTGTACAATGGATTAATGGTTTTTATCATGCATTAGGTCATGGTTTTTGAAGTGGTTTATGGTCATGCATCGATGACTGGACTCTATCTAGAATGATGTGTATATGGTTTGGTACTCATGTATTATATGTCTAGATGGAGTTATTATGCATGTATGGTCTTGGTTATACTTATGAATGAATAGTAGGTCAAACATGACTTGTTGAATCTTGGTATGAAACTTAGGTCATGAGGGTGATATTGGTATGTTATCATACTAATGTGTTGGTTGAGAGAAAGCGGGAGATGCAGATCATCATAATGTGGTTTTAGCATTGGACTTTGGGATAAGAGAAGACCATCATACATGTATTGTATGTTTGGGATGCAGGTATGTAAGTAAAGGATTGTTATATAAATTAGGTTTATGTACATGTCTTTTGATGTTATGGTTACATTCCTGATAGATGTTAGTTGATTATTGTAGCTATATGCACATGTGTCTAATAGTCAAGAGTGATAGTAACATGTAGTTGTATGCATTGTTATTGTTGTTTTATATTAGATAACTTGATGATTATGTTATACGTTGTTGATGAGTATGCTATAGGTTAACTTGTTGTTGTTATATGATAGTTACCTTGATGATTAGGTTATATGTTGTTGATGAGCATGATATACAGCTTATGGTTGTTAAATGATAGTAACTTGATGATTAAGCTTATTTCATTAAGATCTCAACATCATACATATCATGCCAAATTGGATTGGTCTATGTATATGGTTATGGTTACAACATTCAGGTATGAGTTAACTTATTGTGTTGCATTGTGTGGTACTAATCTAAATTGATATACATATGTGATTGCTTTGCAGAAATGACAATTGCTTATGAGCTTATGATGTGAACATGTTATATAGTGGTTATTTTGGATCTCATGACCTTGTTTATGATTGAGTTGATACCTCATGAATTTATATTGTTCTAATTAGATTGGTTGTGCAAACAAGATAGCCTTTGTTGAGATATATTAAGGTATGAGTTTGCTTATGTCATCTAGTTGATTATTTAACATGGTATGTTTGGAAGTTGGTTGAATGTTTGATGAATTTCATAATATGAGTATGGGTTAAAATGATATTGTTTTGGGATGATTATACTATTGCATATGTGTTGATACAATTGATATGTAGTTGAGTATAGTAGGTGGCATTTATAGCATTATGTCTAATGACTACGAGTTGACTATGGTTCTTGTAAAGGTCGATTTCAGATTTATAGATATGATTGTCTTGAGAGTTGTAACATGTGGTTAACAATTGCGAGGAGTTGCAGGGTACTATGCTAGGTACTAGCATGACAAGGTGAAACTTGATGTGTTTATATAACTAACAGTTGCGTGATGTGGCAGTGCATAGTAAGACTAAGTTGCAGCAGGGTAAAGGCAAAAGAAAGGAATTGGGTAAGAATTCCTTTAGCTATGTTTGGAAACCCTAATTCCCAACGAATGAGTGATTTTCATACAAGAAGTCTTATTAACCTTAATGTTGTATGAAATTATGTGGATATTTTTTAGATTCATGAACATGTACTTGATAGGTATATTAGCCAGTCTCTAGTTATAGGTGGATCTATCAAGGGAATTGGATCCCTTCAGAGATGGCATGGATGCATTCCGTTACAAGGAAATGTGCTTGGCACAACAAGGTAAGGTAACTAGTATATTGCTATATATATTTATGCACTGATAGTTGTGTGTTTATGGTAGTATCATGTAGGGGATTGCATGGTAAAGAGATTGCCATGAAATTCTGAAGAAGGCTCAGGTTGAGAATTACCTTTGAAGCACTAGGAACCATGGGATTTAGTCATGGTGTTTGTTATAAATATTTTTCTTTTGTTATTTCATGATTTATTGTGCTTGATTTGTGTCTTTGTTTATGTCTAGTGTATGGTCATACCAATTTGTGTGCAGAATTGTGTTGTTATTGGTTTTCATGGTTTTGTTCTTGTTTGTTTCTTGTGCTTGCATTTTACATTTTGAGTCTTGGCAATTGATTGAGAAAGAGGAAACTTAATGGAGCTTGGGGAAAGTTGTGTGGTACCCAACAGGTAATTTAAGACATAGATAAGCTTGGTGCATGAGTAAGTGCAACAAAACATAAGAATATGACAGTCGGTTAGACACATTGGGTCCATTGTAGTATATGGATGGTGGTAGTAAAGTCATAAGAACGGTAATAAAAAATTTAAAGTCAATGGATATGAGGCATCAGATGCCTTGGATATGTTGGGAACGACTATTCTTAATGTTGCGCATGTGTTGCATGAATAAAGGAAATTATCTTAAACCTTGACCTTGATATTTGGTAATTATGTTATGATCATGATTATGCTGATGTTTATATATGTATACATGTAAGTGTGTAAGTAAGTAATGTTTTACAATGTCATCATGGATCATGACTATTAACACTAACATTTATGTGTATATATATCTATGTATGCATGTCATTGTCTGATAGGATCATGATTGTTTATGCAAATATTTACGTATATGCATGTATGTATCCATGTATCTATGTCACTATTCGATAGATCACATAGAATAATTCTTGTAGGGAAATGATTTTTTATATAGGCAAATGGCATGAAGAAGTTCATGGCTATGAGTAATCAAGTGGGAAGAATAGTCATGACAAATATATGAAGTCAGTATCATGTGGATATGAATTTATATTGTATGATTGTATTATGCCTATTCTTATGTTATGGACAGGTTATACCGAGGGATATATGAACAGATTTAAAGTAGTGTGATATGCGACATGCTAGGACATGCATAGATATCACACAGTGAGTAAGGTTTCTTGGTAGAGACAATGTGATTTTGGATGTGAGGTACTATTATTGAGCATATGTTGTATATGTTGTACATGTTGCATCTATGATGTTGTGTACATGTTGGATATGCAGTGTTGTGTACAGATGATGTTGTTACATGTTGGATATGCAGTGCTATGTACACATGGTGTTCTATGCATGTTGTACATATGGTGCTATGTACATATGGTGTTGTGTGCATGAGTTTATAAGTGGTGATGTGAGAATGTGGTGTCGTGTGCATGTGCTAAATGTTGTGTTGTGTGCATGTGGTGTTGTATACATGTTGTGCGTGTGACGCTATGTACAGTTGGTATCGTGTACATGTCGTGCATGTGGTATTGTGTACACGTTGTACAATACTGTAGTGCACATGTGGCATTGCGTACATGTTGTGTAGGTGGTGTCGTGTACATGTGATGTTGTGCACACATTGTGCAGGTGGTGCTTTGTACATGTGGTACTGGTGTACATGTAGGATTGAGTGCATGTCATAGATGTTTTGTTGTGGGCATGCAATACTATGTATGTGCATTGTGTAGTCATGGTATTGTGACATATGTATTCATTCCATTGCAGTCTATATACGTATTTGTGTTGTGTTGTATATCGAGTGTATGTGTATGAATTTTCTGGTCTCTCATGTTATGTGCGCATGTATGTCTTATGATGTAAATTGTGTATGTATACGTATCAGGTCGTGTTGTACACCGAACGTAGGAGTATGTATTGTGTTGTGTTTTACACTGGGTGTAGGTGTATGTGTTGTACATTAGGTATAGGTGCATGGTGTTGTATGATGTGCATGGTTGTATGTGTGTGATGCATGATATGTGTATGTGCACATGGTTGAGGAGAAGGCACAGGGTGTTTGTTGGGTGTGGCAACCGATCCAGAGTGCATACAAAATAAGGAGAAAGGTAGAAGCTAAGGACTGATTAAAGCATAACTATCAATATTTTATTTCAGTTTTAATATGCATATGATTTATAACTATGGTATATGATGATTATATGTGATCTATGATTATGGTTTATGATGCTTACATGTGATTTATGATATTGATCTATGATGCTAGTATACCAAGCTAAGAAGATTTGATATGTTTATACATGATGTTTTGATTAAACAATTAGTTTGACTTGTTGTGATAGGAAGCGAACAAGATTACAAGTGTACCTTATTGATGAGCTAACAACGAGTTATACTTTGAAGTTATTTCAATTTATTTTAAATCTAATGGAATTCATGAGCATGGAACATGAATGTATGAACATGCCCAGTTGAGTGGCCGAGATTGACTGCAAGTATTAGCAGAAGTAACAAAAGGAATTGAAATAGGTAGCAATATGCTGGTAAAGCGCTTCATGAGCAGGACCATTGTGGGACACTGGTACCCAATATTGTCCATTAATTTCCCTGAGCGTGTTATGACTGGTATGATTGTTTTGAGGCAGGTATATGCCTTGGTTTTGTATATTCCGATGTGAGGAATACTTTTGAAGGGATGGATCACTCGCAATAGGGCATTCCAGTGGAACTTTGAAGGTGAGTGACAGCACTAAAGGGGTTACCGAGTGCCCGAGGGACTGTGTAGCAGAGAAGGGAAGGTTAGGGATGGATTTATTTTGGTCATTAGCGTTGCTAGATGGAATCAAATCGACATTGGGAGTGCACCCTAGAAAAATGAGTCGGTAACTGTTCACCGAGAGGGTAAGTGGCATAGGATTATAACGTTGGACATTGGATGCAAATTTTACTTTGTAGGGATTATGGACTTCCTAGGAAGGAGGTGAATCTTGGTATAACTTTGAGGGTGGAGGTGTGATCCTCTAGATTCCATTTCTCTAGATGTAGGCACCATATCCTTTTTATTTTCTCGTTTAGTAAATGAGCATAATTGTATATTATAGCAAGTATTGTATCGAGCTAGATTTATAACTCTCCATAGACAATATGGTTATTTTATACTTGAAGAAAATGTGTATGTGTATATGTGGTTATTGTAAATATTGTAATGAGTTATGTTATAAATCTCAAGAAAACTGTATGATTGTAATGTTTCAATAAATATTGTCAATATTGCAGTGAGCTATGTTATGAAGCTCCATGGGAATTATGTGATGTTTTTAGTGGTATTGTTGGTTATAGGTGTCATTGAAGACCGAGGATGGTGTTCCCCCAAGGGGAAGGGTTCTGTAACAACCCTGGTGAAAATTCCATGTAAAAATATATACTAACCATGATTGATGGGACATGTATTCCAAGCTAAATGGTGGGAAAGACATCCTAGTGGGTGTTCATTTGGTTGTTTATGACCAAGAAAAATGGCAAAGGAAATGGCTAAGGCTTTGAAAGGGAATGAGGCATTAATTTGAATTTTATTTATGAAAATAATGGAAATTAGAAAAAAAGAAGTTGAAAGGTTAGAAGTTGCAAGTGAGGAGAAAATTGAAGGAAAATAAGGGAAAATGAAGAAATTAGAGGCCTCATTCATAAAAAGGCTTCTGAGGATCAATTGGTAACCTTTCATGAGTTTAGCTTTGGAGCTCTCTCATTATTCTCTCTTTGTCTTACGCTTAGACACTTTGAGTTTTCTTGGAGCACTTTGGCGTTGGAGCAAGAATGTGAAAAAAGGTAAGAGGAAGCAAAGATGAAGCAGGGAGAGGCAGGATCAAGCAGCTACAACAAGCTTCACTACAAGTATTGACTTGCATGTTTATTTTCCTTCATATATTTGGAAAGCATGTGTTTATTTTATATCACGCCATGGGTATTGAAAGGTGTGACAATATTTCTAGCCTAGCCTTGCCATTTCCTAATAGATTTGATGAGATGGGTTATTTCATTTGGTTTAGGTCAGATGGTTGGATTGGATTCCAAGTTGAGTGGGGTGGATCTCTGAATTGACAAACAAATGGTCTCAGTGGTCTTTGAACTGTATTGTGGATCACAAATCCATTGGCCTAGCAACCCCTCAACTAAAATTAGGGTTAAGGTAAATCCAAATTGTGTGCCTAGGAATTCTTCTTGGTGAATGGATGGATATATGGTAAAGCTAAGAGGTGTATTTTCTCTCTATTCGGCCTAATGGTCTCAGGATGGGATGCATGGTAAATCCTGGAGAGTATGTCTCAGTGTAGGGCCTAGTGATCCCTAGGTCAGACTGCGGATGCATAGTAAAGCATGAGAGACTAGGGGGCACTCAAATTCCTCACAGTGTAGGTGGAGAACTCAGGTGGAATCCATGTTTATTGGTGTTTTTGATGTTTTCTATGAGTCCCACATTCATGCTTGGAATATGGAATGGGGGTAATTGGCTGAAAAGAAACTTGGATCAACCGATCTATGGTCAGGTGGAACGTGGTAGTCCCTGTTGTGGTAAAAACACAACCCCCCCATTTTTGACTTGTTCACTTCAAATAATGGGGACCCTTTCTATAAAAAATTTGGCTAAACACCTTTTTGGATTTTTATTTAGTTGATTGCCCTACGCTTTTGTTAATTTTACATTTTCCTTGGATTCTTGTTTTGATTGCTTTGTTAGAATCAATTTTTACAAGCTTCCCATTGACACTTGTTTCACCTCATTTGGTCAACTGGTTTGAAAATGACATTCCTTTGAAAATTTGATTATTTATGTAGCTTGGGTCAAAATTGCATAAAATGTACAATATTGCATTTTGTAAATAAATTAGTTCAATAATGCATTCATTTTAAATATTAACCCATAGTGAGTTTTTACTAACATTTTTTCCATTTTTAGTTATGCAGCCAAACCATTAATTATCAGGATTTTAAGAGATTCACTCCAATTTCCAAATCAAATCCTAATCCCAAAATCCAAACATTCAAGTGGCTGTAGTTTATTTTTGATTTATTGTCCAAGTGGCTGCAGTTTAGTTAATTTCATAACTAAATTTCATTAAAATAAAATCAAAACAAAACATTAATTTTATATATTAAATTTCAAAATAATTAAATTAATTATTATATAAAATATAATTAATTTAATTAAATTAAAATTTAATATATAAATTTGATATATATAAAACAAAATTAATCGCATCGGGAGTTTGTATCGCATCGGAAGTTTTGTTCGCAACACATTTTACAAACCCCCGATATCCCTTCATACCTCCGATCGCCGATTAACCGAAGGGCAATGGGGGCATTAACCAAAGTTCAAAATAAAATGCAGTGGTTTGAGTTTTGATGCGATTACTCCATCGCATCGGGAACCATCCATTCGTATAAGGTCTATGCCCCCGACTCAAAGCTTTTCCCGATCCGATCGGGAACCATCCATTCGTATAAGGTCTATTGCCCCGACTCAAAGTTTTTCCCATCCGATACGTCAAAGCATTGACTTTTATGCCAAAATCTCCATACGTTGTTTCAAAATGGTTTATGTGTTAACATATGGTGAGAATAGGTTAGTTTAAAAATGTTTAAATATTTAATATATTAAATTAATTAATATATAAAATTTAATTAATTTAGTTAAATTAAAATTTAATTATTATTTTGATTAAAGTTAATTAGTTTATAAAATAATTAATTATATTAATTAGTTAGATTAAGATTAATTAATAATAGTTTATTAAATAATTAGTTTAATTTATTATTAGGAATTAAATTAGAATTAATTATCAGATAATTAGAATTCTAATTTAGGATTAGTTTTTAATTACAATTTTTTAGCCCAACAACAGAATTTCCAGATTCATGCCAGATTTGACTCATCAACTTTGGAAGCTCATAGAATGAGTTATACTTGGCCAAATGAGGCTCAGGACGGCTCATTGGAAAGATAAAATCAAGGAGAATATTTCTGAGGAGATTTCATTGACAGATTTGGTCATTTATTGGGTCAAAAAATAGGCACCAGATCAAGCTCCGAATTTTGAAAACAAAATCATTTTTCTGAGTTTTATTTTCATTGATCCAGGCATCTTCTAACTGCAGATTCACTCGTCAATGATATTCTTGGCCAATTAAATCATCCCAGGCATCAATAGAGAATTTATATTTTATAGAATTTGATTGAATTTTATTTAAATGCCAGCAATGCCATGTTGATTTTATTGTTGCATTTTAATTTATTTTGATTTCTTTTTGCAGGAAAACAGTGGAAGAAATATGGAGAAAAGGATCTCAATCAATGAGAATGCTCCAGCAATTGGATTTAGCAGATTTCTCTTCACCAAACTTTCCTCTCAAGAATTCCTTCACAGATAGTATAAGTAATAGATTGCAGAATGTAATAAGGGGCTGCTCTCCTCTGCAATGCTAGACTTCTAAAAGCACTACTGTAATAGGAATTTAGAGTTGTAGGAGAGAGGAGAGAAAATCTCAGATCTGGGGATTATTGAGGATTTTTCCTTTGTATCTTGAATTATGTATGAGGGGCAGAGTTTTCACTATTGTGGCTTTAGCTTTGAAGGCAGAAGTTCAAGCAATGTAAAGGACTGTTGGAGACCAAGATCAGAGAAATGGATGCAATAAATTGGTATTTTTAATACTACTGTTTCAAATATCAGTTTCATTTTTATGGTAATAGGAATGTCTCATTTTATTCATGTTTGTGCACTATTGTCAATATGGGTAATTTATCTCAATCTTGTTATTAGGTATCTCTGTTCTTATGAATTAAAATCTGATTTTTGAGTAATTATTTACTCAGAAATCTATCTTATAAAACTGATTTATTGAATGGTAATGTGTTGTGAACTATTTCCACATATCATTATTCAATTATTAGATTTACTGATTTGATAATTAATATCATTTTTGTGAACTACTTTTGGGAATGTTGTTGGTTTATTATTTTAGTTGATAGGTCTCAATAGGATATTTTTGGTAACCATAATATCAGTTAATTGAACTACTTCATTAACTTGATATTCATTATAAATAAGACATATTTAAATCTCAATAATTTAATTATCTTGCTCTTAGTTGGGTTAGATCTATATCTGCCTAATTAAGATAGGATTTATATTAGTTTCTTTTTTCTTGCATCATAGAATAAGCTTGCATTTAGAGTAAATTCTACATTCTTTTAAGTCCTCTCCTCAAAGAGGCAAAACTTTAGTTGTGGCTTGGCTGAACCCAAATCAGCTTAAGGGTCATTCTCTTGCCTGATCAGCAAGAAGAAGTGAACATTAAATTATGAATCCGGGACTCGTAAGCTTTGAGGTGCAAGAGAAGGTAATGCAGGATAAAAGAATCTAACCTAAATTAATATCAAAATTCTTATTTCCTAATTAAGTACAAAATGCAAATAAACAATTTTAATCTGAATCTAAATCAATCAAACTCAATTTCAATGCAAGTAAAATTTAACTACAATGAAACCACACTGACATGTTAACTATGAAAAGCTCAGAAGCTAATTACAAAATTAAAACTATGATTAATTAAAGAAGAATTAATTTAACACACTTTGATGCTAATAGAAAACAAAGAATCATATTCTAAAAGCATGCACACTAAATCTAAATCCTAGGTCTCACAAATCTACTACTTTACTTAATCATCAAAAGACTGAATTATTGCAATGACCATTTCAAAACTAAATTACTTCAATTGCAATGCCAATTCAAACGTAAGCTAATCCTAATTGAAATCAAATTACTTTAACTACAAGATTCAGATTGCATCTAATGGAAAACAAAATAATTCAAATCGAAATAAAAAGTGTTGAACTATAAGATTCATATTGCATCTAATGGAAAAAAAAAATTACTCTAATCAAAATCGAAATGTTGAACTATAAGATTCATATTGCACTCATGAAAACATTCGTTAATGAAAATCAATTTGCAAATCTAATCCCTATGATTGGAATGACCTACAAAACTTGCTTCCAGGTGTTGGTGGGACCTTTCCACTCCTGTATCAAGTTAGATTAACTCAATGGAAGTAAAATTCAAAACACATTCATAATACTTACAAAGAATTTAGAGATGAAACAAAATTCAATTAAGATGCAATTATTATTACAAAAGAGCATCAATCCATCTTTTATTCCTCCCCTACTTCTCTTCCTTTTACAGACTTCCAAATCTCACAATACAAACCATATATGAGCCATCTATAAGATTTACAAGGAGAATTAGTCATTTTCCTCAATTATGGAAAATTGAACAATTTTAACAAATGGGCCCCAAAGATATTGACATATATTCCTAACCATGGCTAATTTTGGAAAAATATTTGGAGGGAAGCTAAATTTTTATACTTTCAACAGAAAAAGCTCTTGGATTTGTCTAATTAAAATACATATCCTTGGAAATCGTTCCCAAAGTTGGTTGTCTGGCTCTTTTTGCAAGATTCTAGAACTCTGGAAAAACAATCATTTTTTATAAAACTGCCTCTAAGACCCGCTTATAACTTTTATAAAAATTCAAATCTAGAGAAACCATTTTGAATATAGATAATTGGGTATATGGTTAACAAACCCATTTTATCCAAATTTCCATATTTACCTCCAAAGGCACAGAAATCTAGGTTAAACTTTGCAGTTTCGAAACGGTGCACATTTTGAGCAGATTTGTTAATTAGCTCCTAGGGACCCACATGTGTGACCTGGTTGCAATCCAACACATGGAAAGATATTAAAACATTATTTTTGATAATAACCCACCTCGGTTTTCCCTAGAAGCGTGCCAAAATTCCGAAACTGCAAATTGGATATTCTCGTACTCTACGTGTACCAACTAGTTCAATTAACTTGTGAAGAATTTCGGCGGTGGAACCCTTTGAAAAATGAACTTAGATAAACCATCATTAGTAAATCATGGAAAAATCATCTCTAATCATAGAATAATCAAGAAAACTAATGATAACCAACCATAGAGTTTAGATATGTATTTGGCGGCAAGTTATGGAATTATGGTATGAAATGGGTTAAAAGTACATGAATATAGATTATGAATGGTTGTATTGTATCATGAAACCATGGCCATGTTTAAGGCCCGATATCCACCCTTACCTAAGGATTTTCATGTCCTCATTGTTGTGGGGAAAGATGCCTATGCAGGACGATCCTATCCACCTAAGGTGTGACAGTGCCTTAGCAACAAACAGAGACAACTATTCTAGTATTCTTCCTTTATGAATTAAGAATGAAGAGAGATGGATGGACTAACTGGTGTCTTCCGTTTGTCCCTCGATCTAGTTTCTCTTCTCTTTGAGAGTTCCCAGCTACTTGCCTTCTCGCTCGCCCAACTTCAAGAGGTTTCTGCAAGATCACAAGAAGAGAACACTACACAAGACATGGATTCATATTCATAACTAGTTCGGGATTAGAAATAAACTAAACATACTAATGCAATCATACATCAAAGATACATCAGTATATAGGAGAAACCAAGATAGCTTTATTGATGAATAACAAGGTTCAGGAAGAGATACAACCCAGAGGGCTCCAATCCAGCATCTCCTTCCCAGCAAATGGAATTCCTATATTCAGCCCCTTCAAAGTATTAAGCACCCAATGATTCTAATCTCAAGCCAACAGCAATTCTTTGCAATAACAAAATTCCAGCCTCTAGATCCCATGGAGGAGAGATCCATATATAGATGTTTGGAGAGAGGATGAGTCAGCTTGAGATCTGACTAGTGTCCTCTCCCTCTGTCAGTTCTTGATTCCACTTGGAGGTTCTTTCTTCCACTTGGAGATTGGGAACCTCTTACTCATCACCAGTCGAATTCACTGAGGCAAGTGTCATTGAGGAAGATTCTGGAAGCTTCCTGGGTCTTCACACCTCTTGGAATGAACTTGCCATTTGGAAATTCTCGCTCAACGCACCCTGGTAGTGCTTCTACCTGCATTGCAGTGTAGGTAGCCAGTGTTGGCTTTGACATTCAGCGCAGACAACTAGTGGATCCACTGAATTGATCCTGAATTGACTTGTTTTTGAGCAGTTTCTGGTGGAGAACTTCTGTGAATTGCTGTGGTTTGTTCACCTTGTTCCTCTAGGGGTAGGAACAACATGTTTAAGGACTTTGGATCCCTTATATTATGGACATTTCATGCTCAATGCTGTAAGGCACAAAAATGTCTATAACAGTTGCCCCCTAAAGTATGAGGTCGTTTATCGGGTGAAATGCTTTATCAGGAGGATCCGAAGTTCATCCAAGGCTGGGAGGAGACCTGTAATAAGATACAATACAATACATTATTTTTCATACTGCTTTCATGATCTATATGAGGTGGGCATTCCCATGCTCAGCTTTATAAATTCATTTTTCTGTACATAGAACAGACAATCGTCTGATGGTAGACTGATAATTTTGATGAAATTATCATCCTTTGGGTAGGATGATTATCTGCTGCAATGATGTACATGTCAATGTCTTTATTTTTTCCTGAATATATATCGCAGCCCGAATGGATGAAACTAGATCCGGGGTCTTCAAACTCGTTCGATCTTCACTCTAAGTACAAGTCGATCCATGTGAGAAATGTTATGAAGTCGAACATGGAAAGACATCGCTTGATTACCGGTCAATGAGGTAAACCGTTAACAAGCACGAGAGGAATCACCGATAATGATAATGACCCTCAAGGTACTGCAGTACAATTCACGTGGTGTGAATAAAGGGCTTGGTGTTGAACACCACGCAAAATCTTTTGGTCGAAGGTCATTGATGTATACCTGTTGCCGGAAGTGAGAAACTTGCCAATGAGGCATGCAAGCTTCAAAGTACTTAAGGGGTTGTTCCTAGATCAACTTCTTGGATAATGAGCTGATGTCGACAAGAAGTGATCCATCAAAGGAGGGCCTTAATGAATCCCACATGAATGACACGGAACGAAGCTAATGATTTTGATGGAGGTGAAAACGATCTGTGATATATGATTCAGAGTGGCGGTCATGAAAGGATGAAGGATAACGTACGGCAGTGGATGGGACACGGTTGACTTTTCTGAACGACTTCTCTTGAACATATGGCGACATTGATGCGATGGATCGGTAGCATTACCCCAAATATGGATGGCATGGCGAGACCATGGATGTGACCGGTGAATGAAACAACCCATCCCGATTGTGGTACGGAAGAAAAGTGTCATGTTCAAGAGCGACTTGCTACCATCAAAGTTTTCTTGAGTTTCTCCCAATTTTTCCCCAGTCATTGCTGACCAGTACCTCTTTATTTTTGTCATGCTTGAGGAGGATAACATATGCTTGTTCTATAACCTGCCCTTCAGGCAAGCCCATCGCTATGTTTTAACGAGCCTAGCGATAGTGAAACTCGTTCTCGTCTAAAGACAAGTTTGTCGCTATTTAATGATTTATCGAGTCTAACGACAAAGATAACTCGATTCTTTTCATTTTTAGAGAGTCTGAAAAGATACATAAAGTTAACTCCAAAAGTCCTTTTTCGTCATCTAATCCCTTAAGTCCGAAAAAGTATAAAACAATACAGAAGGGATGAGTTTTCGATAGTTTTAACGAGCCGAATAAAACAAGCGCTCGATCTTTTTGTGCAATAATCCCTCAGGTCCAAAAAGATTAAAATCTAGAGGAGGGATAGCACTTCCTGTCCCTTTAACGAGCTGGAAGGCCAAGGACTCGGCAATCTTTTCATATTTTACGAGTCAGATGAAAAGAGCTTAAAGAAGACTCGTCTTTTGAGGAACGAGTGATGAAACAGGTTAGCAGCTGATTCTAGGTACAGGTTGGAATTTTCCAATCATGGCAGTGTCACAAGGATGGCTAGTGAAATCACTCTTCACAGTTGTTCCTCAAAATGGGTAAACAAACATATGGAGGTGAACGATCGGCCAATGGAAAAGCGGAGGTGACAGTGCAAACACGACCAAGGCTTTAATGGCTGATGATATTACATTCCATGCGGTTATTTACCGGGATAGTTCATTTTTTAACGAGCTTAAACACGGGTGGAAACATTTTCTCGATTTGATGTTTATTTTTTAACGAGCATGAACTATACGATAAAACTGCTCGGATCTTGCGTTTATCTTTTAACAAGCATGAGCTGTGTGCTAAAACTGCTCGAATTACCCAGTCATATGATAAGAATGTCTCATTAAAGATGCTATTTTTTATGGAGCTTAGACCTTACAAAGCTTTGCTCCGGATCCTTTCGTTATGCAAGTTTGGAAATGACTAATCCTACGAGTTTAAAGGGTTAGAGGTCCTAAAAATTTAAAAAAATAAATAGTCGCCCCTTGCTTGCACTCCAAAAGGTTTGCATGCCCCCAGGCATAAAGTACGATTTCAAGGTTACCCCTTCTTAGTCCAATATAACATTTGTTTTACCGGGAGAGGCCTACCTCTTTCAGGTTACCCAAAGATTGTCTCGTTAATCTTTCAAAAAAAACACTTCTTCGGCGATATCTACCAAAATAGACAAAGGTGAGAGACTTCATCTGTCAACTCACATAACTTTGACAAAAGAATCTTATTCTAGAATAACCCCTCTTCCTAGACGGACAGGGTACAGACTAGTCATATTCTCCCGTGGAAACCTACCCTATACCGAAAGTTTTCCTGTCGAAGCAGACCACGACGCATGCCCCCTGGGTTCCAATCATATCCTCCCGGATTACTCGCGCTCATCGGGAGGACGGACCGTGGGTTGAGACATTTTTTGCGTGAAGAGACCATTTAGGGATGGTATATGACTATTTGCGATGCGTGATCTGGGAAATGAAAGCTGGTCCACGAGCTTGACCACTCTTCCTTCGTGCGGAAAACACATTACTCTAAAGAGTGAGGAGACGACGGCTCCCATGCAATATATATAGTCCCGTCCAAGGAGTAGGTTATAATCCAAGGGTCCTTGAATGACCATCATGTTCATTTGAATGGTCTTCCCTTTCAATGTGATCGGCGCATTGGGGAGGATCCCTAAAGGTCGACTGGTTCCTTTATCGAAGCCTGATAGATTTCTCATTTCAGGCAAAAGCGCTGGCGAACCAAGCGCTTTCCAAGCAATAGAGGAAAGGATACTCACAGATGCCCCCTCATCAATGATAGTGCCAACCATTACCATTCTGTATATTTGAACGATAATTCTGAATGGCATGCTTGCTGGCAAACGGGGTCTGCCTAGTTGGTTCCAGTCAAACGAGACAACTAGGTTGCTTGGTGGTGGGACCGAGTAGACGGCTGGGTATGACTCTGACGAAGTTCCTTCCTGCGATAAAGGAATGGGCAAATTTCCCCCTTGTTCGTCGGAGTCTGTGTTGATGAAGAGAATTTGGACGGTGTCGTCTTTATTCTCCTCTGTGATGGTATCATTTGAAGACAGAGCCTCTGAAGGCAAAACCGGGTCAACTGCCACCTCAACCTTTTGACTTTTGTCAGGTATGGATCCAGATGGTTCATCTTCAATGATAGGTGCTTCGGCTGACCACCTGGGCGGGCCAGCCGGGTTCTCAATTAGTGAAGGACTTGGCAGGAGTTTTTGATATCCAGGAGGAAGTTGCGCTCGTAAAATCGGGCGATCTTCCAAAACTCTTTTAGCCTCGTCTAAGAGGGGACAACGGTGGATGGCATGGTCGCCTTCACACATTTTGCAGGGAAATCTAGCTTTCCCTCTCTGTCCTGTGGCTTCACTTTAACTAGTTGATGGTGAGCAGTCAACATGGCTATCATAGGTTGACGCTACCGAATTGTGCAAACGGGGAGACCAGCCCCTTAGTATCCGAGGGATGCAGGGACAATCTCTGTGGAAGTGGTCTCCCTTGCATATGACACACGGTGATTTAGGCCTAGTCAGTGCTGTGTGTGGATTTTTGTCAAACGCCACTTGTTTTCCCCAGTCGCTTTTGGCTCCTTCTTCTTCTTCTCTTTCTTCTTCTTTTCCTTCTTCTCCTTAGGAACTTGGTTTTTTGTTTTACCAGTTCCATCAAGCGAAGAGGAAGGAGGAGAGGAAGAATTAGATGAAGTAGAAGGCTGGTGGTTAACTCTGGTCTGGTCTAACTGTTGATTCGACTGTTCAGGAATAGTGGTGTTCTGAACGACATTGGTTGAAAAGAGCTAGACCGGCAGGCCAATTGTCAGTCCTGGAAGCGACAATGTGGCCATATGGGGCGCACCAACATCTCCCCAAGAGGAGAAGGGACTAGGATTTCCACCAAGGGGAATTCCTTGGTTGGTGTGCTCCATTTTCTCAACCTAAAGATCAACGCAGGAATAGGGGTGATTGTTCCATTTAAAATAAATTTTAATGACGCTTTAGACACAACTTGCTTTTTCAATTTTAAAGAGTCGAGAAAAAGCTAAAGATGGCTCTAGTCTCCTTCGATGTTTTAACGAGCCCGAAGTGACGAATGCTCAGATGGACTTTTTCCGTTATAGAGTCTAAAAAAGGCCAAAAGGAACTGCTCTAGAGTTCTAGGCAGAGGGTGTGCCAAACTTTTCGCAAAACCGCAGAATACTTTTTAGGGTACGGGCGGTCGATCTTCCTGAATGTTGTGTTCAGTGCATTGCGATCAGTAGGGCGGCCGACACGACTTCCTAAGGATAAAGGTTTTATGCCTATACGGGTCTCCCAATATATACGCGACGGTACGTGGGAGCACAATCCGTATTGGCGCTATCGTCCCTCAGGAGGAATCACCCACCATCAACGACATCGACAGTCACCAGGCTTTACGACAATGGAACACGTCTCTAGCCTAGACCTCTATGTTCTGCGTTATGTTGCAAAGCGTTGTTAAGTTCATTCAATTTATTTTAGGTTGATCTTTTTAGAAGTTTTCCTTTCGAGGTTCACCACGAGATGTATGATACAATTCCTAAATGCAGTCTAAAGATGATAAGCAAGCTTTATATCTTTTCAACTTATGAAAATCCTAGCTACAAAGGGAAAAGAAAGACACCATCTTTTCTCAAAGAGCAATCAGCACACTCTAATGCACTTTTCCTAAATCAAACATGCAAACTATCAATATGCAAATGCACAATGCAGGTGTTTGTTTTCCGCTTTCTTAGTATTGATGCCTACAAAGAAAGCTTTTTGTACAACTTTGAATTTGCTTTTAAATGACAAATACAAACAAGTTTACTTTTTTGAAATCAGAGAGGGTAGAAGACATTACCACACTTAACAATTTCCGAAATGAATACTTGTTTCGACACTTAAAAGAGACAAACTCAAAACAATAAGCAAAAGCAAATGTATAATCAACTGTAAACAGCCAATGAACTCTCTCCTAAGATCACAATCAACAGATCTGAATCAAGGGCTACAGGATGACTATTTCACTCATGCAAAGGAAAACTGTAAATGACGCAAAAAACACATAAAAACACTCACAGTATTTTTCTACAAAAGGAGGCGGAATTTAAGCAGAGAAAAGGAGTTATCAGACTGGTACCTATGCTGGTTACAGGCTGCAGAAATCAGAGATCAAAACAAGGCAAAACAGAGCAGAGTACCCTAGCTGCACAAGGCCAAACTAGATCAGCGCAACCTCAACACAGGGGTTTTGACACTCAGCGCAGGTAGCCTTCACGGGACCTGCGTTGAAATGCAGAACCTCTTCACAGGGGTCGCGCTGAAGGAGAAACGAGAGTTTCTCACTGGGTTCTGGGTCACAGATTGCTGATTAATCTACAGTTTCAGGCCAAACCAAAGCAACAAGCAAGGTGCAAGCAAAGGGATGCTTTGAGGGATTACTAAGATCTATCACAAAGGATCATCAAATCATTTGTGAGTTCATTGTTCAGATCATCGACAAGTCTAGTGATTGGATCAAAGCAGCAACTGTCTACTTTGCATCTGGGAATAGCAGATGTAGTTCGATTGTTGTTGTCGAGTCTATGAAACAAAAAATGATAGAAACACAAATAAAATGACTAAACAGATCCCCCTAGTGGAGTCGCCAATTTGTTGTGGGGAAGAATGCCTATGCAGGATGATCCTATCCACCTAAGGTGTGACAGTGCCTTAGCAACAAACAGAGACAACTATTCTAGTATTCTTCCTTTATGAATTAAGAATGAAGAGAGATGGATGGACTAACCGGTGTCTTCCGTTTGTCCCTCGATCCAGTTTCTCTTCTCTTTGAGAGTTCCCAGCTACTTGCCTTCTCGCTCGCCCAGCTTCAAGAGGTTTCTGCAAGATCACAAGAAGAGAACACTACACAAGACATGGATTCATATTCATAACTAGTTCAGGATTAGAAATAAACTAAACATACTAATGCAATCATACATCAAATATACATCAGTATATAGGAGAAACCAAGATAGCTTTATTGATGAATAACAAGGTTCAGGAAGAGATACAACCCAGAGGGCTCCAATCCAGCATCTCCTTCCCAGCAAATGGAATTCCTATCTTCACCCCCTTCAAAGCATTAAGCACCCAATGATTCTAATCTCAAGCCAACAACAATTCTTTGCAATAACAAAATTCCAGCCTCTAGATCCCATGGAGGAGAGATCCATATATAGATGTTTGGAGAGAGGATGAGTTAGCTTGAGATCTGACTAGTGTCCTCTCCCTCTGTCAGTTCTTGATTCCACTTGGAGGTTCTTGCTTCCACTTGGAGATTGGGAACCTCTTACTCATCACCAGTCGAATTCACTGAGGCAAGTGTCATTGAGGAAGATTCTGGAAGCTTCCTGGGTCTTGACACCTCTTGGAATGAACATGCCATTTGGCAATTCTCGCTCAACCCACCCTGGTAGTGCTTCTACCTGCGTTGTAGTGCAGGTAGCCAGCGTTGGCTTTGACATTCAGCGCAGACAACTAGTGGAGCCACTGAATTGATCCTGAATTGACTTGTTTTTGAGCAGTTTCTGGTGGAGAACTTCTTTGAATTTCTGTGGTTTGTTAGCCTTGTTCCTCTAGGGGTAGCAACAACATGTTTAAGGACTTTGGATCCCTTAGATTATGGACATTTCATGCTCAATGCTGTAAGGCACAAAAATGTCTATAACACTCATGCAAACAAGTACTTTGCTCATTTATAGATTCTAGGGCATTGTGGCTTTGGGCAGGGTTCGTTTTTGTGGAGCAACACTGTGTGAAGATTTGTGGGTGTTGGTTCTTGTGGAGCAACACCATTCTTATTTGACTGCCATATATTTTATTTTGAGAGTGATACAAATTGAGGATAAATAATAGATATGGTAGGAGTAAATGATGAATGAGATGATAGTTGGAGATGGAAATGGTGGATGAGATGAGGTGGTTATGGAGATGGTAAATTAGGTTCTTGCATACTCATTTTTTGTGAGTCCAATGCTTATGGATGGTTCCCTTATGAAAGGAAGAAATGACATCATGCTCTATTGGATACAGTCAACTGACAATATATATAAATGTAGGAGGGGAAGGCACTATAGTTACTCCTTTTTTTTACATGAACCAATATACTTTTCTTTTCATGATTATGACCTTATCACTGTAGCATGCATTCTATTATGAATGAGGAATTTGCAAATGGAGGGTATATGGAAAAAAAAATATACGGAATATGTGGTGTTTAATCATCAAATATTTCTTAATTATCTAATGAATTAAAGAATCTTACGCCAACTTTACCCCATGTTTTACCTTTGTTGTTGATGTGCTCGGTGCTGCAAGATGAAGTGAATGATATAATGGATGGAGCTCATGTGTCTGTTGATCTGGCCTGCTAAAGAAGGCTGAAGGATGAACAAAAGAGTTGAAGGATGAACCAAAGAGCTGAAGGATGAACAAAAGAGTTGAAGGATGAACCAAAGAGCTGAAGGATGAACTGAAGGTTCCCTTTCCCCCATGCTTGAGGAATTTTATGTCCCCAAAAAACTGAGTGAAGGTGACTTCTACTGCAACTGATAATGGAAATGCTAATACAAAAATCCAAATTGTTGCAAATTTGTGTTGAGATCACAAAACGATATAGTCTTCAACCGCTACACACCCATGTGAATAAATGGTGTTTATGTCAAACATAAGCAAGAATCATTGGATTACCGACCATTAAGGAAGTCATTAACCAATGCAAGATATCCCACCTTTGATGTCAATGGGAATTAAGGCACTAGGTACATTTTACTAGCCATGAATGGATTTTTCGAAGTCGAATGGAATGTAGAATTCATCCACCAAGAAACATTGATGTATTTTCTTAGTAGATGACAAGGATACTTGCCATTAAGGCATGTAGGCTCCCAAGTACCTTATCTATCCCTAACCCTGGTCCCAGATAATTTTTTGATGTCGATGGGACAAGGCTTGTTGGCTGGTGGGCCTTAAGGGATCCCACATCAACCAACTCAAGTACAAACATAATGACTTGAAAGATACATGATTTGAAGAACTCTTACAAATTTACAAGTTTTATGGGGAACCTTGCCTGCTAGTTACGTGGTTTTCAAGCAATTTCCTTGCCCAGTTGCGCGAGACAAACTCATTTTCACAAAAGGAATTATTTTTATCTTTACTATTTTCATCTATTTGTTTAGAATACTAAATTTCCTACTATATTGAAGAAATGATGTCCTCCTTCAAGTGAAAGAGAACTTCCAATGAAGCCATGTGCAGATTAGGTACAAAGATATATTGATGCTCAGATTTAACATATAAAATTTAGAATATACATGGGAATGAAAAATCAACAGCTTTGAAAGATGTGCTACAAACAATATTTGAAGATGAGAGTGGTACTTTGACTGGATTGTGATTTGGAACCAATGCTCGATGTAATATTGGTGGTATTGGTCCATTTCTTCATTTGGACCACTCTGAAAGTCCTCCTCGATCATGCCAGGAAAACTTGGATAATTGGTCTCCGGAATGCATACAAGGCTTGCTGATGAGCATGGTGAAAGGTCTTCAATCTCAGGTTTCGCTAGATGCTCCCATCAGATTTGGTACATAATTCCTCGATCTCCTTGGTAGATAGGTAGGAGGAATCAAGGGAGACTTCCAAATCCTTTTCTGGTTGTGGAGAGATAGATAATTTCCTGAATCTGGTCAGGATGAACTCTTCCTAAGAGGTAGATATCCTAGCTACTGCTAGGATTTTAGAATGTACTTTGAGGGACATTCTTCAAGCTCTCAATCATTCTTGAATTTTTCCTACTGGTTGATGATCCCTGTCTCGCAACATGGATTAGTACCTGGGGGTTGTGGTGAAGTAAAATTATAAGTGCGGACACAAACAAATTCCTCTAGCCTGATAATGGGTCTAGCCACAAAAAATACATTCTATGGAATATTTCCTTAGGTTAGAACCAATTAAGAGGGCCTACCTCTTAGTCCGCTTATCCTGTTTGATGATGTCCTTGTTTGCTCGCTCCAACTATCTCTCGCTTCCTTCTTCAAGCACTTGAAACAAGTAAACAACAACATACAACAAACATGATAATAGACAAATTGTAATTCAACCTACTTAGCAAGTCAAAAAAAATTAAGCCCTGAATATGTAATATGAAAAATCATGTAGGACATCAATCAGTAGTTGCATATATTAATATCAAAGAGAAATTACAACCATTTGTCTTGATGTTGCAGTCCTCCTCTGACAAAACTAGGTTCCCACACACGTCTGCTAGTATCCCATGATGGCCTCAATCCACAATAGTTTTAAGGATCTTCCCTTTAGGCTTCACTCCAAACCGAATCACACTTGTCCCTCACACAAGTAGATAGCTACAACTAGTAATAACTTGTTGTCTACTCCAAACTAAAATAGCATTAGCACACCAATCTCAACACTAGCTTGTGCTTGGGAAGAAGGGAGGTTTATATAGGATGAATGGATGGGAGATGGATCTTCTTCTCATGGGATAAGGTCTTATCCCTTCAGGTAGTTCCATAATTATAGGGGAAAGCATCCCAAACTAACATCCTTGACCCCATCCAGCCAAACCATTTACCAGACTTTCATTACGAAGCTTGTAGAGCTGGAAGCTTTGGCTCCTAATTTAAAGAGCTTTCCATAACAGGACTAGCATGACTGGAACACAGATCAGTCGCTCCAGTCGGCACTAGGGATAGTGCTAATCTCTACACATCAATGCGGCAGAGACAGAGTTCATTAGTACTAGTCTTGTAAACTGGGAAAAACATAAGTTTCACGGGAAATGTTGCAAAAGGGAATTGATCTGCTCATGAAGAGGGACACAATGGGAGTTTCTTCATGAAGGCAAAGCATGTGGGGTTCACTGTAGAGGTCCTCTAGGATCAAGGAACGGGGAGTACTGGAACAGTGAAATTTTTTTGTGTAACAGATGCCCCCTAAAGCATGAAGGCTGAGATAGAGTGAGGGATGAAACACTTTATGAATTAGTGCGGGGAACATGTTTGTCATCAGAAAACCTATAGGAAAGTACAAATACACATGAATCATGGCATGGACGCAACCATCCCGAGAATGATCATGTAAATGGATCTAGGTATGGGCACAACCATCCGTTAAAGAGGATCATAACGAAACCAAGGTATGGTCGTAGCCATCCGATAATGAGAAGGATCACATGTTATAACTCACGTTCTGGTCGCATCCAACCATCTAAAAGAGACATGCATATCATCATAATCATGTCGCACCACTTCGCAACCTGGTCTTTTGTGATCTGAGTCCAGGGTCTTGCGCTCCAACATTACTCGATCAAAGTACAGATTCTAACATGTGAATAGATGTGTTGATGTCGAACATGATAGAAAGTCGCTTGATTACCAGTCGATGATGTAAATTGTTAACAAGCATGAGGGAAACCACCAATAGTGACAATAGTCCTCAAGGTACTATCAACGCAATCCACGGATGTGAATAGAGGAACTAAATTCGAACACCCGTGAAATCACTCGATCGAAAGCCAATGATGTGAACTTGTCATCAAGTGCGAAGAACTTGCCATTAGGGCATGCAAGCTCTAAGGTTCTGAAAGGAGTTTCTCAGCCAACTTCCTAGATAATGAGTTGAAGTCGATAGAAAGCAACCATGTCGAAGGAGGTTGATAATGAATCTCACATCATCGATGTGAGACGGAAGGATGAAAAATGATTTTGGATGATAAAGAGAATCAAAGGTAAGTGTAACTGCAGAAGGACAACTCTTGAACATATCGGTGACACAACTGGAAGTTTGGTAGCTTCTAGATCCATAGGATCAGTGGTCATGATGACATGGTAGAGATCAAATGGAAGGAAAAATGAACAACCCAACCCAGGAAGGTCAACGATATAAAGGAGGATATCCCAAACTGACATGAAGCAAAGAGTGTCATGTTCAAGAGTGAGCTTCCGAAAAAACTGATAGATTTCCAAAGGGATAGCATATGCTTGCATTGTAAGTTCATCCTTTGGACAAATCCAACCTAGTAAGTTTAACGAGCCCTAGGAAGGAGAAGCTCATGTTTGTCATGGCGACAAATCCGATATCGTTTAATAGTTTAATGAGTCCGACAAAGGTGTAACTCGGTATCTTTTTCATGTTTAGAGAGTTTGGAAAAGACACATAAAAGAAAACTCCAAATGGTCTCTTTTTGTATGTTTGTGTCTCTCGAGCCTGAAAAGGTAGAAAACAAAGAGAACTGCTTGAGCATTTCAGTCAAGGAGTACCTTTTTCTTAAATAGTGCCTCCCAACCCGAAAAAGGGGTAAACTTATATTGGGCACATCACATTTCACATCCGTTAACGAGTTCAAAATGACAAGGGTTGGGCCATCTTTTCTCTTTCAAAGGGTCGGGAAAGAGATGAATTTGGATCTCCCATTTTATATTCTTTTACGAGTCAAAGGGGAAAAACACTCGGTAATATTTTCATATGTGTTTAACGAGTCGAGAAAAGAGCTGAAATGTGACTCGTCATCATCGTCGAACATCTATCACTTGTCGCTGCAAAAATAAGGTAAAGTGCATTATCGAGTTCTTGAGGAAAAATAGGTCAGAATATTTACAAAAACCTTATATTTTCGTGAAAAAATGAATAAAAAGGGGAAAAGTAAATATATTTTTACCATTTACCATTTTACCTTTTTTGTGAAGACTTTTTACTCACTTTTTCCCTAATTGCTCTGAAGCAGTTTGCAGGAGATCTGGGAGGTCAATCGACAAGCTGCAAGTTCCAGGTAACAAAATTTACCCTCGGTCTGCGTGATTTCCAGGCACGGAATCGTGCCGACTGGGGGTGATTAACAAAGCCAACCGCGCCAATTGGAGCGACTGTTTTTAAAGCAGGCACCGACATCGTGAATAGGGCAAAACCCTATTTCTTCAAAATCTCACCGTTTAAACGTAAATTTTATGGGCCAAGGATGATTTTTTACTCAAATTAATGGATTTTGCAGGAAATAATCGTTGAAAATGGTGGAATGGAAAGAACGAGAACATGAGGATGTTGACACCCAGGCAATGAATGACCCAAATTAGCTGGAAGCTTTGAGGGCTTGCGGGCTCCTGAAATTTTTTGTCACGCCAGGTATGCGGGCCCAGCCCAAGTTACTTTGGTACCCGATTAGTCTTTGGGACATTAATCAGGAGATTTTTGTCATTGGCGATCAGGAGCTTGAGTTGGAAACTTCAAATATATACTTCATCACTGGATTGTCCCTCAAAGGGGAACCAATGAACTTGTACGGGTCACGACCGATTGGGGCAAGCATATCTTCCTTGCTTGCCGAACACTGCCCTTAGGCCGTGAAATCCAAAAGTGCGAAGATAGAGATTTCTAGTGTTCAGGATCTGACACTAAGGGTGCTTCTGTTCACTATCAATAGACTGGCGGGGTCCCAGGCGAAACATGAGACTAACAAGTCGAAGTTCCTTTATGCTATGGACTGCACAGTTCCTACGATCTTCAAGTTGGCAGAGGCCATGAAGATGAACATCAAGCATGAGCTGTCCAAAGCCAAGGCGGGGAATCTAAAGCAATTTTGCTTTGGATCTATACTTGTGACCTTTTTCTTGGAACAGGTACCACTATTCTAGTATCAGCTGACTGAGGTAGACCCTCCTATGCCATGTGATCCGCGGATGGCTCGCTGGAGTCGTTTGATGCCCAGGATCACTGGGGTAAGCACATGTCATACCAACCTGCATTCTTTTCATGGCTACGATGATAGGAGATCGTCATGGAGGACTGGCCATACAGTGGCACTGATTTCCATGGAGATCCAGATATGCCCTTACCATATGGAGAGGACTTCGATGATGAAGGTAAAAAATCAAATTTATAATTTTGAGATTTTTTAATTGTTTTTGGTATATATGTGCTTATAACATTTCTCTTGTTAATGCAGACATTGGACTTGAGCAGCTTGTTGGGATGTCCCCAATAGCCAGGTGTGTCCCCCGCCGCATTGATGTTGTCGCTCCTTATCAGGAAGGGAGTGACAATGAGGAGGAGATCATGAGGAACCTTGAGGGGTTGACTCGTGGTATCCTAGAGTATGCTTGGGTAGGAGACATTCCTCGTTAGTACCAGAGACACATGGTGGGAGTCTCGGAGCGGATCTGCTGATTGCTGACTCATGTTGCATGAGCCGTATCATGCTACCATGATCACCATTCTGATTAGTTCCTTGGTCCAGCACTAACATATTTTTTGAGGCCTGCGTGCCACAAATATATGAGGCCTGCGAGCCGCCGATGCTATTTTGGACACACAATTATTTTTTGGGGTTCTGATGTATCTGACATTATCACCATATATATATATATATATATATATATATATATATATATATATATATATATATATATATATGTCGTATTTTCTTGTCTACTATAGTACAAATGGTTTGTTTTATCTTTTACATGTTTCGTAAATGTCTATCCAACACATGATTAGCTAATGCATATGTCAATGTATTCATGCATCTAGGAATATGATGATATGTAATGTAATCAAAATGCCTTTCCAATAGACATATATAAAGATACATTCTCAATATTTGAGGGTTTCTAATAGAATATTTCCCATTGAGTTGAAGGACGACAAGTTGTGAATCCAGGTTGACAACTAGTTCTCTGATTCCTAGAGCGATGGCTTTTGACAATAGTTCGATGACCGCACTGTATTCAACAATGTTATTGGTTGTACGACCTAGATAGATACCTTGAAGGTCAATCAACTCACCGTTAGGGTCATAAATAGCCCATGTCATGTATGATAGGTTCTGAGTACTATGGCAAGCACCATCAATGAAACCAATGTGGGGAGTCACAAACATCTACAATGTAAGAAATTCTTAGTAATCAGGAAAGTTGTTTGAAAACTATCACACAAAACCACCCTGCACAAAAATGAATGACACACTAATGTACACAAGTAACCATGCAAGATGACCTAAGCATAGTACTTCTTGAGGTAGGAGTCCATGCTGGGACTCGAATAATCAACCACCACAAATGAACGTCAGAGTTTTACTGTTGACATGACGAGTAAGCATTGAATTGGAAAAATAATAGAGTAGAACTCATATAAGGCTTCCCCCCCGTAGGCGAGGGAGGGTTACGAGTTAGATGGCAACCCCATTACAAGAATGGGAAATCGATAAAAACTCGGGGAGGGAGAAAAATCCTAAATCCATGTAGGGATACAGGGGACCTCAGTTGAAAGATCTTGACTATGTCAGGATAAACTTAAGCGTCCAGAGACAATGGAGAAGAGGACTCTTTGAAAGCGGTAGACCTAATTGCTAGATGAAGCAGGAACAAGGAGCAATGATGAGTATTGATCCATGGTGGTTACTTGAGAGACATGAATTCCCTGATACCTCCATCAGTAAGGAAGGTATCGGATAAGGGATCAGGCGATTCCAAAGTGCCAGGCCATGGGATTGAGAGTATGTATTAAAATAGGTATTCAATAGAGAAGAATTAGTGGATACAGAGTTTGAAGCCGAAAAAAATTCCACGTAATTGACTTCGGCGGGACTAAGCGGCATAACCTTGCCCCAGGTATCAACAAGATCCGGTGAAGGTATGACCCAAGCATTAGATTTGACCGAGATCATATTGACAGAGGTAGCATAAGGAGGTGGGAGTGGAAAAATTCCCATCAAGGAAAAATCTTTGAAAAGACCTGCCCCCACACTCTCATAGGGAGCACCAGTGTGCTTGATGTACAAAACATTATCATCTGAGGAGGAAGAGGCAAAGAAAGACGGCTGGTCGATGGTAACAATCTTCCCTTGATGGGGAAAATGAATCACATGAAATAAAGAGAAGGCCACGGCATGCATGGCATGGGTCCAGCTTCTGCCGAGTAGAAGACTATAATTGAGACCGCGTAAAAAATTTCTACTTTGACTTGCACTGTCGTGCCTTCTAGGGTGATTGCAAGGTTAGGTAAGACACCAAAGGGTCACAAATTGCACCCATCGAAAGCTTCCAAAGTGTTCAGAGATTGGTTCGGTACGGGAGAACCAATAGCCTTCCAACAAATGGTCAACATGATGCAGGTGGAAGCACCTTCATCGATGATAGTCTGGTGGATGGTATTCTCATTGATGATTACCTGAATAAGAAATGAAATTTGATGAGGGAACCATAGAATGTGGTTCTCTAGATCAAAACATATTAATTTGGAATCGGTGGGTTTGATTCCCTTGATATTTGACAACAAATATTTCTGTTGTGATGGGCAGCTTTGGAGTACCTCGAGAATCGACATGGCTGACAGTGCTTGAGCCAAATCCTTGACAATATTGTAGTGCTGAGTAGCTCGGGCGTTGGGATTATATGAGGATTTCTGCAACACACCTCAGGAGGGTGGCTGCATAGTGGAATCAGGCTTGCGGTGCTCAATATGAAGAGGGCTAGAACTCGGGGTAGAAGAAGAAGGTGTGGTTTCTTTATCTTTCCCAGCTACCGAAGTAGGAGTTTGATAGTCTTTAAACCTAGTAGCCACATTAATAAGGGTACTCATCATGAGGAAGGAGATTCTGGTTGGTCTACCATTTGGGTCTGTGGTGGGCTCCAATATTGTAGCAATAATGTTGCAACTCTTGGGACTCCCTTCTTTACTTTTATCAACCCTGTAGTTCGTAATAAACTTGAACGTGACCGTGCTATATGCACAAGTACTAGCTCTAGCCATAGGCTGTCACTTGATCAGCTGGCACAAGTCCGCTAGGAGCTTAGGCCAACTTCTATGAGCTCTTAGAAGAAGCTTTTCACTATGATGGATGAAAGCTAACTCAACTAGAGGCTAATCTACCCGCAGAGAGAAGTTGAAAGGTAGAAAGAAACGCAAACCCTAACAAACCCTAGTTTTACCAACTAACCCTACTGGTGCAAGTAAAAGGATGAAAGCTACAGAAATGGATGCCAGTGACTTCTAAGAATGTAGAATGCATGTGACTAAGCTACTCTTGCAGTGAAATCTGAAAAGCAAAATCTTTTTGTAGTTTTGAATAATTTTGTAAAATTATTATGCATGTGCTTAACTGTTTTTACTATACAGAGGTTGATTGATGGAAGGAAATGGTGAGGGTGCTTGCAGGAGGTTGGGAAGGTGAGAAGCAGGCCTAAGGGGTCCCTATCACCCTTCCAGATAGGTTCACAGTGATCGGATCTCAAGAAACCTCTTTTGTGAGCTTCTACAGGAAGTCTGCAGGGGTTCTACAGGATGTTCTCTAGCTTCTACAGGATGTTCCGAAAGGAGATTTTGGAGGGTTGATGGTGGAAGAAAGGTGGAAAATTGGGTATGGAGGTTGGATGATGATGTGGAGGGGTCCAGGACCTAGTGAACGAAGCAGGTGAGTGATGAGGATGGTTGGATTTGTTCAAGGAGGGGTAGAGCAATGTTGCACAAAAATATGGAGATTAGGTCAAAGTGAGGGAGCGTGGCAAATGTAAGGCAAGAATCAGAGATAGAGGGCGAAGCAGGTGGTATTGATGGAGTAGGGGTAGGCAAAGAGGTATCATAGGTGCTCTGCTAGTTATTGTCCAAACTATTCAAACAAAGACTTGCGAAACCAAAGACCTGTCTACTTGAAACTAATCTGACTTAAATATCAGCAAAGAAAATGAACATAAGTTTATTGGCAACAAAATCATGTGAAATAGATCTGCAAACTAAGCAATCATGAACCTAAGCATGTAACCACAACTGGTATCAACTTCCACAAATGAGAATCTAACACTAACAATTGTGTGACGAAGCAAAGACAGTGTTTTTGGTGGTGGCAAGAACCCCTTGGTCCCAGCGCATGGTCCCACAGAGGGAGAGGTGAGATCAGGGGTGCTTGATAGCCTTTTTCTGAAGATCTTCTCTGTTATCAACCTATCAAACCAATCTAAACATAAAAAGCCTTTTTAATCATCAACAATGACCTAGATAACCAAGCAAGATTTTAATCTACTTAACAGAAATTATTAGATAAAGACAGCTACAACACATAACAGTACACAAAGGAAGCCTTGGAACTTGGGTTGTGCCCAATCCCAAGAGTTGCAAGCTCCTAAGAAGAAGCTCAGAACTGGTACCAAATGAAACTGCTTTCCATTTCTCAAAAATAACCATGTCACAAAAGAAGTTGTCCAGCGGAAGCTACAAAAATGAGCTGAAAAACTAGCAGCGCTATAGTGCAAAATACAACTATTCCAAAAGTAACCTACGAAGGCTGGAAGCCTTCCTATTTATGCCCCACGAGGACCTCCAACAGCTCTCCTTGATTCGAGGGGCTTGGCTGTTCAAAACTGCTAGTACTCAATCACTTCATAAAAGCTGCTCGGTTGCCCTTGGGAATCAACATTGGTGGGCTGCTGAACTCCAAGCTGACGGTGGGGAACTCGAGGGAGAGGCCATTTAGTGTAGGAGGCACCCTCCCTATGAATCCTCAGCCTTGTCCCCTTGCATTCAGCTGTCAAATGGCTCATAAATGCTTGACCTTGGCCCAAACGTTGTCCAGAAATCTGCAATAAACACGTATTAGTCTTCATGGTCAAGTGACTATCCTCATTCATTCAATTAACATAAATATACTCAAAAGCATGCATAAACTATGGAAAAAATGGTGTATTAATGGAGAAAAATAGCCAAAATGAGCCTAATAAGTTACCCATTTTTGGGGCTCATCATCACCCCCGTGCTAAATGTGTTGCTCATCCTCTAAGCAATTAGTCTAGCTCATCATCCTTGATTGCTTTGACTGCCCCCCTCACATCCCAGGCCTCCAAGGTAATGTCTTCTTCACAGTCATGGAATCCTGCTTTTCTTTCCACTTCCTCCCACTGCATGTGTTCCTCTTCTTCTTTGACTCCTTCCAGCAGTCCTAAAAGCAAGGGAGGATTGAATTTTAGGCCGATCCAGTTGACCTGAAGATTGTACATTGACTGTTTGTAGAGGGGTGCTCTTGCCGAGGCCTCCCTCATCCTTGTTGGGGAGTGGTATTCTCTCATTTTTAGGTTGTGGGACAGTGTGTTCCACCTCCTTGTGCAAGCATGAACGCAGTTATCCCCCAACAGTATTTCCATGTCCTCGAAGTGAGCGATGGCTTGAGCTTGTCGTTCAATGTAATCTGGTAGGGCCTGAGAGTTGTTGGCCAAGTGCTGGTGGGCGCTTATCAATGCTGAGGGATCCTCCGGCTCTGCTCTGATCATTAGTGGCTCACTGAGTTCCCTGTTCATAATATTTCAGACCTCTGCTGCCCTCTTTTCCTCATGATTCAACCAAGAGGCCATGGCCATAAGTTGCACATCTCCTACCACAGCATTGGGATCCCACGAATTCATGTTTGGAAGGGCCAAGTTGTGTAAATAAAACTTTGATAATTTCGCCTTGTCCTCTGATGAGCTACTATCACATAAAGCCATGAATTGATGGTAGTTTTGAAATGGAGTAGTGCCCCTTTGGGCGAAGGTGTTAATATGGAACTGCAACCATTGATCTTTAAGGTACAAGGCGTATGACTTGGCAGGCTACCTACACTGCACGGCCTCTATTGCCCAGCTAGCCATGTAGGCTAGTTGGGCTTCCTTCTCATGTAGTTGTTGCCTTAGAGACTGTATCTCCTCTGCTGCCTGCAACTCCTTCTCATGTAGTTGTTTTGTAAGTGCCTCGATCTCAGCCTGCAGCCTGTCCTTTCTCTGCTGTTCATCCAAGGATTCTTAGTCTGTTGGAGGCTTTCCCTGTTGTTGTTGTTTTCCCATGATGTGGGGCCTGTCTTCCTTGTAGTGTCCCTGTAGCTGCAGCTGCTGTTTCAGCAGCTCGTTCTCTTCCTATAGCTTGGCCTACCGACTGCTTTCCACATGACTTACCATAGCCAACTTTTTTCTCGATTTCTTGAGTTGTTCTTCCAAGGGACCTATCTCCACCACACCTTTGGACTTGGCGATCCTCATCCAAGTGTGAGTCCTCACTCTCTCTTCTTCCAGTGCAAAGAAAAGTGGCACCGTGAACTTCTGGGGAATTATCTTCCCAGCTTCTAACAGGTTATAGTAGGAACCCAAGCTAGGCTGAGGGCTTGGTTCCAATATCTTCTCAGCCTTTTCTTCTTCCTGTAATGGGTTAGCTGCCTTCTCCTCTATTTTCTCTATCTCTTTCAGCTTAGCTAGAGTTTCCTGTAGAACCATCTCAGCTTCCTGTACAACTGTCTTTGACTCCATTATTTCAATCCTTTCTCTCCAGGTAGATGTTTTCAGGCTCCCTCATTCGTAGGTGATGGGTATCTTTCGGGGAAACTCCTCCTTTTGTTTAGTTGTGGCGTCCTCGATGATAATTGGCTCTTTTGACTGTGGTTGGGGTCTTCCCACTTTTATCCGTTCGCTCCTTCATGCTTTAAAGTACATGGATGTTTCCCTTTTTCACTTCCCTTTTTGTTTTGGAGATGTGCTTAGGGCAGCAAGCACAGCTGCTACCTCCCTAGCCAATATCTCGAGTGATTTCTCCTTTTGCTGCTCTTTTTCCCCACTTCCTGTAGAAATCCCTGTGCCTATTTCTGCCTGTTTTGCTGACTATGTTTCCTCCTTTTGTTTCTGTGTGGTTGCTTTGGCTGTGAAACTTTTCAGTTGGCCTTTTTTAGCCCTCTCGGCTCTACTCTGCAATCGTTTTTCCCTGGGTGTTTTTGCCTTTGTTCCTCCCACTATTTTGGGCTCAGCAATTTGGCCCTTTCACTCTTTCTCTTTTTGTTCTGCTTGTGCTTGTTTGTCCTATGTTTCTTTACCACTGGTTTTCTCTCCTGCTTCAGTGTGTTCCCCTTCTTCACTACTGGATGAGGTGAGATCCTCGGCCAGAATTCTAATATCGTCATCTCTGGACATGTTTCAGAAAATTTCCGAAGAGAGGGAGATAGTGTAGGTGTGGAGGGCATCTTCCACTAAAAGTTTTATGAGCCCATGATGGGCTAACTGATCCGGTCTCCCTTCTTTCAATTTTGTGCCACATTCACTTAATGACTGCAGGAGAAAATAGGGGATGCTAAACTTCTATTCTGGAGGTAAATCCATTCCACATCTTAGTTCACTCAGCAACCTGAAATGATAGTCATAGATAATGCTGAGCCTCCCTTCACAGGTAATGTATTTCATGATTTGGAAACTGACTTCGCTCCAGAGAGGAGGTAAGCTGGCTCTCTGGACCCCGTTCTTGTCTTCTACAGGATGTTCCTCAGGCAGGAAGAATGCTTTCTTGGCTGCCTGACCCAATGAACTTTCTTCTTTGCTCCAAGGGAGCCCTAACGGTAGACCAGTAACACGACTGATGAGCTCAGGGGTAACTTCTAGGGTCAAACCCCTAAAATTCACTGTGGCCTGTGTCTTTGATTAAGGTTTTAGGGACATTAAGAATTCCTCTGTTATCTCATCGTCATGACCCTGAATTTTATCACAAAATGACATCCAATTGGCGCGGGTGAAGAGGTCCACCACCTCCGGATGCTCATGCAGCTTGCTAGAATCTAAGGGGTCTTTCCTGATAAACCCCCTGGCATGGTGAGAGTGCTCTGTTTTATGCCCTGATCAGAAAAGAGAATGTTCTTTATGGATTTCCCCCCTGAACTTTGAGAAGGGATTTCAACTATAAATTAGCACCAATTCCCTAGCTTTAAGGCTGTTGCTGCCCAAAACTCGGCCGTCCGTTGATGAAGAAAGAAATTGGGTTTCCACAGATAGAATACAGAGCCCAATGTTTATTCCCAGCATACATACAAACATGCAAGTTCAAATCCTTCATACACAGGCTAGCCCTCACAGTTGCGTATCTTTCCTACAGGAGAATTTTCTTTTCTTTGTTTTTAACAGGAACTGTGGAGGAGAATTTTGACGCAAAAACGACTGAGAAATATCATGCAACACACATGAAAACTGCTATTTCCAACTCACAGTCAGACTTTTCTCAGACTCCCCAATTTGAGACAGTTCAATTCACCACCTTTTCGAAACATACCATGCATGGAAGAGTGTTTTCGAGCCTACCTCTCTCGGAACTCCAAATTCGATGAAGAAAAGTCCAGGCTTCCATGCTCCGGAAAGCTATGCCGTACTTCCTGTCGAGTCTCTTCCTATAGAACTCTTGTCGGCTTTTGTAGGATGTCACTGCACCTCTGAATGAGCTCGGTACATGGGAGATTTTTGAAACAGGACGAAAAACTCAGTGGAGGATGACTGGTTAACAGATTTGGGAAGTAGAGGAAGCGTACTTCGGCCGAGGACATTGCAAGTATGAATGAACAGAGGGTGGTGAGAGTCTTCAACCGAGCATCTTTTAACTGCAGCGCAATTCATGCCGAGGGGATGAGGTGGTCGGACCGAACCATTGATCTAACGTCACGGCCATCATTTCTTTGCTTGTCTCTGACTGCCATCACCTCCCCTCCACCATTAACCGCTACCACCACTGCTAGTCCCGATGATTTTTCCCGACTAGACACTCCACACGTGTCAGCTGCACATCTCGTCGGTAAATTTGAACGTAACCGAGCTTGTTCGGATCCCACAAAGCTGTGTAACTGGCCGAGGATGGCTAGTTGACTAGCCACCGATCCCATTCAATCCAAACCATTTTCATAGGCATGCAGCTTTCGAAATATAGTTTATGCAACTCACGAATGGGTTTAGAAACTTACCTACGTGGCCATGGACGCATTATGCAGACTTCGGGTCTCGGGACCATTCCTTTGCTTGCTACTGCCTCAAGCACGGGTGTTAGAACTCATTCTTTCATTCTTTGATGTTGTATGCACGGGTTTTGGAACCCGATCCTTCTGTTGTTAATGCTGCATGTGCATGTTCTATTTGGTTTTGGCTACCAAGGATGTTTTCACATTCAGGAGGAGCCTTTTGCATGTTCCCTTTGTTGGTTTCGGTTGTTCCTGCTTCCAGAATATGTCTCCTAGAGGGATCAGCTGCTACAGGATTCCTGTAGGATGTCCTGTAGCTGCTTATCCTCCTGGAATGCAAGCTAATGAGCAGGGTTATATTGCTGACGAGGGATTTGGTTGATGAAGAGTCCAGATGGAGATTGACAGGTAGGGTGAGCTAGACATCATTGCTTGATTTGTCGCTGAAAAATTCTTGTTGGCAATCTGAGGAAAACAGGGTTTCTTGTATGACTGTGCAGGAACACATAACCAAGTGGGTGATGGGGGTGTAAAGAGATGGAGTAGGGTGCCATATGGTGATGGGTGAAACAGGGGTGGATGCAGGCCTAGAAAATAGATTCCAACCTTCAGATTCCCCTCCAAGATTGATTTTTGCTTGCCCGAAGGTTCTACATGATGTTTCCTGTAGAAGACATAGACTTCTTGTAGAATAGGCATAACTTCCTGTAGAAGGTGAAATCTTCCCCTGAATGTGATCAAATCCTAGGAGAGGCGAGTGGTCATGGAGGAAGTGTCTGTGAGGGTGTCCTGTAGCCTGGTGCGGACCCCTGTCCTTGTTTTGTGTGACCTTCCTAACCTGCAATATATTCCCTGCAACTTACAATTATTCCATATAAATTAGGCCTGTTTTTCTTTTTGTTTTTTGTTTTTTTTTTTTGAGAGAAGGATAGCGGGGGTGCCTCCATGAGGTTTTCACCCTCACTGTCTGCCGCGGGCACCTCTAAGAAGTTTTCACCCAGGGATCTTTTTATTCCATTTCTCTGTTTTTTCCTTCCTCTTTTTTTGATGCTCAAGTTGTGGATGGAGTAGAGACAGGGCCCTACTCCACTACCAGCACTGCTTTGTCCAAAGTTTCAATGAACTCCTGCCTCGAAAGGGGTTTCCTGTAGATTTTCAATCGGTGCCCATTGACGTGGATGGGGATGGCTTCTTCATCAATGGTCTTGATAATGATTGAACCATTGTCGTTGCATTTCTCCACTGTATATGGTCCTAACCACCTTGTCCTCAGTTTCCCTTTGAAATCCTTGTATCTTGAATCATACAGTAGCACCCAATCTCCTAGTTGGAATTACTTTTCATTAAGGTGCTACTCATGCCATATCTTCCTCTTCACTTGAACTACTTCTGAGTGGAGGAGGGCCTGCATTCTCTATTCATCTAATCCATTCAGCTGCAGTAATCTTTCCCGTTGTGCATGGCTGAGATCTAGGTCCAGCTGAGCTGCCACCCTCAATGTGTTGTACTCGAATTCTATGGACAACAGAGCCTTCTTCCCGTAGACCAGCTCATAAGGTGTGAAACCTGTTGTAGTTTTCCAAGTGGTGTTGTAGGCCCAGGTGGCCTCAACCAAGCGATCTGCCCAATCCTTCTTGTTGCTACTCACCACTTTAGTCAAAATCTCTTCCAATGCTCTATTAGTAACTTCCACCTACCCATTAGCTTGCGGATGATAAGGGGTGGAAGTTTTGTGCTTGATCTTGTGATGAGTGAGCAGGTCTTCAATCAGGTTAGAGGTGAACTGACTTCCTTGATCGGTGACTAACTCTCTTGGGTAGCCAAATTTGTAGAAGATATTTTCCCTTAAAAACTCAGCCACTTTTTCTTCTGTTGCTACCTTGATTGCCTTGGTTTCTGCCCACTTTGTCAGGTAGTTTGTGCACACAATGATGTAAGATCTTTTCTTTGAAGGAGGGTTGATAGGACCCACAAAATCCATACCCCACTTCTCAAATTTCTCGAAGGTCACTTGCGGTTGGAGGGGCATTTCATCCCTTGGAGTTGGTTTCCCCATCCTTTGACATCGGTCACCTTGGTTGATGTATATTCTGAAATCTTGATGAAGAGTGGGCCAATAGTAGCCTGCCTGTAGAATTTTCAAGGCAGTCTGTCTCGCTGCAAAGTGACCTCCACAAGGCCCATCGTGACAGGTTAGGAGGATGTCAAAAACTTCCTCCTCCCTAACACAACGCCTCAAGATTTGATCTGGGCCAAGTTTAAACAGGTTGCCCCCTTTCCAAGTGAATGGGGCACTTTTCCTCACAATTTTTCTCTTCTCTCTTGATGATAGGTGTGGAGGGAACTGTGCTGAGACCAAGTAATTTGCTATATCATCAAACCATGGAGAGAGTACTGAAATAGCAAACAGGTGTTCGTCTATCATCTAGTCATCCAATATCCCTTCTTCACCTGTAGGCAAATCCAATCTAGACAGAAAGTCAGCAACAACATTTTGTTTACCTGGCTTGTCCACAATGGTCAGATCAAATTGCCGCAACAAGAGTAACCATCTAATGATACGAGCATTTACATCAGGCTTATTCATTAAATATCTAATCGCAGCATGATTAGTGTGTACGAATGTTTGATAACCAGTGATGTAGTGTTTGAACTTGTTTAGGGAATAGACTACAGCCAGGAACTCTTTTTCGGTTACAGTATAGTTCATCTCTACCTTGGACAGGTTTTTGCTGACAAAGTATATGGCATATTGTAGCTTCTCCTCAACTTGTCCTAAGGCCGCCCCTATGGCGTTGTTCGAGGCATCGGTGTGGATGTGGAAAGGTAGGGCCGAGTTTGGACCTCTCAAGATCGGGGCGGACACCAGCTTATCTTTCAACTCATCCAGAGCCCCTTGACAGTCGTTAGTCCATTTAAACTCAACATCTTTCCCTAAGAGGCCAAATAATGGCGAGGCTAGCTTATTGAAATTTTTAATGAATCTTCTATAATATCCTGCTAAGCCTAAAAAACTCCGAACATCTCTTACCTTTTGAGGAGGTGGAACCTTTTGGATGATAGCAATTTTGTTAGGATCCACCTGTAATCCTTGCTGGGAAATGGTATGACCTAACACGGTCCCTTCAGTCATGAGGAATTCACATTTTTCATGACTGAGGGACAGGTTCATCTCAATACACTTGGTTAAAACTTTTCCCAGGTTAGAAAATACTTCTTGGAAGTTAGACCCATAAGGAGTAAAGTCATCCATATAGATTTCCACTGAATCGTGAACCAGCTCAGCAAATATGCTCAATACTACTCTCTGGAAAGTGGCAAGAGCATTGCAAAGCCCAAAGGGAAGGACCTAGTAGGCAAAGGTACCCCAAGGACAAGTGAAGGTGGTCTTATCTTGGTCTTCCAGGCTGATTTCGATCTGATTATACCCGCTGAACCCATCTAGGAAAGAGAAGAACTTCTTCCCTGCCAGTCCATCCAACACTTGATCTATGAAAGGCAAAGGGAAATGGTCCTTCCTGGTGGCTTTTTTAAGCTCTCGGTAATCTACACAAATTCTCCACTTCCCATTTTTCTTGTGCACAAGCACCAGAGGTGAGACCCACTTGCTATCAGATATGGGGTAGATGAATCCTGCATCCAACAACTTTTGCAACTCTTCTTTGACAATGTCTTTAAGGGCTAGATTCATTCTCCTCTGAGGCTACCTGATTGGTTTGAAATCCTCTTTTATGTAAATGTGATGGGTACAGACCGAAGGGTGGACTCCTTTCATCTTCTTATAGCTCCAAGCGAAGGCATCCAAATGGTGGCTCAATAAGATACACGACTCCTTCTCTTGGGAGGGAGATAGGGATGAGCTGATCTTTAAGGTTCTTTCAGGGCCAAATTCCACATTTTTAACTCTAGGTGAGGTCAGATAAGCCACGCAGAGGCCCACTAAAGCGCTGGCTTGGGTACCTTCCACTAACTCCTCCAACGATAGCGCACTGGGAGGTGGATTTTGAATCAAATTCTCAATCAAGTCATCCGCAGTCAGAGGACATCCCCTGGTGGCTTCTACTGTGCACAATTGTGTAGAGTAGACTTCACCCTCATCTCCCGCCTCCAACCAGAGTGGTAAGTCATGTTCTAACAAAGGTTGGGAAGGAGGGTATAGGACTAGCTATTTGGACATAGGCCCATTCTTGATGGTAATGTTCCCAGCTCGACAACTGATGTAAGCATCCGTAGTAGCTAACCAAGGCCTTCGCAAAATGAGGCGGTATCCAGTGAGTTTTTCCTTTGGTTGAAGGACCAAGAAGTCTGCAGGGTACTCCCATGAGTCAACAGAGACCAGGATATCTTCCACAATCCCTTCGGGAGTCACGGTGGAGCGATCTGCTAACTGCAGTACTGTTGAGGTCTTTCTTAAGGAACTCTGAAGGTTAATTTTAAGCATAGTGTCCTTGGTCATCACATTAATGGCAGCCCCTAGATCAATCAAGGTGTGGGGGATTATGGTGCCATTGATGTGGACATCAAATATAGGACTCCTAGGATCCAAATATTTTCGACAAATTACTTGCCCCAACATTAGATCGGACAGTTGTCCTATGACATTCATAGTCGGGGCATCTCTCTTGCACCTACCTGGGTGCCTAAAACACTTCCTCTTGATGAATTTGTTGTATATTGGTACATCTTTTATGGCCTGGAGAAGTGGTATTTTGACACACAACTGTTTAAGTTCTCCCAGAAGTTCAGTCTCCTCTGGGTCTGGTTGTGTAGTTACTGTTAGTCACTCAGGAAAGGGTGGAATGGCTTTGGGTTCACTTCCATGTTCCTCTTCCTCTTCCTCCGGGGGAGGAAGTTGGTGATCTAGAAGGACCTTTCCAGATCATAGGTTGATCTCCTGAATCTCCACAACATAGGTAGGGTATGTTCTCTCTCCAGTGTATACCTGTTGGGCCTGTCTATTGTTGGGGTTTGGGTTCGGTTGAGCAGGCATCTGGGGTTGTCTTGGAGAAGCAGGAGAATGGTTGTGGTTGAGCCGGTGGTGGAGGCATAATGGCGGGCAGAGAGTTGTATTCAGGCCTCCACCCCGGTTGAGGTGCATTTCACTGAGGTTGCGGCTAGACATGTGAGTGAAACGAATGAGCAGCAGGTTGAGTATGGTATTGAGATGGATAAGACCACGGAGGAGGTGTGGACCATGGAGGATGAGCAGGGGGCCCCCAAGAAGGTTTATGAGTGGATTGGTTGGGGTTGTAACAAGCTTGGGATGTCCCTTGCATCCCCTGTTGGTAAGGTCTGGTCCCCTATGGTCTCCTTTTGTTGAGGAAGTAGAGTGGTTCAGTGGTTGCCTCAGTCCCTTGTTACATGGCTTTAAATCTAGGTAAGGTTGGGCACTCGTTTGTCGGGTGGTCTTCCTCACAAGCGAAACATACCTCCACTGAGTGCAATGGACACTCGTTCTTAGGATGCTTCCTTGTACATCTAGGACAAAAAATGGCCAAAGCCCTCTTAGCTTCCTCTTTCTTCTGTTGGATTCGGAAAGTATCTAGTTGCATGGCAATGGTCTGTCTCATCTCACTCTTGAGGTCTTCCATCTGATTAGCAAACTCATGCTTGGAGAAGGTGGTACTCGCTGAGAGTGTATTCCCCCTACCTCTTTTCCAGGCTACCCTAGAGTGGTTTCTAAACACAGTCTTTATGTCCTCATAAGGTAGTTGGTAGATGTCTCCTCCAGCTAGCAGATGGAGGGTATCTAGAAGGTCTTCCAGGACTCCTTAGAACAAAACCAGCTTCAGAGATTCAGGGTCAAGTTTACACCTGGCCCGTTTATAACTAAGTTGGAACCTTTCCTCGTAGTCTTCTAAAGACTCATCACTTCCCATGGTCATTCGAAAGATCTCTCCCTTTGTTTCTTTTGACCTACAGTAGTCCTGGTATTTGTTGTTAAAGGCTTGCTGCATCTGAGCCCAAGTTGTGATACTGTTTCCAGGTAACCCCATGAACCAGTGTAGTGCTGCATCCTCGAGGGTGGAAGGAAAGAGTTTCAACTTTTGCTCATCCTCTACATAGTCATAAGTTCGACAAAGGACAACAAACTCAAATAGGAAGGTTTCAGGGTCTTCAGTGGTCAGTCCATGGAAGTGAGGTAAGGCTGAGGGACTTATGTTCTTCATTTTCATGTCCCTGTTGGTCTTCCAGATGGGAAAGGCACCTTCTATTCTCTCCCCATCTCCCATACCATTTTTGTGCTCAGCCATGGTCTCGAGAGGAATGTCTTCTCGCTCTTCCTCTATTATAGGATCTTCGTATATCTTAGGAGGTTAACCTATAGGTTCTTCTAGATCACTGCCACCAAAGAAGAGAGAAGGGTGACTCAGTGATGTGGTAGGGGTGTTGGGTAGGAATTTTCCGGTATTGTCTCTGTTCTTACCAGGCATGAAATGAAATATTTTTGTTTTCTTTTGTTTTTTTTTCTGCTTGTACCTGTAAAACTGAAATAGATTGAATTGCAACTAACTATTTCGCTGAAATGAAACTGCAGAAAATGCTAAGTTACGCTTGCAGAAATGAAATGCTAATCCACGATTGCAGAATTGAAATTGTGGAATTGAAATGCTAATATATGAAAGTGGGAAATGTTTAATCTACTTTTTCGGAAATGAAATTGCAAAATGGAAATGAAACAACTACTCTACTCTTGCTGAAATAAACTACTTAGCAGAAGGTTGTAGTAGAAAATAGAAGAAAAGCAACAATCGCAAATACTATGACGCTTCCCTGGTAATGGCGCCAAAAATATGCTGGGCTCCAGTATTGCAGCAATAATGTTGCAACTCGTGGGACTCCCTTCTTTACTTTTATCAACCCAGTAGTTCGTAACAAACTTGGAAGCGACAGTGCTATATGCACAAGTACTAGCTCTAGCCGCAGGCTGTCACATGATCAGCTGGCACAAGTCTGCTAGGAGCTTAAGCCAACTTCTATGAGCTCTTAGAAGAATATTTTCGCTATGATGGATGAAATCTAGCTCAACCAGAGGCTTATCTACCCGCAGAGAGAAGTTGAAAGGTAGAAAGAAATGCAAACCCTAACAAACCCTAGTTTTACCGACTAACGATACTGGTGCAAGTAAAAGGATGAAAGCTACAGAAATGGATGCCAATGACTTCTAAGAATGTAGAATGCATGTGAATAAGCTACTCTTGCAGTGAAATATGAAAAGCAACATCTTTTTGTAGTTTTGAATAATTTTGTAATATTATTATGCATGTGCTTAACTGTTTTGACTGTGCAGAGGTTGATAGATGGAAGGAAATGGTGAGGGTGCTTGCAGGAGGTTGGGAAGGTGGGAAGTGGGCCTAAGGGGTCTATAGCACCCTTCCAAAGAGGTTCACAGTGATCAGATCTCAAGAAATCACTTTCGTGAGCTTCTATAGGAAGTCTGCAGGGGTTCTACAGGATGTTCTGTAGCTTCTACAGGATGTTTCTACAGGATGTTCCGAAAGGAGATTTTTGAGGGTTGATGGTGGAAGAAAGGTGAAAAAGTGGGTATGGAGGTTGGAAGATGATGTGGATGGGTCCAGGACCTGGCGAACGAAGCGGGTGAGTGATGAGGATGGTTGGATTTGTTCAAGGATGGGTAGAGCAATGTTGCACAAAAATATGGAGATTAGGTCAAAGTGAGGGAACGTGGCAAATGTAAGGCAAGAATCAGAGTTAGAGGGTGGAGCAGGCAGTATTGATGGAGTAGGGGTAGGCAAAGAGGTATCACAGGTGCTCTGCAGGTTATTTTCCAAACTATTCAAACAAAGACTCGGGAAACCAAAGACTTGGCTACTTAAACCTAATATGACTTAAATATCAGCAAAGAAAATGAACAGAAGTTTATTGGCAACAAAATCATGTGAAATAGCTAGAAAAACTAAGCAATCATGAACCTGAGCATGTAACCACAACTGGTATCAACTTCCACAAATGAGAATATAACACTAACAATTGCATGACGAAGCAAAGACAGTGTTTTTGGTGGCGGCAAGAACACCTTGGTCCCAACTCATGGTCCCACAGAGGGATAGGTGAGATCAGGGGTGCTTGATAGCCTGAATATCTTCTCAGTGATCAACCTATCAAACCAATCTGAACATAAAAATCCTTTTTAATAATCAACAATGACCTAGATAACCAAGAAAGATTTTAATCTACTTAACAGAAATTATTGGATAAAGACAGCTACAACACATAACAGTACACAAAGGAAGCCTTGGAACTTGGGTTGGGCCCAACCCCAAGAGCTTCAGTCTCCTAAGAAGAAGCTTAGAACTAGTGCCAAATGAAACTACTTTCCATTACCCAAAAATAACCATGCCACAAAAGATGTTGTCTAGTAGAAACTACAAAAATGAGTTGAAAAACTAGCAGCACTATAGTGCAAAATACAACTGTTCCAAAAGTAACCTATGAAGGCTGGAAGCCTTCCTATTTATGCACCACGAGGACCTCCAGCAGTCCTTCTTGATTCGAGGGGCTTGGCTGTTCGAAACTGCTAGTACTCAATCACTTAATAAAAGCTGCCTCGCTGACCTTGGAATCAACGTTGGTGGGCTACTGAACTCCGAGCTGATGGTGGAGAACTCGAGGGAGAGGCCATTTAGTGCAGACGACACCCTCCTTACGAATCCTCAGCCTTGTCCCCTTGCATTCGGCTGTCAAATGGCTCATAAATGCTTGACCTTTGCCCAAACGTTGTCCAAAAATCTGCAATAAACACGTATTAGTCTTCATGGTCAAGTGACTATCCTCATTCATTCAATTAACATAAATATACTCAAAAACATGCATAAACTACAAAAAAAATGGTGGATTAATGGAGAACAATAGGCAAAATGAGCCCAATAAGTTACCCATTTTTGGGGCTCATCAGTCTGCTGAGACGAAAACGGCTCTTTGAGGACATTGGGGGTCGCTTTGAGCAAGTGACTAACTTCAGATCATCGGGGACAATCCTTAGTGTAGTGATCTTCCTCGCAAATGAGGCAGGGATACTTAGGTTTCCGTTGCGAAGATTCGCTAGTAGACGATTTGGGAGGACCCTGTTTCAGGGCATCGACTTTAGCTTTGCCTCTGCCTTTCTTCTTTCCTTTTGAGAATTTTTCCGTTGTGGTAGACTAGATAGCATGGACCTCTGAGGTTTTACCAAGGCCAGGTGGATTCTGGAATGAACTATTAGGGACAACATTTGAGATTGGCTTCTATTTGGAAGAAGTTTTAGCAGGGGTCTTGGATAGTAAACTAATAACTCCATCAACGGGAGGTACAACTGGTGGCTTTGATGTTGCAGGTTTAGATGATGGCCAAGGAGTAATGGGTAATAAATCATACAAAGTGATATACTGAGAGTAAACTAGATCTAAGTACTAAGCATGAGAGATGGCCTGCTCTTTAGTGATGCATCCACCCATAGCTATATCACGAGGAATTCGAGCCACGAATGATTTGGTGAACCATTCAGTGAGAAACTGATCATCAATCTTGAATCTGATCAAGCGATGTCTACATCTCCATTCACGAATGTGAGCAGATATGTGTGTCACAATATCTTTCTTGAGTGATGTGAGAAAATAGGTGTCAGTTTCATAGCGAACCGGCAACTGAAAATGCGTGAGGAAAGCCATGGCCAAAGAGTTAAATTCATGGTAACTACTTCAAGGTAGATCGATGTACCACTTTGCTACAACACTCATGAGGGTTTGTTGTAAAAGACAGAGACGAATGGAATCATCCACGTAGGTGTTTGATGAGAACCAGAGGTGATATGTCATCACATGGGCCTGAGGATATTCTTTAGCTTTCCCAATGAACTTTGGACAATCACTTGGTATCTTGGATGACAACAGAGGCCAGTACGATGAATGAAGGATCAAATTATTCGTAAGGCGAGATACATCTGGTAGCTCAAGTGTAGCCAAGAAAGGAAATTGGGTGTTAAAAGGCATGGGAGGTCAATAAGCGGGCCCATATGGAGGAGCCCATCCCTTCTGGTAAGGATTTTGGCCCCACAGTGGGGGATTTTGGCCATATGGCATCTGAGGCTACCCCCATTGCCAACTACCTTGACCATAGGGAGGATTTTGACCTTGAATACCTTGGAACTGTTCAGCCATAGGTTGCTGATAAGAAACATACAGGTTAAAAGGTTGTTGAGCCTGTTGACCTTTTTCATATGGATATGGGACCCATTGTCCTTGAACATACCAGTGATGAACCTGTTGTCCCTGAACAAGAGGGTTTTGGACCTGCTTTCCTTGGGCATAAGGTTGATACACTTGTTTCCCTTGGACATAGGGATTCTATACCTGATGCCCTTGGCTGGCAGGATTCTGAACCTGTTGACCTAGGACATGAGGATTTTGAGCCTGCTACTGCAGGACTTGACCTTGACCCTGCCCCTGCAAGGGTTGACCTTGTTGATATGTATACAAGGGCTGGTGCTGCCGTGGCTGGTCTTGCTATTGCAAGGGTTGACCTTACGATTGCAAAATTTGTCCCTGGGGCTACAGAGGTTGAACCTGTGAGGACATGGGTTGAGAGGTCTACGACACATATTGCATGTGTGGCTACGTAGTTTTCTATAACTATTGCAAGGGTTGACCTTGCGATTGCTGCAGTTGACCTTACTATGGGATCATTTGCCTTTTCTATTGCAAGGAGAGCCCATGTTGCAACAAAGGTTTCCCTTACGGTAACAAAGGCTTCCCTTGTTGTTGTAGAGGTTGTCCTTGTTGCTGCAACGGTACTTGAACAATGCCCAGGAAATTGCCAAACTGAATCTAGCCATAGCCAGGCTGGATGTACTGCCAAGATTGGAGGATGTAAGGTTGATTATCCATTCCTTGAGAACCATATGGAACGTAAAGATTTTGGTATTGGACCTGAGCCCGATAGGGCTACTGATACTGAACATTCCTTGATCCAGATGGACCAATGGGATTCTAAACCTGTTGGTACTGGACATTGCTTGATCCAGTAGGATCAACAGGGTTTTGAGTAATACCAGAAGAAGGCTAGTTTATACCAAGCATGTGAGCTTGTGAGCCGCTTACATTAGTAGCACCTAAAACCATAGAAACATTCAGGTTTTACCCCCTAGGTGGTGGCACAGCCTGGCCATTCACTAGAGGGATGGAGGAACTGACAGACACATTCTTTGAAACTATCGGTTGTGCTTGACGGGTAACTGGGATTGATGATACAAGGGTATTCAGAATGGTGGGTTGCACCGGGACTGAGGTAATATCCTGTTGGGAAGTTGTGCTCGTCATGAATGGACTTGAAGTATGCATGGCACCTGACGCCCAAACAATGTTATGGTAAAGTGATGAGGCATTAGGTGTAGCTGAAACCAACTGCGTGAAAGACACATATTAGGTGTAGCTGAAACCAACTGCGTGAAAGACACATAGTTGGGTGGTAAACTGGTGGGAATACACCCTGAAAATAGGAAACCCTCAGGAGGAAAATGAAATTCTTCCCCCTCAACAGTGTGTGGAGTAGAAACTTTGGACTCATTTGAAGATGTGACTAGAGCATCTCCTTTGGGTTACATGTATGAAAACAAACAACAACAAATGGTTGAATGAGTAAGAGGCGATAGTCCCAAAGGAACATCTGGCTGGTCACACGGACTGTAAGGACATTGTGGTGATATCACAATAGGGTCAAACAGAGGATTCAGAGGATAGAAAACCAGTCCAAGCTAACCATCGGTGGTCGACGAGTTCTCTAGAGTTTGAACGGGATTGTCCAGAGATTTTGAGCCAAGATCAGCAGATGACCCAGTATCAAAAGTAGGCAGAGGATGAGATGACAAAGGTTTAATGCTCAGAACAATTCTGAGTACAACAACTTGGTCCTTGAGTGACTCTAGTAACTCAGGAAGCATCTCCTCAGACAATATTTCAGATGGAGGAGAGGAAGAGGAATTGGGTGAACCAGATGGTTCAACCACGATGACCTTGTCTTAGCTGATAGAACAATTAACTTCAAGGCTTTAAAATGTTATTTTAAAGGAACCTCATGATTTGGTCTAAGAAAAAGACTAACAAGGTGTTTTTGATCGTGGGCAGTCAATTATTAAGACACATAAAATATTCGTGCTCTTTCATTTTTTAAGAGTCGAGAAAGAAGAAAAGATGACTCTATCACTTTCGATTGAAAACGAGTTCGAAAGGACAAGTGCTCAAATGATATTTTAAGTTTAATGAGTCAAAAATATCAAATGAATTCTTTGGATGATCTAGGTAAATAGGATTACTAGGCAACCGTGAACTGTAAAATACCTCTCGACGAACCAGGAAGTATGAGTAGGCAATCTCCCTGAATGTTGTGTTCGGTGTATCACGTTTGCAAGGCGGCTGACTCGGCTTCCTAAGGATAAAAGGATTGTAGCCTAGTTGGGTCTCCCATTATATACTCGATGGTACGGGGAGCAGAAATCCGTTGTCTAGTGTCGGATCTAACAACAACTGCTAGGTTTAAAGACGCCGGAACACGTCTCTAGCCTAGATCTTCTAGATATGATCATTAATGTCAAATGTCCCTTAGGTTAATTGAATTCATTTTAAAGTTTATCTTGAGTTATGTTTCAGTTTTCAGGTCTTAGCAATGTGCCTCGAAAAACCTTAAATGCAACTAAATGAGACAAGATCCTTTCAATTTGATGAAATTACTACACAAGAGAGGGTAGAAACTACTCAATCAAATGAAAACAATCAAGCAACTGAAAACGAAATGATCTTTCACTACCTTACTTTTTCAAATAATTAACTAATGAAAAATGCATTACAATTCCTAATTTCCTTGCAAGCACTTACCTATTAGTCCTTTCAAAAGCAAATGAGTTCTCTTCCTTTTTCAAATGTCGATGCAATTCTAGTATTCTAATGATGCAAGTTATTGTAGCACAATGATGAAACAAGCTAGAATTTCATACTTTTTCATGAAACAACGGAACAAAATTTTCACATATAACATTTCAATGAAAATCTCGAGACAATAAGCTATTCAAGTTAATGAACACATGAAAAGAGAAACTCATTTAGACTAATGAAACACTGAATTTACCAACCATAAGACAAGCAACATAATCAATGCCGGAAAATGTTTAAGCAAGCAAACGAAAACTTTTCAAACTTGTGTAAAAGAGGTCAAAGTCGTAAGAGGACTAAGAACAAAATGCAAAGAGTAAGTACACCTACAACTTGACTTACTTAGTTCACAAAATGTTGAATGGACGACCAACTAGATGCCCTAGTGTCGCTAGCCACTCAACGACTCAATCAATCAAGCAGAAATATGACAAGCCAACAAGCAAATAAAACCAAATGAAAAGTAGCTTTATAATCAGGGAGAAAATGTTCCAAAATGGTTACAGGGTCAAAGCCACAAGGGAAGAACACACTGGCCAAGATTGGGGTCAGGCCCTAATATTCACTTACAAGAATTGGCACGACTTCCTAACTAACAACAGGTGCCAGAGGCTGGTCGGCTCAATTGTTTCTCAGCAACTCATGCTGATCGGTGCAACTGTCAGCAAATTAAGCATGCTCATCGAGGAAGCAAAGGAAAAGAAAAAAAAGAAATTTGAAATAGGGACTAGATCTGCTGCTATGAATTTTAGACTCAAGCCGGTAAGTAGGAGAAAAGAAACAGAACCAAAGGGAAAAAGTGGAACTAGAAAAGTTCTCACGAAATCCTGAAATCCAAGACAAACAAAAGGATTGGGATCCCCAGCACAGTCGGCAATTTGTGGTGAAGTAAAATTATAAGTGCGGACAAAAACGAATTCCTCTAGCCCGATATTGGGTCTAGCCACAATAGATGCATTCTATGGAATATTTCCTTAGGTTAGAATCAATTAAGAGGGCCTACCTCTTAGTCTTCTTACACTGTTTGATGATGTCCTTGTTTTCTCACTCCAGCTATCTCTTGCTTCCTTCTTCAAGCACCTGAAACAAGTAAACAACAACATAAAACAAATGTGATAATAGACAAATTATAATTCAACCTACTTAACAAGTCAAGAGAAATTAAACGATGAATATGTAAGATGAAAAATCATTTATGAAATCAATCGTTAGTTGCATATATTAATTTTAAAGAGATATTACAACCATTTGTCTTAACGTTGTAGTCCTCTTCTGACAATACCACGTTCCCACACACTTCTGCTAGCATCCCATGATGGCCTCAATCCACAATAGTTTTAAGGCTCTTCCCTTTAGGCTTCACTCCAAACCAAATCACGCTTCTCCCTCACACAACTAGATAGCTGCAACTAGTAATAGCTTTCTATCTACTCCAAACCAAAATAGCATTACCACACCAATCTCAACACTGGCTTGTGCTTGGGAAGAAGGGAGATTTATATAGGATGAATGGATGGGAGATGGATCCTCTTCTCATGATAGAAGGGCTTATACCTTGAGACAGTTCCATCATTATAGGGGAAAGGAGCCCAAACTAACATCCTCGACCCCATCCGACCAGACCATTTACCAGACATCCATTACAAAGCTTCTAGAGCTGGACGCTTCAGCTCCTAATTTAAAAAAAATTCAATAACAGGACCGGTGTGACTGGAACACGGCTCATTCGCTCCGGTTGGTGATAGGAATAGTTCTAATCTCCGCGTAACGACGCAGGGGAGATAAAGGTCATTACCGCTAGTCTTGTAAACTGGGAAAAACAGAAATTTTAGGGGAAATGGTGCAAAAGGGAATTGATCTTGTCATGAAGAGGGACATAATGGGAATTTTTTCATGAAGGCAAAGAATGTGGGGTTCACTATGGATGTCCTCCAGGATCAAGGAATGGGGAGTACAGGGACAGGGACAAAATTTTGTATAACAGGTGTTCTTACAACACCCAAAAAAATGTTTTGTCTTTAAGTGTTCGAAATTTTTAATCTAAATGAAAAAGAATTGATTGCAATAAAATTTACCAAACTTTCTTACTTGGACAACCAAAATTTGGAGGAACCCCACTATAGTGGATGCATGCTTCTTCACTCATGTCTTATCGTACTCTCTCTGCCCTTTGATTGTCTTGCAAAATCCTCACCACATAGAAACCTTGTGAAAGAAACTACACTCTAATCCCTTTAACACCTCCCCGACAATGGTGCCAAAATGTTGGGGCAATTATGTGTGTTATAATTCCAACATTAAATTATCAATCTGGGACTCATAATCTTCAAGGCGCAAGTGCATGTAACGTAGGATGAGAGAATCTAACCTAAATTAATATCAAATTCCTATTTATGAATTATGTACAGAACAAAAATAAACAATTGTAATCTCAATCTAAATCAATCAAAATTAATTTCAATTCACGTAAAATTTAACTACAATGAAACCACACTGACATGTTAACTATGAAATGCTCAGAAGCCAATACATAATTAAAACTATGCTTAATGAAAGAAGACTTCATTTGACACAATTTGATGCTAATAGAAGATAGAGAATCCTATTCTAGAAGAATGCACACTAAATCTAAATCTTGCATCTCACAAATCTACTACTTTACTTAATCTTCAAAATACTAAATTACTACAATGACCATTTCAAGACTAAATTACTTCAATTGCAATGCCAATTCAAACCTAGACTACTCCTAATTGAAATCGAAATACTTTAAAACAAGATTCAGATTGCATCTAATGGAAAACAAAACCATTCAAATCGAAATCAAAATGTTGAACTATAAGATTCATATTGCATCTAATGGAAAATAAAATTACTCTAATCGAAATCAAAATGCTGAAATATAAGATTCGAATTGCACTCACGAAAACACTCGTTAATGAAAATCACTCTGCAAATCTAATCCCTATGATTGGAATGAACTACAAAACTTGATTCTAGGTGGTAGTGGGCCCTTGCCACTCCTAGAGAAAGTTATATTAACTCAACGGAAATAAAATTCAAAACACATTCATAATACTTACAGAGAATTTAGAGATGAAACAAAATTCAATTAAGATGCAATTATTATTACAAAAGTGCTTCAATCCATCCTTTATTCCTTCCCTGTTTCTCTTCCTTTTACAAACTTCCAAAGCTTACAATACAAACCATGTCTGAGCCATTTATAAGATTTACAAGACGAATTAGTCATTTTCCTCAATTATGGAAAATTGAACAATTTTAACAAACTGACCCCAATGATATTGGTATATCTTCCTAATCATGGCGAATTTTGGAAAAATGTTTGGAGGGAACCTAACTTGTTGTATTGTGAACAGTCACCTCTCTTGGATTTGTCTCATTCAAATCCAGCTCCTCGGAAATCATTCCCAAAGTTGGATGTCTGGCTCTTTTTGCAAGATTCTAGGACTCTGGAAAAATAGTCATTTTTTATAAAACTGCCTCCAAGACCTGCATATAAATTTTAGAAAAATTTTAATCTAGAGAAATGGTTTTTTATATAGATAATTGATTACATTTATAACAAACACATTTGCTCATATTTTCTAGATTCCCCTCTGGATGTATGGAAATCGAATTCAAACTTGGCAATTTGAAAATTATGCACATTTTCAACGATTTATTAATTAGCTCCTAGGGACTCACATGTGCGCCCTAGTTGCAATCCAACACATGGAAATGTATTAAAACATTATTTTTGACAATAACCATCCTCAGTTTTCCATGGAAGCATGCCAAAGCGTCGAAACCACAGATTGGATATTCTCGTACTCTACTTGTACCAACTACTTCAACTGACTTTTGAAGAATTTGGGCGATGGAACCCTGTGAAAAATAAACTTAGCAAAAAGTTCATTTATAAATAATGACAAAATCATCTTTAATCATAGAAGAATCAAGAAAAATAATGATAACCAACCAGAGAGTGTAAGATATGTATTTGGCGGTAAGTTATGGAATTATGGTATGAAATGGGTTAAAAGTACATGAATATAGGTTATGAATGGTGGTATTATATGATGAAAACATGGGAATGTTTAAGGCCTAACAAAAACAAATCCCAAAATAAAACAAAATACCCTTGAACTTACCTTTGTCTGTAAAACACATGTAAGTGCATAATAATGAATAAATACAAATACAAATTATAATGCATACCTGAAGTGTCCCTGTCACTTTTGTTGTTGACTTGTTGTAGTAGTAGACAAAGACTCCAACTCTTGGTATAGTCCTAGACTCTATGCAAGACTATATCAAAAACTGACCTAAATATAGATACAATAAAAACTGATGAAAAACCCTAGACTTGTGATGGACCAAGTTCTAAGTACAACAACATAGACCATTCTATCAACTATGACAAGAAAAGTAGCATGAACTTACAAAATCATATAGATTTAGCAGACTTGGTGTACCATCAAGAATATGCAGCATCAAATGTCTAGTATCAAGAATAGGACATCTGAAATGTGGCATCAAAACTAACTGTGACATATAGAGGCACAGAGATATAACTTAGACCCTATATGTACTTACATTGTCTTGCAAAAACATATGTCAGAGATGATACTCAAAATTCGATTATAAACACTAATCATATATACCTTGTAGTAGGAGACTTACCCTTGACTGTTGATGTGTGGTCCTTACTGTAGTGATCCTTGAATGGATACTTTTCTTCCCTTCTAGGAGCTTAATATCGAAATCGTTGTATCTATGTAATTTCGGATCTTTAGGCTCTGAAATTTTGTCTTGTTGTATCCCTCTAATTGATATTTCCAACCCCAAAGGTTTAATCAATATGGGATTCTTCAATAAATAATTAGGCCCAATCGCCCACGATGACTTGATTATATACTAGTTCAGTAGAACGAACTTGTACGAAGTGCCACATGTCCCTGTTGCGACCTTTGGCCCTGAAAATGATATCCAAGAAACTACAGTCTATCCTCTTTTTGTCACTATTTATGCAATTTTAATGCAATCCTCAGAGAAAAGTTATGAAAATTTTCCCAATATCACATGTTTGACATGGAATTCGGGAGCCTGCAAAAACCCTAACTTCCTTGGATCATATCTCCGCAAATATAGCGAATAAATATCTGAAATTTGGTCACGAGGTTCATAAAATGTTCAGATCAAATGGGTTCTAATTTCATCTTCTGAAGATTCACATAAAAAATGTTATAGCGAAAATTCCATGATGACTTGTTTGAAGCCACAAAATCCCTACTAGAGGAGGATATGAGGGTCACTATTTATATGAATGTCTTCAGTTAAGAGGGTCCTCAACAAGTGAACATTGGAGGGGATTTAGGAGAAAACAAAAAAATTATTGAATATTTACTATTCAATGACCACAACAAATTATGAGTGCCATGATACAACCTCATAGGTTTTTAGCCCACTAACTTGGGTTACTTACTTCAAACATGAATATCTCTCAAGCCATGAAGAATTACGTGGCGTGCCATATATCAATGGAAACATATCAATGAGTAGAATCCATATAGAAGATCCTTGACTCGAAATATAGTAATTTGTCAAGTAAAAATCCCCATGCAAGATCTGGGTAGCCCCTGGTGTTGCTTGGGTTGACATCAATGACAACTACTGATCAACAATCTCCCCCTTTATCAGTGATGGAAACACAAGTACTCCCCCTGCAATCATGACACCTCTTCCTACTACCTTCTCTCCCCATTTTTCATCAATGGAAAATGGTAACTCCCCCTGACAAATTGTCATCCTGTGGACCTATACACACCTCTACTCCCCCTTTCTAACTAGTTAGATAAGAGAAAGGTTCCAATGAGTGTTGGCATTATGGCATAGGTTTGGAGCTATGGCACAGATGTTGTCCTTGATGGCAACTCTCTTTGGTAACAGATCTCAGTTCAGGCATTCAGAATGAAGGAATAGACATATACGCAGGTTCATCTAGACAAAGGCGTGTATACACGCGGGTTAGATGTTTGAAAGGTGCGTATGCGTATACACGCACTTTCATGCAAGGAAAAGCGCGTATATGTTGGAGAAATTACCCTTGGTCCGTGGTAGTTAGTCCTTGGTATTTGAACCTATGGTTTTGGACCATGGTACCTTGTCAGAAGTGTTGATCCCAAGTATTGGGTCCGTGGTATTGGTTTATTATGGTTTTGGACCGTGGTATTGTGGAAGGCCTAAAACTATAAAAGAGGAAGGAGATCATGTGGAAAAGTATCATCTGAATTATTATTGAATATCTGATAAAGTGCGAGATCTGAAATATTGGTGATTAGCATTGTGGAGCAGATCTAGATCTGAATGAAGGAGTAACCTTAGCGCAAAGAAGGATAAGTTCTATTGATGGGTCATAATCTCTTGGCTTGAATGATAATATCTTGCATGATTTTGATCAGTTTTATATGGCGCATGCGTGATCTATAAATCTGATAATCTGGGTTAATCAGTGCCTGAATATTTGAAAGAGTGAATTATCTTTTGTAGATCTGTACACATGTTCAGTTTAGCTAGGGCGCATATATACGCAGGTTCAGTGAAGGAAAACAGCGTATATGCAGGTTGTTCCATACTCGGAAGCATATACACACAGGTTTCAGGCTATTAAAGTAGCGTATATATTTTGAGTTGTGATCTTGCTGCTTTTGTTTATTACTGTAGTGTTCTGGGTTTAGATTTGGTGTGTGGTTACTGTTACTGTGATCTGGGTACAGTTGTCAGATAAGTGTTTTGATTTAGTTTTTGATTGGTGAGAAGGTGATTGGTTAATACAGAAATTCTTGATGTTTGATTGATGTTATTTGTGTATCCAGTCTGAAAATTTATGAAACGTGGTCCCTAAAAGAAAGAGAAGGTTGTAGCCTTCTGTAGGCCAGCACCTACGTACTAGTATCTTGGCTAGTGCAAGAGCTAAGGGGGTTGTAGCTCCCTTCCAGGAGAAGCTGGAAAACAAGAGAGGGTTGTAGCTCTCTGCAAGTTGCAGCCTGCATACTGGTAAAGGACTACACCAGTACAATTGTAAAATGAAGTTTCCAATTAAAGAGAAGATAGAGACGAATTGCAGTAGGTGGTTTTCACCCACATTGGGTTTCCACCTTATATCTTGTGTTCTTGTGTATGATTGTCTTTTGCTTTGTTTTTACTGTTCATGGTTACTGGTTAATTGATTCTGATACACAGATTAACAATCAACATCTGACAGATAAAGTAAATTATAAGTTTGCATTGTATACGCGGTTTTATTTCGACATAGTTGCGTATATATGCGGGTTTAATTAGTTGAAGTAGCGTATATCATCTGAATTTGAAAAAGGGAATATTTGACTTGATAATACTGATTCACCCCCCCTCTCAGTATTATTTCCAACAATTGGTATCAGAGCAGGTCCTTCAGAAGAAGCTTGATCGCTTGAAGGAAGATCGTTCATCATGAGCAACTACAAGAGGGAAGCATCAATCAAGCCACCAATTTTTGATGGGACAAACTTCGTTTATTGGAAGGTAAGAGTTACTGCCTATCTTCAATCTCTTGGTACAGAAGACTAGGATATTATAGATACAGGGTATACTTTTCCATCAGCAACTCCTACAGATCCGACTGAGAAGAAGAAATATGAAACAAATGCAAAGGCGGTCAATAATATATTAGGATGCCTATCTCAATCAGAATTTGTCAAGGTAATGCAATTTAAATCCGCAAAAGAGATATGGGACAAGATTGTTCTAAGCTATGTAGGAGATGATCAGGTAAAACGAGCAAAACTTCAAACCCTCAGGATTTAGTATGAAAATCTCAGGATGTATAATGATGAAAGTGTGGCTAACTATTTTCTTCGTGTAGATGAGATTGTTAATTGTATGAAAAATTTGGGTGAAGAAATAAAAGAGGTTGTTATGCTTGAAAAAGTTCTAAGGTCTTTGTCCCCTAGGTTTGAATGTAAAGGTTCTGCAATAGAAGAAAAAGAGAATCTACAAAGCCTTAAAATGTCACAGCTGCACGGAATTTTAACTGCTTATGAAATGAGGAAAGGAGGTCCATCAGACAGGAGAGAAGTTGTCTTCAAGGCTTCAGGCAAAGGAGAGTACTATGAGTCATGACACGTGTAAGAAGAAGAAGAAGAATCAAATTTTGTTAGAAATCTTCAACGGGGTACTGGACGGTTCCGAGCTAAGTTACCTTTCAAATGCTTTGCTTGTGGAAGAGTCGGTCACTATGCTGCCAAATGTCCTCACAAGGATAAAATTGACAAAGGGAAGGAACCTGTTAGATGGAACAAGAAACAAAATGCAACTAAGAAAAGTTACTACACTCATGAAGACAGTGATGGCCTATCAAATAGTGACGAAGATGAACGAGGTAATGATTATAAACTTTTAATGGCCTTTGAAGATGATGACTACATGGATGCTATAGATGTAGATGGTTTTTATGAAGAGATTTCTCGACTCAAAATATGTTTAGAAGAAAAAGATATGATCATTGATACTCTACAATTCCAACTTGATGAAAAAAAAAATCTCTCGAGAAGTTAGAATGTGAAATTGTTGGCCTTAGAAAAGAAATTGAGAAAACAAAGGCTCTTAATCTTAAATTTGTTAAAGGATCTGAAACTCTGGATGAGATTATCAATGTACAGCATTCTCCACTAATCAAGACAGGTTTGGGTTATAATGGATAAACATCTCAAGCATCCACCTCAAGGAGTTATCTTGATGCAGCAAGGAGGAATGAACAAAAGCCCAATGGAGATCACCAGGTAATGCAGGGACGAATTACATCAAGAACAAACAAAGACTACCAGGTAAACCAGGGGTAATCCATCTTAAGGGTGAACAAAAGCTACAACCAACCACAGGTAAAAACTTCTCAATTTGCTTCAAGAATGGATGACAATAGAAATTACAATCATTTGGCTGGTAGATTTGATAATCGCAGAAGTTTCTTCAATGGCCAATGTTTCTCTTGCCATAACTTTTGGTCACAAAGAAGCTCAATGTGTTGCTTATAAGACAATCATGACTAGAGAAGCTCAAAATCAAAGAAGTATGACTGGGATTACGAAAAGGACCTATAACAACTTTCCGGCCCTTGAAAATGAAATTGAATGTTCTATTTGTAATAACTTTGGTCATGAAGATTCTTAATGTAGGAGCAGGTTTCTGCAGACAAAGGAATAAGCCTCAAGCACCAGAACATGGAGAATAAAGGAACCAAAAACAGAAAGATGTGGGATAGATTTCTATGCAGAAGGACAAGAAAATATATGGTACATCGACAGTGGATGTTCGAAGTATATGACAGGTGATAAAGAAAAACTCGAATCATATACTGCTTTAGAAAAGGGAAAGAAAGTTTCTTTTGGAAATGATACCCCTGTAGCCATAAAGGGAAAAGGCACTGCTCAGTTGAAAGAAAAGGTCAAAGCTGGAAATGTTTTGTATGTTGATGGCTTGAAGCATAATCTACTAAGTGTCAGTTAGATGTGCGATCAAGGAATAGAGGTAATATTTCGATCAAATGGATGTAGTGTTTGTGATCTTGATACAGGAAAAACAGTGATCAAAGGCAGAAGAACTCCAAATAATATATACATATTTGAAGAAGGACAACAACAATGCTATTTGAGCAAGGATGATGAACATTGGTTATGGCACCAGAGGTTGGGGCATCTAAGATATTAACAAATAAGGAAAGCATGCAAATACTAGGCAGTTCGTGGTCTTCCAGATATCAAAATTCCAGACAACACCATATGCAAATCATGTCAGTTTGGTAAGAAAACCAAAACTAACTTCCCTGAGAAGGAAGGATCAGCCAACAGGTCTCTTGAACTAGTCCATACAGATGTATGTCGTCCATTTCGGACAAGGTCACCTCGAGGAGAAGAATACTTTATATTATTCATTGACGACTTCTCCAGGATGGTTTGGTTGGGACTTATGAAACACAAGGACGAAGCATTCGAAAAATTCAAATCTTTCAAAGCCTTGGCTGAAAACGAATCAAATCACAAAATTAAGTGCCTCAGGTCCGACAAAGGTGGGGAGTTTACCTCAAATGAATTTTTCAATTTCTGTGAATAACGTGGAATAAGAAGGTAATTCTCTATAGATAGGACTCCTCAGCAAAATGGAGTGGTGGAAAGGATGAGCATAACAGTCCATCAAATGGCTCGTGCTATGCTTGATGAGTCTGGGACTCCCGCAAACTTCTGGGGTGAAGCTGCATTTGTTGCGGTTGTTATTCTCAACAAAACAAATGTCCGAGTGAACAGAACTCAAACTCCTCATGAGCTCCGGTATGGTGAGACTCCCTCAGTAAAGAATTTCAAAATTTTTGGGAGCAAATGCTATATTAAGAATACTGATGAACAACTTGGCAAACTTGAACCTAGAGTAGATGAAGGCATTCTCCTTGGTTATTCTCCCCACAGCAAAGCATATAAGTGTTACAATAAAAGACTTGGAAGAATTGTTGACAACACTGATGTAGTGGTTGATGAAAAAGGATACATCCCTAGGCAAGTAAATCATGAAAATATCGAAGAGGATGAAGACTACTCTCCAAATCAGAGAGATGATGAAGAAGAACCTCAAGAGGCACCTGAGGAGCAAATAAGGATAGAAGAGAAGACTCCATCCAGGTACGTTTAGAAGAATCATTCAGAATCTCAGATTTTGGGGAAGAAAGAAGCAGGTGTACAAACAAGAAGAACAATTGCAGAAGCCTCAAGCTATTTGGCATTGCTCTCCTCCACTGAACCAAAAAATGTAAGAGATGCATGCAAAGATGAATGTTGGGTCAAGGCGATGGATGAAGAACTTGAGCAGATCGAAAAGAACAACACTTGGGAGTTGGTTCCTAGACAGAAAGATAAGAATGTCATAGGGACAAAATGGATCTTCAAAAATAAGTTGAATGAAAATGAGGAAGTAATTAGAAACAAGGCCAGACTTGTGTGTAAAGGGTATGCTCAACAAGAAGGAATAGACTTTGAAGAAACTTTTTCTCCCATTGCTAGACTTGAGGCCATCCGAATGTTCCTTGCTCTCTCAAGCTTTCAGAAGTTCAAAGTTTTTCAAATGGACGTGAAATAAGCCTTTCTGAATGGGGACTTAGAAGCATAAGTGTACATTGAGCAACCAGATGGTTTTGTTATCACTCAGGTTGTCCCTTGGCTCCTTAAGGGATACGGCCGAGGTAACCACAAACCAATCTTTGGGTTGCAGGTCCTAGCCTACCTGCAGTCAGAGACGGCTCTCTCTTTATGATAACTTTGTTGTGGGTTGATTTTAGGCTAGTTATGGTGTACATGGGTTTTGTTTTGATTTTGGTGGGGAGGATGTTTTTTCCAAGCAGAGTTGGGATGCATAGTGTGAGAAGTTCAAACCATTGGGCATGGAGTCATGGATTAGGGATTTCTGTTGCGTTTTCTTGTTCACAAGAGGAATATAGATTAGGATAGCTACACATAGAACAATATCAAGCTGGAATAAAGATGGAATGAAGGTCAGAGATGAAAGGAAATTAAGAATCTTTCATTAACTAACAGAGAGGGAAGGTGAATGAAAGTTTGTCTAGGAGCGGTCAAGAATTCCTAAATAAAAGTCATATGTGAAAGAAACAGGGTAAATATGATCATTTAAGTATGCATATTCATAACCATTTCTGAAGAAAACATATGGAAATAACAAGAATTGAGCATAGGGTGCAGTGAAGCAAAGCCTAAGCTATTCTTCTTTCTTGCTATTTAGATGGTAACACAATGGTGGTGTAAACATATATAAATTGTAAACAGAGGTAAGAAAACACTTATTGAGCCATGTAGTAGCACAGGAATTCCACAGTCACTCTTCAGCCATTTAATAACACAACAGACAATTCTTCATCCAAAGCATTCTAGCAGTCTTTGATTATAGAGCTCTCAAAGTATACAACGCAAGTCTAGAATGAGGATTATCAACCAACCAACCCTTTAAACAATGAATTAGGGTGGTTTATATAGAGAAAATATCCAAAAATATCTATTACAGCAGATCTTAAATAGATCTAAGGGAAATGAGTTCTTTAACCTAATCTTGTCCTGAAGTTAATGCAAGAAGATATTTATTTGAGTTGCGCTAGAGGCAGCTGCATCAAAATGAGTTAATATGGTGTCCTTAGTGGCTTGGTGTAGTGAGGCGGTTCTACTACTTTTAGGTGGCTTTAATGTACACTAATCCCGATTTGATGAGCTTTGAATGGCCTTTACTGCTTCTTTGACTTGGATGGAGGCCTTTAATGTTCACCTGCTTTGATATTGCCGATCTGATACTCTTTGTCGCTTCACTGATACTCTTTAATTGAATCTGGGCTTTATCTTTCCTCTGATACTCTTGAAACTGTCAAATCGCCCCTTTTCTGCCCTTTCAAGGCAAAAATAACTGCTGCAAATGCTTTTCGTGGCCTCTAGAATGCTATCGGCGTTGGCTGATTGAATATGAACATACCAGCATACCTTTAGTTCTCTAGTTCTGTTTATGCTGTCTTTTCTTTAGTTTCTCTATTTCCAGCATTGCCTCCCGCGAATTTTTGGGTTCTGCAGGTAGTCGAGAAAGGAAGCTCTCCATTTTGAGCCATTTTTCTTAGCGATGCGTGATTAGCACTAATCGCGCATCGAAAACTGCCTTTGTTTCTGGTTTCGAGCATTCTTTTCTATGATTTTCGCCCTTCGCGCCTTTTTTGGTGATGATGTCAGCATGACATCAGCAGCAGGTCCCGGTACGGTAGGGTGACATGGCAGGGTGATGTGGTAGGGACGGAGGCAGATGCAGTGGCAGCGACGTGGCGCTGATGTCAGGGGCGGAGAGACAGAAGGCGGTTTGTGGTTTTATCGGACCACCTTCTGTACGAGGGCGGTATGTGTCAGAGGGGCTCCGATACAATCGCGTGGAGACACACGTCTTTGGTACGGTGGAGAAACCGCTAGCCTATCGGAGGCTAACTGTCGGACGTCAGGGCGGCTCCAAAATCGCTGAGAGCCGTTGGATCTGGGAGGGCGGATCGGAGGGTTGACGGAGCGCGGAGCTGACGGCAGGTTTACGTGCGGGGGCCCGCTCGAATATTCGAATATTTATACAATGCTCCGGGGTTCAAAACCTTGGGTTTATGGGTTATGGTATGTGCGCCGGGGGTCGAGTTTTATTGTTTAATCAAATAAAAACCCAAAAACTGTGAGCGCGCAGGGTAAAACATTAAGGTTTATGTGTAAGAGAGGGGAGGGGGCAGTTGTTAGTTCAACCAGAGGTTAAACTAACTCTAGGTTAAAACGCGGAAGGGATAATGGCAAGCCCCAAATGAACTTAGCATTTCCCCAAACAGATGTTATAGGGCTATAGTGCCGGGGGATGGGAATATGTACATAGGGGAGCTATTTAGTTATTTTTAGTAAGGGGAAGGTGAAATAGATAGGGATTTACATAATAATGTTTAAAAGTTAATATGAAAATGATAAGAAAGCGCTAAGTTTAGAGATCTTAGGCCACTTAAAATGGAAAAATGACTTATAGAGTGAATAAGAGTACTCCTAAGCAAAGCAAACCTTTACTTAGGCCAATGATATGACAAATGATGAAACTTAAGAGATAACAAGCAGATCTTGACCTCTTTGGGGAGGTTAGTGAATGATTTGGGGAATAAGAAGAAGGGGGAGTTAGACATGCCTCACTTGAGCTCCTCCAAATGAAAAACTGCCTCATAATTATGATCTGAATAGATATGACACTTCAAAACATGAAATGGATCACATAGCTTGATTCTGTAACCACAAAACTACTTACCCAACCTACTTACCTAGCATTTTTTCTTCTTTTTGAATGGGTGCACTTAGACTTGCAGACCCTGATTGTCTTCTTTTCTTTTAACTGCCCTCCTATCTAAAATCAACCCTTATCTCTTCCAAGGGCCCAGATTAAGTAGTTGGGCTCCTTCATTTCTCTACCTAGCTACTGATCTGCCAAGCTTAAGCTGTTTGGACAGATATTCATTCTCTATCTTCTAAAACAAGCAATTTAAACCTAGGGAAGCCAAGATTAAGCTGTTTGGCTTTCCCTTATCTGTAAAACTCTTCAAAAATGGTATGATTCTTCAAAATGGAACTTCTTGGAAATATGGAACCTTGCAGCATGACAAGATGACATATTTGGCATGTAAAACAGTCAATCATGAAATATGAAACCTATTGCAATAGGAGGCTAACAGGTTTCATCCTTGGTAATGATCCAAATCTTGTATTTAGACTAAAAAAGGCTCTCTATGGTCTTAAACAGGCTCCAAGGGCTTGGTACTACCGTTTGGAAAAATATCTTCATCAACAAGGTTTTTCAAAGGGATCAACAGATAGCAATCGTTACATAAAAATTGAAAATGACAAATTGCCAATACTTGTTGTGTATGTAGATGATATTATCTTTGGCAGCAATGAAGAAGCTATGATTAAAATCTTTGCCTTGGTGATGCAGAAAGAATTCGAAATGTCTTTGCTTGGAGAACTGACATATTTCCTTGGTTTGCGAATCCAACAAAATGAAGGCGGTATCTTCTTGTCTCAAACCAAGTATCTCAAGAAGATTTTGAAGAAATATGGCATGGATGATGCAAAACCAGTATGTACCCTCATGGTAACAGGATGCATCCTCAGTGCAAATGATGAATCAGCAGCAGTGCATCAACCAACCTACAGATCTAGGATTGGAAGTCTACTCTATTTGATAGGTACCCGACCGGACATCATGCATGCAGTGGGAATACTTGGATGATTTCAGGCAAATCCAAAGGAAAGTCATCTTCAGGCAGTCAAGAGAATCTTCGAGTACCTTCAAGGAACTCAAAACTATTGCTTATGGTATCCTAGAGATACAGATCTCACACTTCATGCCTACACAGATGCAGATTGGGCCGGAAGCGTGGATGACAGGACGAGCAAAAGTGGTGGTGCATTGTTTTTGGGTTCCAGATTAGTATCTTGGTTCAGCAAGAAGCAGAGTTCGATTGCTTTATCTACAGTTGAAGCGGAATATGTGGTTGTTGCATCCTGATGCACTCAACTTCTTTTGATGATGTAGACCTTGCAGGATTTTCAAATCACTTGTACACCACCTATCTCCATCTTATGTGACAATACAAGTGCAATCAACATTTCAAAGAACCTAGTCATGCATTCAAAGACCAACCACATACCGATCAAGTATCACTTTCTCCGGGAACAAGTTTTGGAACAAAAGGTCAAATTGGAGTATGTTCCTTCTAAGGAACAAGTTGCTGATATTCTCACCAAACCACTGCCCAGGGATACATTTGAATACCTCAGATAGAAGCTGGTAGTAGTTGATGCATCATCTTGCTGTTAAATCGTGTCTGTTTCAGAGAAAAATGGGTGTACGCGAGTTGAATGAGGAAGATCTACGTACATACGCCGATTTATGCAGGTGCAGTCGCATATATGGAGTTCTGAAGAAAATCAGCAAGGACAGACTCTGGTTGAAGAGAGTCTGATATGGGTCTGACAGAGACCATCTGGCACAGGTTCAGGGGGAGCAGATAATCTTCTAATAATGCATTGTTGGCATTATCTTAGAAGCTTTTGGTTCTAGTTCACAGCTGTTGTTGGTTTTAGGTGGAGCAGAGGCAGAAGGAGAATAGAAGGAAATCTTGGTTCTGATCTGAAGTGTGATTGACAGATGCTGTTGCTATCAATTATTTATGACTTTCATAAGTCTTGTTCTAGATATTTCGTCTCTATGTCATGTATCTCTTTTATGGTGTCAAGGTCATGTAACGGCCTATCTTGGTTTCCCCACTGCGCTTGGGATGAACATGTAATGAACTTGGTTGTCATATGTCATTTTCTGATGTATCCCCACTTGGTTGGGTGATGGTTGTATGTATTGAGTCTTTTGGTGATAGGAAGGTCTTTTATAATGTATAAGTCATGGTTCTTCTTGAAGAACATCTTTTGCAGATCTTGTCAGGGGGAGCATGGTCAGCACAGCAGGGTAGAAATTTCAGCATGTACTTAGGGGGAGCACAACCCTTTTCCCTTGATGACAAAGGGGGACAATGACTTGAGGATTTTGGGTTGCCATCAAGTCCAAACGGGGAGATTGTTGGCATTATGGCACAGGTTTGTAGCTATGGCACAGGTGTTGTACTTGATGGCAACTCTCTTTGGTAACAGATCTCAGTTCAGGCCTTCAGAATGAAGGAAAAGACATATATGCGGGTTCATCTAGACGAAGACGCGTATACACGCAGGTTAGACGTTTCAAAGGTGCGTATGCATATACATGCACTTTCATGCAAGGAAAAGCACGTATATGTTGGAGAACTTACCCTTGGTCCGTGGTAGTTAGTCCTTGGTATTTGAACCTATGGTTTTGGACCATGGTACCTCGTCAGAAGTGTTGATCCCAAGTATTGGGTCCGTGGTATTGGTTTATTATGGTTTTGGACTGTGGTATTGTGGAAGGCCTAAAACTATAAAAGAGGAAGGAGATCATGTGGCAAAGTATCATCTGAATTACTATTGAATATATGATAAAGTGCGAGATCTGAAATATTGGTGATTAGCATTGTGGAGTAGATCTGGATCTGAATGAAGGAGGAACCTTAGTGCAAAGAAGGATAAGTTCTATTGATGGGTCATAATCTCTTGGCTTGAATGATAATATCTTTGCATGATTTTGATCTGTTTTATATGGCGCATGCGTGATCTATAAATCTGATAATCTAGGTTACTCAGTGCCTGAATATTTGAAAGAGTGAATTATCTTTTGCAGATCTGTACGTAGGTTCAGTTCAGCTAGGGTGCGTATATACGCAGGTTCAGTGAAGGAAAACAACGTATACATAGGTTGTTCCATACTCAGAAGCGTATGCACGCAGGTTTCAGGCTATTAAAGTAGTGTATATATTTTGAGTTGTGATCTTGCTACTTCTGTTTATTGATGTAGTGTTCTGGGTTTAGATTTGGTGTGTGGTTACTGTTACTGTGATCTGGGTATAGTTGTCAGAGAAGTGTTTTGATACAGTTTTTGATTGGTGAGAAGGTGATTGGTTAGTACATAAATTCTCGATGTTTGATTGATTTTATTTGTGGATCCAGTCTGAAAATTTATGAAACATGGTCCCTGAAAGAAAGAGAAGGTTGTAGCCTTCTGTAGGCCAGCACCTACGTACTAGTATCTTGGCTAGTGCAAGAGCTAAGGGGGTTGTAGCTCCCTTCCAGGAGAAGTTGGAAAACGAGAGAGGGTTGTAGCTCTCTGCAGGTTGCAGCCTGCGTACTGGTAAAGGACTGCACCAGTACAATTGTAAAAAGAAGTTTCTAATTAAAGAGAAGATAGAGACGAGTTGCAGCAGGTGGTTTTAACCCACATTGGGTTTCCACCTTATATCTTGTGTTCTTGTGTATGACTGTCTTCTGCTCTGTTTTTACTGTTCCTGATTACTGGTTAATTGATTCTGATACACAGATTAACAATCAACATCTGTCAGATAAAGTAAATTATAAGTTTGCATTGCATATGCGGTTTTATTTCGACATAGTTGCGTATATACGAGGGTTTAATTAGTTGAAGTAGCTTATATCATCTGAATTTGAAAAAGGGAATATTTGACTTGATAATACTGATTCACCCCCCCTCTCAGTATTATTTCCAATAATTAGAACTTGGGAGAATACCAAGCTTTTGGCGAAGATACTCAAATGCTTCACAAACTAATGGTTTGATAAATATGTCAGAAATTTATTTCTTTGTGCCAATATACTCAAGCATGATATTAGTTTCATCAACCTGCTCTCTAATGAAATTATATTTGATCGGAATGTGATTTGTTTTGGAATGCATCACAGGATGTTTGGAGATACTAATGGCACTGGTGTTATCACAGAAGATGGGAATATGATCATCAAACATAACTTGAATATCTTGCAATGTTTTCTTCTTCTAGAGAACCTAAGTACAACAAGATGTTGTTGCGATGTATTCTGCCTCTATTGTGGATAACGAGATTGAAGACTTCTTTTTACTTAACCATGAGACAAAGAAACCACCTAGATATAACACTACTCCACTCGTACTCTTACGATCATCAACTCTTCCTCCCTAATCTGCATTTGTATAAGCTTGGATGACCAGATCATTTCCTTTGGGATACTAGAGACCATATTCCATTGTGCCCTTAAGATATCGAAGAATTATTTTGATGGCAATGATATGATATTCTTTTGGTGTTTCTTGGAATCGTGCTACTTGTCCAACTACTTACATCCCATCTGGTCGGGAGGCTATCACATATAGGAGACTACCAATCATGGATCTATACAACCTTTGGTCCACATCCTTTAATGAGTCTTTTAAGCTTAACTTGCAACCTGTTACCATGGGGGTAAGGACTGGCTTGCAATCTTCCATCTGGAATTTCTTGAGCATTTATTTGATGTACATGGTTTGATATATGAATATTCCTTTATCCTGCCGAGAAATCTGAAGCCATAAAAATTATGTCAGCTCACCAAGCATAGAAATTTCAAACTCACTTTCCATTTTTGTGGAAAACTCTTTACTTAATATGACATCACTGATTCCAAAGATTATATCATCCACATATACTTCGATAATTGTTAGGTTATCTCGATCCACTTTCACATAATGGTTGATGTCATCACTTCCTTTCTTGAATCCCTATTGATGTAGATATCCGTCAACATGAGCATACCAATCCCTAGGACCTTGCTTGAGACCATACAAATCCTTCTTTAATATGTAGACATAGTCTTCTTTGTCAGAGAGTAGAAAACCTTTGGGTTTTTCAATGTAAAATTCTTCCTCCAATTCACCATTTAGAAAATATGACTTAACATTCATTTAGTAGACCTTGATTTTTCTCAATCAAGCATAAGTGAGATATATCCTGATAGCTTGCATTCTGGAAATGGTAGTAAACAGTTCTTCAAAATCCATTCCTTCAACCTGTGCATATCCTTTGCAGACTTATCTTGCCTTGTTCCTAGTAACCTATCCATCCTCATTCATTTTTTTTTTCTGATGACCCACTTAGTTCTAATAACATTTTTATCCTTTGGTAGTGGAACCAATTCCCAAATGTCGTTCTTCTCAATTTGATCCAGTTATTCATTCATAGCTATTACCCAGTGTTCATTTTGACTAGCTTCCTCAAAATTGCTAGGCTCAAAAGTCACTAATAGAGCAAGATGGGCTTGTTGTAATGAACGAAGTTTTCGACTTCTTCTGGTTCTAGTTCCTTTATTTATGTTGCTGATGATTTGATTTGACAGATGATTATTTTGACACCATTCTTTTAAAACTTTTGGAGAAGTTTCTTGTAGATCCTACTAATCATTTCTTATTTCCTCTTGGTTGACTATTGTTTCCTTATTTGATTGGTCTTGTTCTGGAGCTTCTTCTTCATCATTTACAGATTCTACCTCAAGCCCCTTAGATTTGCATGGAGAGATGTGCTTCCGGGAAAACTAGTGTCCATTCAGAGCTACTAGTCCCACTAAGACAGATAGCTATCTTAGAAACAAACAATTCAAAGTAACTTGTGTTTTCCTTTATGAGAGATAGATAAGAGAGAAGCAGAGACCAACCTCAGTCTTTCGCTTGGCTCCTTGCCTGTTTCCTCTCTCCCTTGATAGAGCTTTCACCACTCCTTTCTCACTTGTCACGCTTCAAAGAACACCTGTAGAGTCAAAGCAGCAAAATACCATCAAAGCATAGAGATCTATAACCATAAACAATGTAGAATCAGATGTACATTAACCATACAAATGCATACACATACAAGATTTAGAAATATGCAAGTATATTGAGGAAAACTCAAATAGCTTTATTGATAGAAGTAGTAGAAGAGAGGATTACAACCCAGCTATCTGATCTAGTGCCATCCTCACAGCATGAAAGCCCTCTTCACCTCATGAAAAGCTAAATCACCCAACAATACAATGTTTCACAGAGAAACCAACAACACTTCCTCACAAAATACAAAATTCCAGCCTTTGTATCTCTAGGAGAGGGATCCATATATAAATATTTGCAGGGGGGTGAGTTAGCTTCTGGGATTTTGATTAGTGTCATTTCACTGATAGTTCTTGGTTCCACTTGGAGATTTCATGATCTCTTAATCATCCCTGGGAAAATTCATAGAGGCAAGTGTCATATGATCAATTTCTAGAAGATTCTTTTGGTTTCCACCTAGAAAACTGCCTCTGCCATTTGTCTACTCTCGCTCATCGCACCCTACATAAGGGCTTTTAAGTATGCATCACACCCTTTGTGTTTAGCAAGTAAGATGCATCGCACCCTCAACATGGAGTAGTCTGTATGGTCCAGTTTTGACCAGTTCTGAGTAATTTTTCAAGGAGAACTTTTGGGAAATGACATAATCAGTTGACCTTGATCCATTAGGGTATGAGACAACACTTTTAGGGGTTTAGAAGCCCTTGGTTTATGGACATATGTGTTTGGGTTTGCAGTGCCCAAATATGTTGATAACAGTTGCCCGCTAAAGCATGAGGTCGTAAATCTTCTGATGTAGGGTGAAATGCTTTATCATGAGGATCTGAGATTTTTTGAACTAGAAGGTGACCTGTAATAAGATACAGTACAATACATTATCTTCATAATATTTTCATGATCTAGCTGAGGCGGGCATTCCCATGCTCAGCTTTATAAATTCATTTTCATGTACATAGGATAGACAATCGTTTGTGTGGCAGATTGATGATTCTGGTAGAGCCATCATCCCTTAGCTTGGATGATTATCTGTGCAGCTCTGGAGTACATTCGATGTTTTTATTTTCATGAATATATCACAGCTTGGATGGATGAAACTAGATCTGAGGTCTTCAAATTCGTTCAATCTTCGCCTGAAGTACAAGTCGATCCATGTGAAAAGATGTTCTGGTGTCGAACATGGAAAGACATCGCCTGATTACCAGACAGTGATGTAAGATGTTAACAGGAGCGAGAGGAATCATCGATAATGATAATGATCGTCAAGGTACTATAGTACAATTCATGTGGTGTGAATACATGAGTCGATGTCGAACACCACGCAAAATCTTTTGGTCGAAGGCCATTGATGTTAACCTATCGCTGGAAATAAGAAACTTGCCATTGAGGCATGCAAGCTTCAAAGTACTGAAAGGGTTGTTCCTAAGTCAACTTCTTGGATAATGAGTTGATGTCGACAAGAAGTGACCTATCGTAGGAGGGCCTTAATGAATCCCACATCTACGACATGAAATGGAGAAAATGATTTTGTGGACGTGAAAACGATCTGATGATACAAGGTTCAGGGTGGCGGTCATGAAAGAATGGAGCATGAAGGTATTGCAATGGATGAGGTGTTAGCTAGGTTGGTGAATTCTCTGAGTGACTTCTCTTGAACATATCGGCAACACTGAAATGGATTGGTAGCTTTAACCCCAAAAATGGATGGTATGGAGGACCAATGGTGATATGACTGGTGAACGGAATAACCCAACCCGTCTCAATCATGGTGACGGAGTGAAAGTGTCATGTTCAAGGGCGACTTGCTACCAATAAAGTTCTTCAAGTTTTCTTCCCTTTCTCCCCAGTCATTGCTGACCAGTACCTCTTTATTTTTGTCAAGCTTGAAGAGGATAACATATGCTTGTTCTATAATTTTCCCTTCGGTCAAACCTCTCACTATGTTTTAGCGAGCCTAGCCACAATGACACTTGCTCTTGTCCATATGGACAAGTTTGTCGCTATTGTTTTAACGAGTTTAATGACAAAGATAACTTGGTCCTTTTCAGTTTTAGAGAGTCTAAAAAGACACGGAAAGGAAACTCCAGTAGTCCTTTTTCGTAGTATAATCCCTTAAGTCAGAAAAAGTATAAAATAATACAAAAGGGATGAATTTTCTGATCACTTTAGCGAGCCGAAAAATACAAACGCTCAATCTTTTTGTGTAATGATCCCCCAAGTCCAAAAATATTAAAATATAGAGGAGGGATGGCACTTCCAATCACTTTAACGAGCTGGAGAGGCCAATTGTTGGGCAATCTTTTTATACTTTATGAGTCTAAAAAGAGCTTAAAAGAGACTCCTTTTTGAGGAACGAGTGACATTTTCGGGTAGCAGATGGTTCCAGGTAATTTGTTGGAACTTTTCAATCATGGAAGTGTAAATAAGGTGGCTAACAGAATCACTCATCGTAGTTGTTCCTCAAAAGGGTAAACAATCAAGTGGAGGCATATGATCGGCTAAAAAGTGGAGGTGATAGTAATAACATGACCAAGACTCAAAAGCTGATAGCAATGTGATCACAAAGGTTATTTACTGAAAGGTGGGTTCATTTTTTAATGAGCTTTAACTCTAGGGGAAACATATGCTCATTGCTAGGTTTATTTTTTAACGAGCTTGAACTTTGCGTAAGCCTACTCATGCCAGTCGTATAATAAGGATGTATCTTCATTGGTAGGTTCATTTTTTATGGAGCTTGCCCCATGCGAAAATTTTCTCCGATCCTTATGTAAGCAAGCTAGGAACAACCAACCACTGTTCTAATGGTTAAAGAACTACTGGGGTTAGGTAGGAAAACTCTTCCTTTACTTTGGCGGTGCCATTTGGCCCTTGCAAAGGTGAATGGTTGACCAGATCAATCACCTAAGTTAAGCAGTTGAAGTTAGTAAGAAATACAGGGTTAGAGTTATTCTGGTCGCTTTTAACTTGTATAAAAAAAGCTTGCATGCCCCCAGGTATAATGAAAAGTAGAGTTTCCAGGTTACCATATGGAAGTCCTTACATTAGCAAAGATTGTTTTGTCTGCAGAGCAGACAAAACAATTCCTTGGCTCTATCCATTGAAATAGACAAAGGTGAATGGTGTGAACTTCCAATCACATAACTTTTTACGAGGGAACCTTATTCGAGACTGATCCCATTTTCCTAAACGGATGGGTGTGTCATATTGGTCATATTCCTACATGGAAACCTACCTTATATCTGGGGTTTTCCTACCGAAGTAGACCAGGGCGCATGCCCCCTGGGTTTAGTAACATTCACTGAATCACTTGCGATCATCAGCTGGACGGACTGGAGGTTGATGAGACATTCATTGTGAAAAAGGATGAGTTAGGGATGGCATTTGACTAGTAGCCATGTTTGAACTGAGGAATGAAAGCTGGTTAATGAGCTGGACCATTCTTCCTTCATACGGGAAACACATCACTCGAAAGAGTGAGGAAACAATAACTCCCATGCTATAAATGTAGTCACACCCAAGGAGTAGATTGTAATCTAGAGGCCCTTGGACTACCATCATGTTTAGATGAATGGTTTTCCTTCTTAAAGTTATAGGCAAATTTGGAAGGATCCTTAACAGTCTACTGGTTCCTTTATTGGAGCCTGACAGACTTCGAATCTCAGGCTGAAGTGATGCTGAACCAAGCGCTTTCCAAGAAGTTGAGGAAAGGATACTCATGGAAGCCCCTTCATCTATGATAGTGCCTGCCATGATCATTTTGTAAGCTTGTACTATGATTCAGAATGGCACATTAGATGGCAGGCGGGGTCTCGCTAGTAGATTCCAACTAAAGGAAACGACTACATTGTTTGGAGGAGGGACCAAATTAATGGCCGGATGAATCTCTTGAACTGAGGAACTTCCTTCCTGAGGTAGAGGAATGGGTAGATTACCCCAATTTTCATAGGATTCTATGTTAACAAAAAGAATTTGAACGATGTCATTCTCATTCTCTTTGGAGACTGTATCATCTGAAGATGGACCTTCTGAAGACAAGATTGGGTCGACTACCGTCTCGACCTGTTGACTTTTGTTCGGTGTGGACTCAGAGGGTTTATCTTCAACGATAGGCATTTTTATTGAAAACAGAGGTGTGTTAGTCATATTTTCAACTAGCGATGGATTTGGCAAGAGTTTCTTGTATCCATGAGGAAGTCGTTGTGGTGAAGCAGGACGGTTATCCAAGATTATTTTAGCTTCATCTAGGAAAGGACAACGGTGGAGGACATGATCACCTTCACAAAGCCTAAAAGGAAATTTAGATCTTCCTTTCTATCCATTAACTTCATTTTCACTAGTTGATGGTGTACTCTCAACATGATCAACAGAGGTTGAAGACACCGGATTGTGCAAGCGGGGAGACTAGTCCCTCAAGATCCGTGGGATGCAGGGACAATCTCGATGATAGTGGTCTCCTTTGCAAATGACACATGGAGATTTACGTTTGGATGGTGCAGTGTGTGGATTTTCGCCACATGATGCATGGTTTCCCCCTTTTTCCATTGGTTTCTTCTTCTTCTCCTCCTTCCCTTTATTCTTCTTCTCAGTTACTTGTTTTTTAGTGTTACTAGTTTCACCAAGCAAAGAGGAAGAAGGAGAGGGAGAAACAAATGAAGTGGAAGGTGGGTGAGCAACTTCAGTGTCCTCTAGTTGCTGATTTGATTGGTGAGGAATTACATTGTTTTGAATGACAGAGGTCGAGAATAGCCATACTGGCAGGCCAATTGTAAGTCCTAGAAGGGACAATGTAGCCATATGTGGAGCACCAACATCTCCTAAAGAAGAGAAAGGACTAGGATTTTCCTCAAGGGGAAATCCTTGATTGGTGGACTCTATTATCTCAACCTAAGACCAATGAGGGAACAGTGACGTTATTTCGAATTAAATAAATTTTATGACGCTTTGACACAAATTTCTTTTTCAATTTTTAAGAGTCGAGAAAAAGCTAAAGGTGACTCTAGTTGCCTTCAATTTGTAATGAGCCTGAAGTGATAAGTGCTCAGATGGACCTTTTCTTTTAAGGATTTTGAAAAGGAACGAATGTTACTTCTCCAGAAATCTAGACAGAGGGATTACCAAACCAATCGCAAAAATGCAATATACTTTTATGTATGGCAGCCAATCTTCCCGAATGCTGTGTTCAGTGCATTACGATCGATAGGGTGGCAGACACGGCTTCCTAAGGATAAAGGATATCAGCCTATTGTGGTCTCCCAATATATACTCGACGGTATGTCGGAGCACAAGTCTGTACTGGCACTTGTTGTATCGACGAGGAGGAATCACCCAACCTACAATGAAAATGATATTTACCAGGCCTTACGATGCCAAAATACATCTCTAGCCTAGACTTCTAGATGTTGTGCTTTAGGTTCCAAAGTGTTTTTATGTTCATTGAGGTTTATTTTACAGTTGATCTTTCTTAAGAAGTTTGTCTTTCAAGGTTCACCGCGTGATGTAGATGTACAATTCCTAAATATGCAATCTAAGTTGATAAACAATTTTTTATTTTCTTTTAGCAATGAAAATCCCAGCTACTAAGGAAAGAGGAGTAAAATTCTTTCAACATAGAGCAGAGAGCACACACTAGATGCACTTTTCCTAAATAAATTTCCGCATGCATTCTAAATGCAAATGCACATGCATGTATTTGTTTTTCAGTTTCCTTAATGTGATAATGACAAAAAGAAAACTAAGTACAGATCTGAACTATCTTTCCTCAAAGCGACACTTTAGCAATTTAAAAAAGAATAAAAAAATGAAAGGAAGACTAAGACGACACTTTCAATTTTGAATGAAAAACTACTTTCGACACTTTAAAGAGTTGACAATCCAAATCAAATACAATGGAAAAAGTGTAATCGACTATCTAAAAGAGGAAGACTTTATGACACTCTTTTTCTTGACTGAAAACGACAGTTGCGACACTTTCAAATCAAAAGACGACAGATCGATTAAGCTACTTTTTGCAAAGGAAGACTGTAAATGATGAAAAACACATAAAAAAAAATTCACAATTCCTTATCAATGTAGGCTGAACAATGTAAAGGAAAAAGGTTTCAATAGTGATATACTAATCATAGACATCAAAACTACTGAAGAGAGCTGAAAACAATGAGGAAAAAACCAAAATATGGAGGCAGAAATAGTCTCATTCAATCATCGCACCTGTAACACAGGGAAACAGTGATGCATCTCACCTACAACACACGGGAGGTGCGATGCATCCAGATTGCCAATGAGAGACAGTGCGATGGTCGAGGGATGAGACTGAGCTTGGTTTTCACTCATAATTTGTAGCTAAGTTTAGGGATTTAGGCTGAGCTTATGATAGGCAGTAAACACAAAATATAGGGGCTGATCTAATGAGGTTATTTGAGCTACCACCAAGGCACATAGGATGTTTGGAAGGCAAATGTTCAGTTCATAAACCAACCCAGAGATTGACTGAAGCAGCATTGATCTACTTTGCAATTGCATAGCAAAAGCAGTTTGAAGGCTAGCTGGCTTAACTTCAAGCTCAGTCTGTAGTTTATAAAGCAAGAAACAGTAACAAACAAACAAACTATTCACTCCCCAGTGGAGTCACCATTTTGTTTCCAGGAAAACTAGTGTCCATTCAGAGCTACTAGTCCCACTAAAACGGGTAGCTATCATAGAAACAAACAATTCAAAGTAGCTTGTGTTTTCCTTTATGAGAGATAGATGAGAGAGAAGCAGAGAGTACGAAGCTTAGTCTTTCGCTTGGCTCCTTGCTTGTTTCCTCTCCCCCTTGATAGAGCTTTCACCACTCCTTTCTCACTTTTCCCGCTTCAAAGAACACCTGTAGTGTCAAAGCAGCAAAATTCCATCAAAGAATAGAGATCTATAACCATAAACAATGTAGAACCAAATGTACATTAACCATACAAATGCATACACAAATACACGATTCAGAAATACACAAGTATATGAAGGAAAACTCAAATAGCTTTATTGATAGAAATAGTAGAAGAGAGGATTACAACCCAACTGTCTGATCCAGTGCCATCCTCCCAGCATGAAATCCCTCTTCATCTCATGAAAAGCTAAATCACCCAACAATACAATGTTTCACAGAGAAACCAACAAAACTTCCTTACAAATACAAAATTCCAACCTTTGGATCTCTAGGAGAGGGATCCATATATGGATATTTGCAGTGGGTGAGTCAGCTTCTGGGATTTTGATTAGTGTCATTTCACTGATATTTCTTGGTTCCACTTGGAGATTTCATGATCTCTTACTCATCCCTGGGCAAATTCAGAGAGGCAAGTGTCATATGAGCAGTTTCTAGAAGATTCTCTGGGTTTCCACCTAGAAAACTTCCTCTACCATTTGTTTGATCTCACTCATTGCACCCTACAGAAAGGATTTTTAGTATGCATCACACCCTTTGTGTGTAGCAGGTGAGATGCATCGCACCCTCAGCATGGAGTAGTCTGTATGGTCCACTTTTGACCAGTTCTGAGCAGTTTTTCAGGGAGAACTTTTGGGAAATGACATAATCAGTTGACCTTGATCCTTTAGGGTATGAAACAACACTTTTATGGGTTTAGGAGCCCTTGGTTTATGGACATATGTGTTTGGGGTTGCAGTGCCCAAATATGTCTATATCAATATGGTCTCATTGTTATCCTTTAGAACACCTTTTTCGTCGAAAGTAACATTTATTCTTTCAACTATTTGTTTTCGCCTCAGATTGTAGAATCTATAAGCCTTTTGTGTGCCAGTAACCAACAAAAGTACCTTCGTCAACATGGGAATCGAATTTGCCCAGTTTTTGGACTTCTCTTTTGATGTAACATTTACATTCAAATATTTTGAAGCATTTGACGTTACGTTGGCTTGTTGGGGCCTGTCCTAGGTTCCGAGGTGATTTAACCAAACAAATCCCAGTACTACTGGCCCTTTCGGCAACACTCCGTGGTGCGCGGATTGAGGTCTCACCCGAAGTAATAGGGAGGGTGCTAGAACCAGGTTTCCACACCCTGGAGATGTCTGATGAGTTCAAGTGGTCCACGGTTCAACCTTGCGTGCCCGTCGCTACATGCACTTACCCGTACCTCGCAGCCTGAGATGTTGCCTTCGCACAGCCCTACTCGGGGGCCGAATGTTGTTATTACCCAAGTCCTTACTAGTATTCCATTGTTAGTTGATTAAATTAGCCTACTTGCATGTGTTAAGTTACACTTAGCAATATAAATCATTCATACAAGTGCGCATAGTAAATAAACATTATAATTGCAATTTATATCAAACATGTAATAACTCAAGAACAGATACACAGAAATGGGATAAAACTTCTCTTTATTATTCTCTTCTTCAGTTACAGACTCGACTCCGCCCTATGCACTCAGCTGCAGAGCCTTCTCCTACCCTATGACCCAAGAAAAAATTAGATACTTAGACTCTTGCTCTTTGCCTCTACTTTTCCATCTATTACTTGGCTAGTTTTACACTTAGAGCCTCGCTCTAATTATACAATCCCATGGTGTGCAGACAATGGGTATGTTGATAGTAGATTTATGAGAGTAGGGCGGACAATCCTGTGACTCTATCATACATTTCGCATTCCAGGCCCGCAATTCGCGGAGATTTTATAAGAAGATGAGATCAAAACTTGGGCTTTGAGCCCCAAAACATGCCTTGGGGGGACTCCATGCCCAACAGGCCCCCAACACAAACATCGTGACTCGCCCTTGAGTCACTCTTTCGGCACGGTGATCTTGGCATGAAGTTCCTCCAACTCTCGTCGAGCTGTGCTGATGTCGGCAGCGCATTGAGCCACTGCTTGCTAAATATGTTGCATCCTCTGTTCTAAGACCTCCATGTCTGGGATGCTTCTCTACATTAACGTGTGCATCCCCTGTTTGTGCATGAACTTTCCTTCGATGTTTGCTGTGATAGTGAAAGCCCCTTCAATGCATGTCTAGACGTGCACTTTAAGAACGGCCTCCTTATGTTGTGTCGCATCCACCTACTCCTTCAGTGCCTTAGCTTACTGCATCCTCGCAAGCTGCTGAATAAGGACTACTATCTATGCAGTTCCTCAGATACTGTCATGTTGTTGCTTGATTTCTCGTGCCTCTGTGTCTAGGCACTGGACATTGGGGTCCTCCTGCAGAGTTTTGAAGACCTCAAGTTCTTGCTCCAACAAAGTGGTACAATCTTGCACTACACCTGCAATTTCTTCCAATCCCACTACGATAGCGATAGTGCGCTCTTCTCAGACCTTCGGGGGAGTGGAAGGTTTCACCTTTAACCACAGCTCGACGATCTGAAGATTCAGCTCCAGCTGATCCTTGGTCGTTTCTTCTCTAGCCTCATGGACTCCGGTTGCCAACATGTGGATCCACACCTCTATTGGTAGATCTGCTCAGATGGCCAGCTCCCAGATGCGTCAGCAAGCATCGTCTACCACATGCACCAATTTTTGATTCTGCGACACCAATTCATCATGCTACAAGTTGAGCTATTCCATGTTTATCTTGTTCTTGTTGAGAACTTGGATGGCGTGGCTCTCCCTAGCACGCAGCTCTACTGTTATCCCATCCTGTAGTAGATACAGTGTCTCATGTGGAGGGACAGCCAAATCAAGGCCAAGGCCTTTGATCATGTTAATTACAAATCTATCGGTTGCGTTCACTGCTACTAGGGCCCCTTCCGATAACACTATTGTGTTTTCCATTCGTGCGTGCACTATCTGTTCTCCTGCCAAGGATCTTGCTGCAAGGTGGGTGGAAAGGGTACCCACCTGAGGGGGACACACCTGTAACTCCTATGGCTGCCCCCTGAGGACCCCCAACATAGTTTGGTGCTCCTGCATAAAATCCCGAAGGGCCTCATTTGTGACATCACAAACCGTCTCGCCGATTTCATGCAGATCACCTTCGGTTAAGGTGATCGAGTCAATGGCCAACTTCGAGGCCTTAACCTTCTTACTTGGTCATGCTCTTTCTGCTACATGTGGGCGCTTTAACTATGTGGATGCGGTCCCTAGGTACATGCTCCCTTCTGTTGTTTCTACTTCCTGTGCCTCCTGCCCCTACAAGGACGTTGCTTGGCCCTCGTCCTCCTTCGCGGTTGCTGCCTTTGTGGGTTGTGTTGTTGTTGCTGCTTCTACAACCTTCTTCTACTCAATGGCTTTTTGTGCTGCTTCGCACGCTGCCCTTACCTCAGCTGCTGCTATTTCCTTTTGCATTTTCTCAGCCAATTGTGTGACGCACAGCTTGGCATTGTCCTTATTCTTCTGCGCTGCTCCCTTCTCAAGTTCTACAAGATTTTGGGCATGCCATTCTGAAGGCCATGTCTCCAAGATAGTAAAAATGGTGTTGTCAGTGGCTACAAAAGGTAGCTTCATCCACTACTTCATCGGATCCTTACGCGCCCTGATAAAAATGTTGTGCATATCAAATTTGAATTCTGCAAACTTTGCAAATTGTTGTACACCATGGGCGACAGGCGAGGACTCTAATTAATCCACATCTGGATGCTCATCTCCATGAGCACCCAGAATATTTTGGTGTCACGTATCTTTTTTGCGTCCTTTGTGGCCCAGAGCGAAGCGTACTTTGCGACCTCCGGTAATTCTCTATCAATGCTGGGGAATTGACTGTCCTTTAGCAGTTCCCTTGATATGAGAATTATGGATAACAACAACCACGCATAGTGGAAGGTTTTTCCCTCCTCCTAAGCTTCGTGATAGTTCTTCAAAAATTCCTCGTAGAGGAATTCAGACCAGTTGAACTGGACCACCTCTGCACACTGCTCAGCCAGTGCAACGATTGACGTTGGGATCGCATCGGCATGGCACTTCCTCATAACTTTGTCAGCTAGGATTTGGGTTGCTACATGTAACCCTTTTTCCTTGATGCTAGAGATGGTGTAGCCCAAATTCTTCTTCTCCAACTTGTATTTCCTATTCATGGCTTCTGTAAGGGCCAAATCACTACCCTTTCCTTTGGTTATGGTCGTGGGGTCCTTTCCTTTGTAGGGGAGCCAAGAAATGCGGTGAATGAAGTCTGTTGTGATGGGGATAGGCTCGTCCAGCCATAGATACCCAACATGCACCAGGCAAAGCAACTGCCTAATGATGAAAATGGTGATGGGTGTGCGGTGGAAATGTGGTACCAACAACCCAAACTTTTCCACACCACGTAGCCACTTCTGCTACTCTAACATTGTCACCACCCTGTCAGCACTCTACTTCGTGAGGTTCCTAGTCTCCAGGTGAGAGAACTTCTCGCAGTCAGCGAGGTCCCAATCTTCAAACTTCACAGTTGGCACGCGGCCCAGGTGTGTGCCTTCAAACATAATGCCATCTGGGAGGAGCGGGGTCTAGAGTGAACTCTTAGTTTCATCTAGGTCCTTCGGCACTTTGGTCTTCCCTTTCTGCAGAGGGACATATGCGGGTAGTTTTGTTGCAGAGTGTGTAGGTTGAATATCCTCCTCCATGTCTTCATCTTCTTCTACTATGATGACAAGGGCCTACAAATCTTCTTCTTCCTCATCTATGTTGATAGTGACAGCTTTCCCTTTTTCTACCATTGATAGCTTGTTGCGTATTGGGTTCCTCGGGGACATGCCTATGGGGGCCATCGAAATGTTTATCCTTCTTAGGCCTTGGCGTTCGCTGTGATTTGGGGATTTCTACCACAACCCTGGCGCCTTCTGGAACCTCCTTCACAATTAGGGTCTGCGCGACCTCGTCGACCGGTACCTCTTCAATTCCCAAACCATCCTTAGTTGTTGCCATCATTTCTAGGCTATATTCTGTCACTCGCGAACTCAGGGGCTCGATCATCACTTGGCTCTCAATGCTCAATGCTCTGCTCAATCGCTCAATTCTAAAATGACAAAGTCTTGTTTGCTAGTGAGCCCTTTGTGTTTTATAGCACCTTTTGAATTCAAATTCGATCGTTCCCCGTAATTACAGTACATTAATGCTTTCTTCGGAGCAGATTTTCCCAAATATTTCCCATAAATCGCATCTTAAATGCCTGCCACATGCTCGATTTGGCCTCAAGTCGCACATCCCATCGTGAATAGTGACCTCAAGGATCACTTTATATCCAATCCGAGTGGCAGTGTGTTGATGCCTCGAAAATCGCTGCAACAACATTGGGGGATAACCACCCAGTCCGGACCTTAATACAGCTCCTTTTCCATTTGGAATGGTGGCTCCGACCGGATATAATGGGACCAGTTTCCTAGTAATGAATAAAAAGGGTGGATGAATGATTGAATAATCTAATGATAGGCGAATAACTTAATCTATCAGCAAAATAAAAGAACTACTACTAATCCCCGGAACTATTGTACTTTGAAGTGTAGCGCTTGATGATCTATGTCTATTGACAGGCATATAGATGACTCCATTTAATAGACATGGACATTTATTCATTCAAGGATTAATTTGTTTAAATAGTTAAACAAAGTGATTAAAGCAATATTTCTACACTTATCATTTATATCATCGCTATATATATGATCAAAAGAAAAGCATTACCATAAACATCCAATAGTGGAGGGAAAGAAATGCTGTTAAAACACATACATATATTCGATAATAGAAAAGGCGATCAAATGACAATTCATACAAAAAGAATGAATTCAGACATAGATAATAGTACCATATGAGCTGCGAGTCACTCCCCAATATCAATCGCTATTTGAGATTCTTCTTCCAACGCATAAATACTTTCAAACAAAGACAGTAGTGCACATTTGTATAAAAGCTTCCTTGCCAAAATTAGAATAATTGGTCCAGTTTTATAAAAGAATAGGCCTGAAGTACAGTAGTGCAACTTCAAGCTTTTAAGTCATATACAAAACTTACGACCCTTTCCAAAACAATGAAAGGGTCTATAAATACTAAATTAAGCTAACTATCTATGAAACTGAAATCCTACTTAATTGGTATCAATTGATCTCAAATATCTCCTTCACAGCGACCTGGTAGTCGGCAGCATGTATCATCATGTAGGCTCTTTGCCTTTAAACCTGAGCTGACATATCGCAAGCATTGGCTCCACTTCGGGCGGTCTGTTGAGACGATAGTTGAGCTAGGCAGCATAGGTGGCATCCTAAATATCGGGAAAACATACCCGATTGCATCTGTAAGGCATTTGAGGGCGGCTCTTTGGCTGTGCGGTTTTACTAAGAAGAACCAATAGGCGTCCCATGTCAAATTGTTAATTCCTGAGATTAATCTCCCATATTTCTCTAGTTCCGGATAACATGACTGCTCCAATGTTTTCGCCGCTGTCAATTTACCTGGAGTGCATTGGGAAATCATGTTAGACAAGTAGAGAGTATTATTAACCAATTCAACCAAATTACTTGTGGTTGATTTGCATCTTGAAATTGCCATCTCTACTTTCATTAACTGGGACTGCCATTCTGTAAATAATATTTCCTTATGTGATTCTAAAATCTTTGGTAAATTAGCCACCTGTCCTTGATCGGTATCTTGCCACTCAAGAAAGTTAGTTAATGATTCTTCAACTTGATCCAAGTCTGTTCTAGCTTTGTTTGATTTTTCACTTATTGATGTCGTCAAATCGCATAATGGTTCCGCCTGGGTGATTTGTTGAAATAAAAGCTTAATCTGTGCTATTAATGCCTTATTTATCTGTAATTCCTCTACTTTGAATTCGACTATCTGTGTAAGATTCTTTGTCTTTTCTAGCTGGGCTGATAGTTGAGCAATCTGCTCATCTTTAGACTTCAGCATTTGTTCATTTGCCGCCTTCAATTGTGCCAATGCCTCAGACAACTCTTTCTGCTTCTGGACTGCGATGTCATCAATCCTCTATTTCTCCTCCTGCAATTGTTGATTTAATTGATTATTTATTTGTTGTTGTGTTAACAATTGTCGTTCTGCCTGCTCCGTCTTTTGCCATGCTTCTGATAGCTGCGCTTGCAATGAGAAGATCTCCTGGTATTTTGTTTTTAATAAAAGACTCACCTCTGATGCCTTATCTATTGTTGCTGCCGAATAGGCTCTAGCAAATTGTGATAGTTTTGTTAGGTCGTCAGAGGGGTCAAATTCCTCCTTCCAAACTACATTGCCCGTCACCATTTGTTCTGGGAATAGGGGAGGTTGATGAGTCCTTCTCCTCTTCCTCTATCGTTTTACCAAAACTTTGTGTCTTGGGCTATAGAAGACATCTAAGGGAGGAATTTCTTCTATCTACAAAATAATTTGATCCGAGGGATCCTTTGGGATTATCTCTACTTCTTTCGAACTGGGTAGGCTGCTGGTTTCACTTGGAACCTATTTTGAAGTGGTCTCCTGTGTATCTGTTGCTTTTGATGTCTCGGCATCTTTAGAGCATTCAAGATTACTGATAATCGAATCGAATTGCTGCCATTCCTGGAGCAATTTCGGGTCAATTTGAGTATCTTAATTCACTTCTATGCTGCTCTTTTCCTGCTCTTTCGTCTGGGTTTCCTCTTGTCTTTTTATATGCACTTCCTCCTGTTATTTTGATGTAACCGGAGGTTCCTTAGTATGTCATTGTTTAGGCTCACTTGATGCTGTTGTTGGGGTTGTTTCTAACAGATCTAGAGGCAGAGTTTGCAACCTCTGTTCTCTAAGTCTGTTGAATTCAACTAACCGTTCATCCTGATATTTCATTCTGGCTAGTGATTTAACCTGAAATATTGACTCGGCTGAGGAGAACAGGTCATCGAACATATCTTCTTTATGATCAAACTTTGTCAATTTGGCCTGTTCAAGTGCATTATAGGCGACTTTGTTGGGATCAAATCGCCTATTAGGGAGAGTTTCTAGAGTTAATGATTTTATCTTTGTAGCTTCTTTCTCTGCATGTTTGAAATCATGCAACGTGTAGACACCACATCTCAAAGGAAAAGAGGGCCAGACCTGCTTCTTATTTTTCTTTAGAGTTTTTGTAACTCCTTCGAAGATAATCTGATAGGCTATTTCCCTCACCAACAGTTTATCAGGTATGTACAAAGGAAAGACATAAGGTTCGGCTTGGCTACAAAAAATTCTTATATAAGTAAACTTTTCCTCCCCGAACCATCTTCCTATTGATGTCAAATCAATCCCTGCTTGGTAGGAAATCTTGGGAGCAGGTTTATCAAAAATAGAGTAATGAATGGGTAACATAAAACCATTGCAGACTTGGTATAAATGGTGCTTATAGGAAGTTTTCCACAATTTCTGATGGTATATGTGAATAGGCATGGGGTCTTGTGAAGTCCACCTCCAGCCGAGCATGGGAAATTTAGAATTAAAACACAGGATGTCTAGTATATAAGCATTGTAGTAGAATGGGGGAATAAACCTTTCAATAACGCGGGTCTTGTTTCTAAAATCAAGAACAACTATTGCTAGCTTATCTGACAATATAGTTTTCCAATCCATTATCTCACTATTACACACCGCTTCCATCAAGGGAACCATTTCTATAGTGAAATTAGAGGAATCGTGCAACCCCCATAATCTACACATCATTATCCTAGCATAACAATAAGGAGAACATAGGGAATCAACAGAATATTTATCGGAAGATTCATGCTTGTGTTTTGCCGGATTTTGTCTCCAATCCCGAATGGGTTCGGATTCAATTTCATTCTCACTTTTGAATTTCTCCAGAAATGCGTTGTTGTACTTCTTCTCTGGCTCAGGAAAATGATACATTTGCCTCAAATCATTAGCCTTGAATGAACCGAAGATTCTCCCATCTCTGGTGCAGGAAGTTCTGTCTGTGATTGGGATTTCCTCAATTGCCTACCTCACTACATCCGTATATGGGAGAATTTGTTCCCGAGCTGCTATCCGATGAAGGAAGGAGTCAGCTAAGTCCTTTAAAGTACCATCAGATTTCTGAGTCGCATCTGTCGTGTCTTGTACTGTTGTCACCTCAGGTTCTTCGGTCTCAATCAAATTATAGGTACTTTGCCAAGTAGTTTTGACGAGACCTAAACATGTAGTATCAGATATCAATCCTTTCTTTTTATTTGCTGGATCAGCGATGGCTTGTCCTGTGGCTGGTGAAGCAAAAGCGATTGCAGTTTTCTTAGACTTCTTCCCCATTCTGCTTGAATTTACCGCTTCGGAAGAATTCTGCACAGGAGTGAAAATAAGCGTAACACAAAGAATTGGTAGCGAAAACGAAATACAAGCGAGAAATATTGATCAATGCACGATTAAGGATTAAATTAAAGTGGCCACGGATACAATCTGTGAAAAGATTTTTTAAACTTACTATTTCATTAAATGGCCGTTAAAACCTGCCAATACTTTAAATTCCCATCATATCATTAATCGGTCGAATGATTTGTTTAAGCGTGCCTTGGATGTTTTGGCGGTTGAGCGCAGGTGAATCACTGTTTGAAAGATAAGGCCTTTAATATGAATTAATCGTAATAACCCCGCTTTAACAATTCTTGAAGTTTGTGCTTTTGGCTTTATCGCAAATCGGGCATCAGAGGAAAATTTAAATCATTATATTGGTTCCTTTTGGGATCCCCGATCATCGATAGCGATCTCGCATCACATTGGGAGTATTAACTAGGGCACTTTAAAAGCATGCATGGTATATCGCCGATCGCCGATAGCGATATCGCATCGCATTGGAGAGAAAGGGACTTTATCGCATCGCATTGAAGCGAATGGCACTTGATCGCATCGCATCAGAGCGAACAGGACTTTATCGCATCGCGTTGGAGCGAATGGCACTTGATCGCATCGCATCGGAGCGAAAGGCACTTTTTTTATGGAAACTTATTATTGCTGATATCCGATAGCCTATTGCATGTTATCGCGTCACAGGAAACCAATGGGTTTTTAAGTTATGCCTCCTTTGTCATTGCGATATGCGATCTTGCGATCGCTTTATTGCAATGATAAAAGATTAATCATTTATATTATAAGACCAAAATTGGTTTGTCAAAAAGGTTTTTTGTAATGTTTTCATTTTGTTTTCGGACCTCTTTGCATAATACAAAGTTGATACCAATTAAAACTAAAAGGGACCCATTTCATATGATAGTTTTGTGAATAAAAATGATATGAAATGGGGGGGTTGTTGTAGAGCACAACAATTGGCGATTCGTTCGAAGAAACAGTTATCTCTGCAAAGTATAGAAATAATTAAACTTTTTCAAAATAGAGTTCTAATCAAAGGGGAACATTCTAATATAACTAGGTATATATGCATTCCGAGTAAAATGAAACTATATTTGTTAATTTCCTCTCTTGTTTCAAATTAGATACATTCTAAGTTTTAAATAGGCCTCTATTGGTTTATAATGATAAAACAGAAAACCTTTCCAAGTCAGCTTTTATAGTTAACTCGTCTGTCATAGGTAGAGCCTCTGCTGCCAGCAAACGTTCATAGTCTCGACAGGGATACCTTTTTTACCATGTTATTGTCCATTATCCCATCCATTTAAGAGTGTGATTAACAGAATGAATTCAAAACATGTTTTCATATTTTGAATTTCCTTTCCTTTTTCTGTTTATTGTTAAGATAAAAAGCCATTGTCCTAGTTTGGTGGCTAGCTGATTGACAATTCCATTCACTGGTAGTAATCTAACCGAACAAGCTGGCTCGTGATGAGACCCCTTGTCTTATAATTTTAAGCCATTACCCTATTTTGGTATGCAGTATTGGTAATGTCGGTTAAACTATTTCCCTATGATCATGGTAAGCAGGCTTGTAATAAGACCTCTTATCTTTAATATCAAATATTTTAGAATTACACTCTGAATAGCCATAAACTTTGGTGAATGGGATGGACACTTTTCTCCTTAAGAGTAAATGGATGACAAGGTAAGAGTTAAATATGCTGAAGTTGGATTAGTTCCTATTTTGATATTGATAACCCTTTTTGTGACCAATCTGAAAACATAAAATGATTTATAATATTTCTAAACTTTGAGAAGCATTCACAAAAATTGAAGTGTGGTTTCAGAGTGCAATTATACCTAGTTTCCTAGAAATTATCCCTTTTGTTTAAGACTTCTATTATTTTAAAAGCAAATATCAACACTACTTCTGTTGAGTAACTTTTAAGTATAGCAAAGGTCAATGGAAGATACCTTACAACTTTATTTTCTAATGGTCCTACAAACTACAAAATTCTAATAAACTAAAAAGGAGAAGGGGTTACCTCCTCAATTGAAGAATTTCTTTAAGATAAGTCCATTAACAGGGAGAGAATCTCTCAAACCTGATAAATTTTGTAATATGAAGGTCGAATGGCCTATCGTCTCACTGATCTGAAATGGCCCAAGCCACATCTTCTGGAACTTGGTGTGTTTTCCCTTGTCCTCATGGGCTTCGTCCCATTTTAGAACTAAATCACCGACTTGAAATTGTTTTGAACCGGATGAGACTGAATCAAAGGATGACTTGATGATTTGCTGATGTTTTGCATGAATAACCTTGGCTTTTTCTCTTTCCTCTTCTAATTTTAAAATTTGGTCATGTCTAAGTTGAATAGAAGAAGAAGGGTTTCCTCAATAAACTGAACTAGGGCTAGAGAAGGAAGGACAAGATTTGTTGGTAGCACTGCTTCTTTCCCATACACAACGTTGAACGGAGAAGAACCTATGGAAGCTTTCTGTGTTATCCTATCAGCCCATAGTGCAAATATTAAGGATTTGTGCCATTTTTTATGATCCTGTTCGATGGTTCGCTTAATAATTTTAATCAGATTTTTATTTGTAGACTCTGCTAAACCATTACCCTGGGTATAGTAATTAGCAGAGTATTTTAATTTAAATCCTCCTTTAATAGCGAAATCAAGCATAGCATTGCCTGAGAAGTAAGATGCATTATCAAAAACAAGAGCATTTGGGACACCAAACCTGGTAATGATGAATTGATCTATGAATTCAATGATTGCCTCAGAATTTGTTGTCTTCAAAGGGATTGCTTCAACCCACTTAGTAAAATAATCAGTAGCAGTAAGGATATACTTATGCTGTTTGGAAGAATGTGGAGTAATCTCTCCAATGATGTCCAATCCCCATTGCTCAAATGGTTGTTCAATGTTGACTGGTTGCAAAGGGAAAGCTGGTTTTCTTTGTCTTCCACTAGAAGCTTGACAATTTCGGCATTTCCTTACATACTCATGAGCATCTCTAAACATAGTGGGCCAATAATATCCAGCATGAATGATTTTGTGGGTTGTTGTATCAGCTCCAAAATGTCCTCCTGCTGGTCCATCATGTAATTCCTGCAAAACCTTTTGTGCTTCAGTTTTTTCTAGGCATCTTAATAAGATTGAATCATAATTTTGCCTAAAAAGCACATCATCAATAATTGTGAAATTTTTTGCTTTTAATCTAATGGCCCTTTTGTTTTTGTAAGACAGGTTAGGAGGTGCATATCCATTTTTCAAATAAAAGATCAGGTCTGCATATTGTGATTCAGAATCTATAATACTTATTTGATTGATTTCTTCGGTTTGATCTGTATCACCTGATTCTGGAATGTTGGATGCTCCTGCCAATAACCTGCAAAAACCTTGGCCCCTAACAATCTTTGCTGGATTAATTTCTAAGTAATATTCTTGAAGTGTTGTAACCCAATTTGCCCTTTTTTCACCTAGTTCTCTTTGAATTAATAGTTGCCTTACTGCAGGGAAAGGAACTATAACTTTTGTATGGGATTTTAAAAGGAAGGGTATGTAATGTTTGACAGCTTTATATACATCAAAGGCTTGTTTTTCTACTTCGGAGTAATTCAGTTCAGCACCCTGAAGATTTGAACTATAAAATGAAATGGGTGCTTCCAGATCTGTGTCAGTACTGCTGCATAAGACAAATCGGATGCGATGGTATACAATGTGAAATGATTAGAAAAATCAGGAGTATTTAAAGCGGGGGCATTAATTATTTATTGTTTGATTAAATCAAACGCTTCCTTTTCTGGTGATCCCCATCTAAAAACTGAATTTTTCTTAATCATAGTTTGAAGTGGTAAAGTGATTTGAGAAAAGTCTGGAACAAATCTTTCAACAAAATTGATTTGGCCTAAAAATGACTGCATGGATTTTTTATTATGTGGGAAAGGGATTTCAGAGATTTCTTTAATCCTATCCGAATTGATATAAATGTCGTCTTTAGAAACAATAAAACCCAGAAGCTTTCCTTGATTAAGAGCGAAGAAGGATTTTTTGGGATTGAGTGAGATACCGTACCTTTTGCAGCGTTGAAAGATTTGATTTAAATGATGCAAATGATTGGATCTCTTTTTAGAAAATACAGTAATATCGTCTAAGTAGACAACTACTGTTTTGTTAATAAATCCTTTAAAAACTATATCCATCGCTCTTTGGAACGTGGCTCTTGCATTAATAAGTCCGAAAGGCATTTTCTGATACGCATATGTTCCCCATTTTGTTCTGAATGTGGTTTTAAGTGGGTCATTAGGATGAACCAAAACTTGGTTATATCCTGAAAAACTGTCTAGAAAGGACATTAACTCAGAGCCTGCCAATGATTGGAGTATCTGCTCCATAGTAGGTAATGGGAAATTATCTTTTAAGCTTGCCTTATTCAAATTTCTGAAATCTATACAAATCCTGATGTCGCCATTTTTCTTTCTGACAAGCACCATATTGGAGACCCAGTTTGAGTGCCGCACGGGAAAAATAATCTTAGCTTTCAAGAGTTTATTGAGTTCAGATTTTATTTGACTCTCTAAGTTCGGATGTATTTTCCTCAACTTCTGCTGAATTGGTTTCTGTTCGGGAAGCATGGGAATGGTATGCTGGATAATGGATGTATCATATGTCTTTAAATCATCATATTTCCAAGCAAAAACATGTTTATGTTTCCTTAAGAGTCTAATGAATGCTTCCCTTTCTTCCAGGGAAAGTCCTAATCCTAAATTGATGTTTTGAGGATTTTTTTCAGTGCCAAGGTTTATCAATTCAAACCTTAAGGTGGAACTTTGGAGCTTTGTATTGGTCACAGGTTTAAACCTATCCTTAATGTCATAAAGATCCTCAAGCTTCACCACAGGCTTAGGTATTGAATTTTCCTCGTGTTTTTCTCTCATTTGAAGGTCATGCTCGCTTTCCTCAATGATTTGATCATCATAGAACTTTTCTGAAGTCAAAAATTGTAAAATGTCTTCATCGTGGTTGAATACTCTCCAATTAGTGACATTGTCAAGAATTAATGGCCTAAAAAGTAATTCTACTGAAAATCTATCTGGGCTATAGTCTTCGGAAGATAGGAGCTTGGAAGCAACATTTGCTAGCAGGTCGGATGCCGAATTTTGAGACCTAGGGATGGAGGAAATATTGAATGCGGAAAAGTGCGAGGTGAGTTCTTGTACCAGTGATTGATAATGCTTGAGGTGATTTGAAAGACAATGAATTGTATTTCTCACCTATTTGACAATAATTTCAGAATCTTCGAATACTTTTAAATATTGCACTTTAAAGCCGATTGCTTTATACAGTCCTTGGACTAAGGTTTCATACTCAGTTGTATTATTCGTGCATTCAAACTCTAGCCTACAGGATAGCATTGTTTTTTCTCCTTGTGGGCTAACCAAAATACATCCTGCTCCTGAGCCCTCATTAGACTTAGAGCCATCAAAATATAAAGACGAAAATAAAGAAGTATTAACAATTTTATTTACAGTTTCCCCAGTATCATTAAAACATCTTGACCTGTCTGTTTGTGAATAGTTTTCGATCTGGGATGTTAAATTGTTTACTGAGAAAGGAGATGGTTGGGTAGCGAAGTTGCCAAAGAATGACTCAGATGAATAATTCCCCAAGATGTTGTTATTGAATGCTATTGGTTGATTTTCCTGTTCAAAATCTGTTACTGTATGGGTCATATGCTTTTCCCGATCGATTCTTATTTGATTTGGCTTTCCCTTATAGGGTAGCCACATATGTGACCAATCGGTAGAAATATACCCATGTAGTTTTTCAGACCAATCCCTACTCAAGATCAAACCATAAAATTCAGGTATATCGATGATCAAGATATCAATTCTTTGTACTACTCTGGGATCAGCAGATAGCCTGATAGTTACGGAGTTGATTTCTCCTAAAACCTGTACTTTATTCCTGTCCAACTGCACAATATGAATCGAAGACTTTTGGGGTTCAATGTTCAGTTTGGAACAAACTGAAGCTGGCATTATATTAAATAATGCCCCTGAGTCAATCAAACAGTTGTGTAGGTTTCTGTTGTAGATCTCGTAGGTCAAAAGGAAAGGTGGAGTATGAGAATTTGATCTATCTCCAATCAGAACTGCATCAGTAGCTTCAACCATACCAGGAGGTGGTTGTCCTGAATCATTTGCAGCTTTAGCACTGGGAAGAGGTGAAGAAGGAACATCATTCAATTCTTTGGGAAGCAATTTCTACTGATGTTTTAATTTGCTAAGTTCAAACATGGTAATGTTTTCCTTAGTTTCCTTCATATCATCAACAATATTGTAATCCATTGAATCAGATACTACTAAAGTTTTAGATCTTGAAGGAGTATTTGACGTTGAAGGTTGGTTTTGACGAACTGCTGCAGGTGGCTTCTTTGTAGGTACTTTTTCCTTTGTTGTAGCAGCACCTGCACTCCTTTTTTTTGAAGTTGCCTGAACAGGTTCGGAGGTACTTTTACTCCTAGTAGTGACAGGAAAAGCTTCTTCTTCATTATCTGTATCGGAGTTAGGCAGTATGAAATCCCACATTCCATGGCATTCAACAACTTCCTCTTCATCACCAGTTGGTGAGATTGTTTCCTCTTCTTCTTCTTCTTGATCTGAACCTACATTAGATATGACATTCGATGGTTTTGATTCGTTTTTCTTGTAATTCTTAAAGGGCCTTTTGGTTGAGGTTTTAGCTACTTGTTTTTTTATTTCAACTATTTCATTTGACATCGTCTTGAGGACCTTTTGGAGACCCTCCATGTCATATGGATCTTTCGGGGTTTTCTTCTTTGAATCATATTTGAAAGAAACTTTTTTGGTTTTTCTATCCTTAAGAGCAGCTTTCTTTTCTAGAGCATTAATACGTTTCTCCACAGCAAGTGCTTCTTTCATGTTTTCGGCTAAAGTTGGCTTTCCAACCCTGTCTACAAAAATAGCTATATTGGTAGGTAGGGCAGTTATATACCACTCACTTCTGATCTGCTCACTTGGTTTGGAGGCCGTTGGGATTTTATTCAAGAGTTTATTGAATCGCGCATTAAATTCTTTAATTGGTTCCCTATGCTCTATCCTAAGATTGGATAGATCATTTATTAGTGTAGCTAAAGACCTATCGTCTCCATACTTAGTAATAAATTGTTCTTGGCAAGTCGCACAACTAGTAATTGAACCAGAAGGCAGGGAAAAATACCAGGATCCTGCTGATCCCTGCAAAGTATAAGGGAAAAGCCTAACGACAACATCTTGCTCTGTTACTCCCTTCAAATTAACTGCTAACATGAAGTTATTGATATGTTCCTCAACTTGGGTTCCATCATCTGGATTAAACTTGGGTAGCCATTTTTCAGGAGCATCAGGTAATGCATGCAATGGTGCAAGCATGTTGACTACACCAGGCCTGGTCCATGGATCTTCCATTGTAATACCAGTAGTGGATGATACTACTGTTGAAATTCCAGATGTTTGGGAAGGAATTGATGTTGAAGAGTGAGCAGGTTGGGATGTTGAAGTCCCGAATCCCTGATGAACAACAATATGTAATGAGGGAGTGGATGGTTGACTTCGCACTGGGGAAGATGAGATGGAGGATGTGGATGAAAGTGTTTCACTGTCGGATCCTTCAGTGTTCTTCTTTTCCCTTTTCCTTTTAGGTAAAGGGAACTCAGTAGGTTCAATACCGAGCTTTCCACTCTGAAGTCTGGTGAGAGGGTGAGGTAGATTGAATTTTGAAGTCTCACTGCTTTGGGATACCTCAGATTTCTGTGGTGTTATCGAGAAGCTCTGAAGTTTATGGATGAGAGACTGAACTTCAGGAGATTCAAGACTTAATTTTTCTGGAGTATTGTGGGTTTGAGCAGTGGTAGTTGATTCCTCTTCTTCTTGTTTGGATACTGGAGAACCAACATGCAATTGGGAAGTACGAGGTGATATGGAGGGAGAATTACTCTTAGAATGGCCTACAGATTTGGGTTTTCTTGCCATTCACAGTTGATGGCCCTCCTTCTAGTGCCAAAAATGTTGATGCCTCGAAAATCGCTGTAGCAACATTGGGGGATAACCACCAGGTCTGGACCTTAATATAGCTCCTTTTCCATTTGGAATGGTGGCTCCGACTGGATATAATGGGACCAGTTTCCCAGTAATGAATAAAAGGGGTGGATGAATGATTGACTAATCTAATGATAAGCGAATAACTTAATCTATCAGCAAAATAAAAGAACTACTACTAATACCGGGAACTATTGTACTTTGAAGTGTAGCGCTTGATGATCTATGTCTATTGACATGCATATAGATGACTCCCTCTAATAGACATGGACATTTATTCATTCAAGGATTACTTTTTTTAAATAGTTAAACAAAGTGATTAAAGCAATATTGCTACACTTATCATTTATATCATCGATATATATATGATCAAAAGAAAAGCATTACCATAAACATCCAATAGTGGAGGGAAAGAAATGCTGTTAAAACACATACATATATTCGATAATAGCAAAGGCGATCAAATGACATTTCATACAAAAAGAATGAATTCAGACATAGATAATAGCACCATATGAGCTGCGAGTCACTGCCCAATATCAATCGCTATTTGAGATTCTTCTTCCAACGCAGAAATACTTTCAAATAAAGACAGTAGTGCACATTTGTATAAAAGCTTCCTTGCCAAAATTAGAATAATTGGTCCAATTTTATAAAAGAATAGGCCTGAAGTACAGTAGTGCAACTTCAAGCTTTTAAGTCATATACAAAACTTACGACCCTTTCCAAAACAATGAAAGGGTCTATAAATACTAAATTAAGCTAACTATCTATGAAACTGAAATCCTACTTAATTGGTATCAATTGATCTCAAATATCTCCTTCACAGTGATCTGGCAGTCGGCGGCATGAATCATCATGTAGGCTGTTTGCCTTTAAACCTGAGCAGACATATCGCAAGCATTGGCTCCACTTCGGGCGGTCTGTTGAGACGAGAGTTGAGCTGGGCGGCATAGGTGGCATCTTGAATATCGGGAACAATATACCCGATTGCATCTGTAAGGCATTTGAGGGCGGCTCTTTGGCTGTGCGGCTTTACTAAGAAGAACCAATAGGCATTCCATGTCAAATTATTAATTCCTGAGATTAATCTCCCATTTTTCTCTAGTTCTAGATAACATGACTACTCCAATGTTTTCGCCGCTGTCAATTTACCTGGAGTGCATTGGGAAATCATGTTAGACAAGTAGAGAGTATTATTAACCAATTCAACCAAATTACTTGTGGTTGATTTGCATCTTGAAATTGCCCTCTCTGCTTTCATTAACTAGGATTGCCATTCTGTAAATAATATTTCCTTATGTGATTCTAAAATCTTCGGTAAATTAGCCGCCTGTCCCTGATCGATATCTTTCGACTCAAGAAAATTAGTTAACGATTCTTCAGCTTGATCCAAGTCTGTTCTAGCTTTGTCTGATTTTTCACTTATTGATGTCGTCAAATCGCATAATGGTTCCGCCTGGGCGATTTGTTGACATAAAAGCTTAATCTGTGCTATTAATGCCTTATTTATCTGTAATGCCTCTACTTTGAATTCGGCTATCTGTGGAAGATTCTTTGTCTTTTCTAGCTGGGCTGATAGTTGAGTAATCTGCTCATCTTTAGACTTCAGCATTTGTTCAATTGCCGCCTTCAATTGTGCCAATGCCTCAGACAACTCTTTCTTCTTCTGGACTGCGTTGTGATCAATCCTCTGTTTCTCCTCCTGCAATTGTTGATTTAATTGATTATTTATTTGTTGTTGTGTTAACAATTGTTGTTCTGCTTGCTCCGTCTTTTGCCATGCTTCTGATAGCTGCGCTTGCAATGAGAAGATCTCCTGGTCATTTGTTTTTAATAAAAGAGTCACCTCTGATGCCTTATCTATTTTTGTTGCCGAATAGGCTCCAGCAAATTGTGATAGTTTTGTTAGGTCGCCAGAGGGGTCAAATTCCTCCTTCCAAACTACATTGCCCGTCACCGTTTATTCTGGGAATAGGGGAGGTTGATCAGTCCTTCTCCTCTTGCTCTGTCATTTTACCACAAATTTGTGTCTTGGGCTATAGAAGACATCCAAGGGAGGAATTTCTTCTATCTGCAAAATAATTTGATCAGAGGGATCCTTTGGGATTATCTCTACTTCTTTCGAACTAGGTAGGCCACTGGTTTCACTTGGAACCTGTTTTGAAGTGGTCTCCTGTGTATCTGATGCTTTTGATGTCTCGGCATCTTTAGAGCATTCAAGATTACTGATAATTGAATCGAATTGCTACCATTCCTAGAGCAATTTTGGGTCAATTTGAGTATCTTCATTCACTTCTATGCTGCTCTTTTCCTACTCTTTCGTCTGGGTTTCCTCTTGTCTTTTTATACGCACTTCCTCCTGTTCTTTTGATGTAACCGGAGGTTCCTTAGTATGTCGCTGTTCAGGCTCGCTTGATGCTGTTGTTGGGGTTGTTGCTAACAGATCTAGAGGTAGAGTTTGCAACCTCTGTTCTCTAAGTCTGTTGAATTCAACTAAGCCTTCATCCTGATATTTCATTCTAGCTAGTGATTTAACCTGAAATATTGACTCAGCTGAGGAGAACAGGTCATCGAACATATCTTCTTTATGATCAAACTTTGTCAATTTGGCCTGTTCGAGTGCATTATAGGCGACTTTGTTGGGATCAAATCACCTATTAGGGAGAGTTGCTAGAGTTAATGATTTTATCTTTGTAGCTTCTTTCTCTGCATGTTTGAAATCATGCAACATGTAGACACCACATCTCAAAGGAAAAGAGGGCCAGACCTGCTTCTTATTTTTCTTTAGAGTTTGTGTAACTCCTTCATATATAATCTGATAGGCTATTTCCCTCGCCAGCAGTTTATCAGGTATGTACAAAAGAAGGACATGAGGTTCGGCTTGGCTACCGAAAATTCTTATATAAGTAAACTTTTCCTCCCCGAACCATCTTCCTATTGATGTCAAATCAATCCCTGCTTGGTAGGAAATCTTGGGATCAGATTTATCGAAAATAGAGTAATGAATGGGTAACATAAAGCCATTGCAGACTTGGTATAAATGGTGCTTATAGGAAGTTTTCCACAATTTCTGATGGTATATGTGAATAGGCATGGGGTCTTGTGAAGTCCACCTCCAGCCGAGCATGGGAAATTCAGAATTAAAACACAGGGTGTCTAGTATATAAGCACTGTAGTAGAATGGGGGAATAAACCTTTCAGTAATGCGGGTCTTGTTTCTAAAATCAAGAACAACTGTTGCTAGTTTATTTGACAGTGTAGTTGCCCAATCCATTATATCACTATTACACGCCGCTTCCATCAAGGGAACCATTTCTATAGTGAAATTAGAGGAATCGTGCAACCCCCATAATCTACACATCATTATCCCAGCATAACAATAAGGAGAACATAGGGAATCAATTGAATATTTACCGGAAGATTCATGCTTGTGTTTTGCCGGATTTTGTCTCCAATCCCGAATGGGTTTGGATTCAATTTCGTTCTCACTTCAGAATTTCTCCAGAAATGCCTTGTTGTACTTCTTCTCTGGCTGAGGCAAATGATACATTTGCCTCAAATCATTAGCCTTGAATGAACCAAAGATTCTCCCATCTCTGGTGCAGAAAGTTCTGTCTGTGATTGGGATTTCCTCAATTGCCCACCTCACTACATCCGTATATGGGAGAATTTGTTCCCGAGCTGCTATTCGATGAAGGAAGGAGTCGACTAAGTCCTTTAAAGTACCATCAGATTTGCGAGTTGCATCTGCCATGGCTTGTAGTGTTGTCACCTCAGGTTCTTCGGTCTCAATCAAATTATAGGTACTTTGCCAAGTAGTTTTGCTGAGACCTGAACATGTAGTATCATATATCAATCCTTTCTTTTTATTTGCTGGATCAGCGACGACTTGTCCTGTGGCTGGTGAAGCGGAAGCGATTGCGGTTTTCTTAGTCTTCTTCCCCATTCTGCTTGAATTTACCGCTTTGGAAGAATTCTGCACATGATTGAAAATAAGCGTAACACGGAGAATTGGTAGCGAAAACAAAATACGAGCGAGAAATATTGATCAATTCACGATTAAGGATTAACTTAAAGTTGCCGCGGATACAATCTGTGAAAAGATTTTTTTAACTTACTATTTCATTAAATGGCTGTTAAAACCTGCCAATCCTTTAAATGCCCATCATATCATTAATCAGCGGAATGATTTTTTTAAGCGTGCCTTGGATGTTTTGGTGGTTGAGTGCAGGTGAATCACTGTTTGAAAGATAAGGCCTTTAATACGAATTAATCGTAATAACCCCGCTTTAACAATTCTTGAAGTTTGTGCTTTTGGCTTTATCAAAAATCGGGCGTCGGGGGAAAACTTAAATCATTATATTTGTTCCTTTTGGGATCCCCGATCGCCGATAGCGATATCGCATCGCATCGGGAGTATGAACTGGGGCACTTTAAAAGAATGCATGGTATATCGCCAATCGCTGATAGCGATATCGCATCGCATCGGAGCGAACATGACTTTATCGCATCGCGTCGGAGCGAATGGAACTTGATCGCATCGCATCGGAGCGAAGGAGACTTTATCGCATCGCGTCGGAGTGAATGGCACTTGATCGCATCGCATCGGAGCGAAAGGCACTTTTGTTATGGAAACTTATTATTGCCGATATCTGATAGCCTATTGCATGTTATCACGTCACAGCAAACCAATGGGTTTTTAAGTTATGCCTCCTTTGTCATTGCGATATGCGATCTTGCGATCGCTTTATCGCAATGATAAAAGATTAATCATTTATATTATAAGACTAAAATTGGTTTGTCAAAAAGGTTTTTTGTAATGTTTTCATTTTGTTTTCGGACCTCTTTGAATAATACAAATTTGATACCAATTAAAACTAAAAGGGACCCATTTCATATGATAGTTTTGTGAATAAAAATGATATGAAATGGGGGGATTGTTGTAGAGCACAACACAGTGTAGCCTCCATACGTGGACACAGACCTTGTGAGGCTCTACTTCTGCACACATCCCCAATATCATACAGCTCCTGGGCAGAATAATTTATAGTCCCGCGCTTCCTTTCAACTGCCTAGAGTGCTAAGACTGTCCTTCTTGCGGCTAGTCAGGTGGTCGCACCACCCATGTGGAGCTCCAACTCGTCATCCATCATGGTTCATGGAGAATCCAAACCTTCCATTGTTGTGGTCAACGTCGTGCACTTCGCTATGTGCAATGCGCTACCCTGGTCAGTACGTTTGGCGATATGCTGTCCAAGACAAGGCAACATACTAACCAATTCAGGGATAGTGCTCAAACTTGTTAATATGATTGTATGCACCTTGCCTTAACATCCTAGGTTCTTCGACAAAAAATGATTCCTTTATCGCGTCCTGCAAATTCTCGACCTCCACATCCATCATACCTCTTTTCTTCCTTAATCGTACCCTTTCTTTTTCAAGTTCGCGGAGTCTAAAGTTTCCCCATCGTATTTCTTCCTCAAGTCCTATGTGTTCTGCTTCTCACGGTTGTGTGATTCCTTCGTTCCGGACTTCGAAGACCATCGTATCTACGGATGCTGCTATGCGTGGACTAGGCTTCGCATGCTCCATAGCGATTACAGCCCCTACTTCATACTTCAGCTTTGGAAGTGCTTGCGTGGTCAGGGTTTTTCACAGACTCCTATAAGATCATAGAACCATTGGTACACACAGGTCCCAGTCAGTGCGTCTCACATGGTGGACTGTATTCATCACTTCACACACCTTGTTAAAGGCTTCCCCATGGATAATATTTAGCACACTTGGTCTTATCATACTTCGTCGTTCGCGCCATCATCTTGCTCGCTTTTGCTTGTTGTTCCTGTTTTCTATCGTGAGGACAGTGTGTGTCCGTGCAGGTTGCGTACCATATGCCTGTACCCATCTAGAGAGGTGGGCGCGTAGGATATTTCATCCATCGTACCCATCTTCCATCCATAGCTGAGGCTTTCCAAACCATATAAGCATCACCCTTCTGCATTCCCACCGGTCCTTGAAATGCTGCTGGCACGTACCCCACCACCTTGCAGGGGTAGCACATAGTGCCCATTTCAGAGCGTTGAAACATTGTTGTTCCATTACTTCACTTTCAAATTTGTTTAGGAATTCATCCATCGATGTCAACTCATGATACATAGGGAGGTCCCTTACCTCCGTTTTCATGCAACATAGTGATCTTACCATCACGCTGCAATTGAGCATGGTTACCTTGTGTAATCGGTTCTACCATCGTTCTATTTCTTCGTCTGAATCTGATGTGTAGGAGATTTCGTGCTCCCACAAAATCCTGCCATCTGCTGTAGGATTAACCCAATCCTATTCCCGAGTGGTTATCTTGTAGATACACTCTAGATCATCATTGCTCTCGTTGTCGTGCACTGGCTCTATGTAGCACAATCCTTCCACAGGGTCTAAAGGTACCACTACGCGTTGTGACTTTTTATCAAAAATCATTTTTCGATTCTTCAGATTTATCACTCCATTCATATCAGTGGCCCAATCTATTCCCAGTAGCACGAGATAGGGATTGTTGTCATTGACAATCTCTATCACTTCCAAATCTGCAAGCGCACTCGCACCTTCGATACCTACCATTGTTCCCTACAATCTCCCCATTGGTAGGATCTTTTGTTGGTTCGTCGTTTGCAATTGAATAGAAGACCATTGCAATGCGGGCCTGCCCATGTGCTCCCATGTTTACTTTGGTAGTACGTTTGTGTCCGATCCTAAATCTAGAATCACTTGATCCATTTCATATTCCTCGATTTGCACAGTCAATCCCATCTCCCTTCTTGTTTGCATTGTGTGCTTCTCAAGCTTCCAGACTGCGCGTGGTTCTCCTGACCCAGTGCACCTAGTGATGAGTTCCTGCAGTCCCTTTACAGCCTTTCTGTCGCGCAACAGCTTCATGCATGTCTTAATAAAGTTAGTAAGCATTGATGGGTCCATCTTCGGTTCTAGTTTTCCTTTACTACCTGAAGTGGAAGCCTCCGTGAAGCTCTTCTTAGCTTCCATGAATGTCTCCTTTGCGCCCTCCAAATCGAACTCTGTTTCCTTTGTAAGAACCTTGCAAACCTAAGCACTTTCTTTGGGTTGCTTGCACTTGTCATCTCCTGTCGTGATACCGCTTTGGAGCATGATGTTTATATTCGGGTCCTCTTCACGCGGCTCATACCTCATCATTTGCAGATTCTGAGTAGGTGGAGGTTGGAGTGTTTCTTTATCACTCAACCTCGCTATCAGTGTGGGCCAGTCCTCCATCTCATGTTCGAACTAGGTACAATATAAACATGATGCTCTCGTCAGATTTGTAAAATCGTGAGCATAATTCCCTGGCCCTCCACAATTGTAACAAATCAGTTGTTTACGACCCCTTCCTGGTCCCATTCCACCTCGTCCTCGTCCGCGCCCTTGAAATCCAGTGCGCGCCATCCCTGCATTTTGATCAAGGGCTCGTGTTTCCATCTAAACTCTATTGGTAGGAGTCTGATCCATCATCAGTTCATAACTTCTACAGGTACACTCATCATGGCCTACTCACCTGCAAAAATTACAAAACAACTGCTGGGACGTCTGCATATACTTCTGTAATAGGTGGCAGTTATCTATAACATGCTTTCCTCCTATGTGACAAATTGTGCACCATAATGCAGGCATTGTGCTCACTCCTAATTATTTCTCTGGTCTCAATGGCATTGGCCCTCCTTCGGCTAGGTAGTTCGCGAAAAATGTACAATGGGCCTTGTCATGTCCCTGGCCTTTTCACTTTATGCACCTTACCTCCTCGCGCGTTTTTGGGCAAGTTTTCATGTCCTATTTCAAACTCTGCATCTCCAGACACAAGTTTTTCAACTGCGTGTGGATCTGTTGGACTATCAGACTAGGGTCTTCTATTGGGGTCTCGTGCAATCTCATTGCAATGTCCAAAGCTTTGGCATAACTGGATAGATTCTACTGTGATAGGGTGGTCCTTAGATGCGGTGTTAGTGATGCTACAAACCATGCGCAATGATGCTCATCTCTCAAGGTCATGTTTTATTCGCAAATCATACCCTTCATTATTTGATCCAACTCCTAGGGGGTCTCACTTGGAAGCATCGTGATTTCCTTAAACCCGATAATTGATTATGTCTCCGATTTTGGCCTGCTAAATTCCCTATTCAGTGCAGCTTGCAAATCTGCGATCCGTGTGTTTGAATTGTCATTAGAATGCTTAATTTACCACATAAATGCGTGATCCTGCAATATGCTTACGAGTGTTTCCTTCTTTATATTTTCACCCATGACTCCCTGTGCATCCCATACAGCCTTTACCACAAACCAGAATTGGTTCGGATCTTTGTTCCCTACCCCTTTGAACACCTACGACTTTATTGCACTCCGCATATTGAACTGTGGTGGTGGCAGAGGTGGTTTCCGTGGAGATGTGGGTGAAGATGGTGAAACTGGTGGTGGTGTAGGTGGAGGTGGTATGCATGGAATTCATTGCCTTATCAGACTGATCACACTTCTTGGTGAAAATTTCGCGAGCTCTTACTCGGTTTCTCGCCGAGGTGAAATCAAGGGGCTAGTTTCTATCTCTATGCTACCTTCGTTTCTATAGATCCGCCCACTTCGCATAGCCCCAAACATCAATTTATTCACATAACCCACTTTTCACACAGTAGCATTTTAATCCAAGTGTTCAAAGATTTAATGTACTTAACTCACAGTCCCTTGAGGAAGCATCGTTCTGCCTCGCTGTAGCTAACTAAAGTATCTACCGCGAATTCAGTGATAAACCCTCCTATGATTTGATCGATCCAATGAACCACAACATGCATGATCTTTTCTCCCGATACTTCTAGTCTACACACCAACTCTAGAGTCCACACAACGGGTTTGTCGAGCCTACACCTTCCTTAACTATCTGCTAGCTTCACGATCCACTCGTACAACTTAGAGGGGAAGGATGCAAAGAAATTTTAGTGGATTTCTATATATAAGTAGCCCTCTAACCATTGTTCCTTCAGTACTAGCGGATTCTTGTTTTCTTGCACCGCGAAATCGTGAATATTTATGTCCAGCCACTCTTAAATTTCCTTCTTTGTTGGATTATGTTGAAAATAGAAACAAGAAATGCTAAATATAGAAGTGCTAAATTTAGTATTGCTATAAATAGCATTTCAGGATACCTTCCTATTTTAGTCTGTCCCTAAACTAAAATAGAGAAGTAAAATTCAAATTTGATCTTAGAAACTGTTTGTAAAATAATTAATTAATTCACCATCAGTTAATTAGTTGTCAAAAGTCAAACATGAAGTCTATGTGAGGACATGCAATAGTTTCTCCATTGATTGAGGAATTTATCCATCAGTTAAAGAGATAAGGACGAGTTGTAATTAGTTGGCTCAGTTAAACTAAGTCAAGTCCAATCAGATTAATTCAAATAGTTTGTTGAATTAATTGAGTACAATTAGTTAATGAATGCTTGCATGTAACTACTACACTTCAGATAACTGAATATTCTCTCATAAATAACTCATGCATGTGAGTTCAAAGAGAGACCAAGTTGAGATAAAATGGAGGGATAGTGTACTATCAGTTGCAGGAATATTCCATTGTGAATATATGTTGCATGCAGAAGGAATTATTTCCTTGAGGATTGTGCAGTTAATTCTTCAGTTTTTGTGAGTGTGATGAGGCCAATTCACACATGTGGCATCACTAGACCCCAAGAAAAACTACACAAGGAAATAGGAGGCTTGGAGGGCTTGAGGAGGACATATACTATGTTTATTCAGTCTGCGAGCTGTATCTGTTTGATTGCAGAGAGAGCAGGATAGCTTGAGAGTTGATTCTTTTTGTAACTTGAACATATTTCCACTTGTATGGTAATACAGAGATTGGTGTTTTAGGCTGAGGCTTTCCCCGGGTTATTTATTCTATGTTATGTGTGATTGATTTCTCATTCTCGGTTATATGTGTTCTCATTGATCTTGCTCAATTCGATTAAGCTTCTGCAAAGTTTGTTGTAGAAGTAGATCTTGTATTTTTCTTTAGTATATTGCATAATTTGTTGATCTACAGTTGGAACTTCTACATGGTATCAGAGAAAAGGTGATCAAGGAGAGAACAATATACAAGAAGGGATAAGTTTGAAGTTTGTGGTTGCTGAATATAGAAATCAAGTTCTTATCACATCTCCTTTTCACCAATGGAGTTCAATAGTTTAAGACTCGAATATGATCTTGATGGCAGTTTGAATTATATAGCCTGGAAGGATCGCATCGAAGCAGTATTAGAGGATAATGGTCTAAAGGACTTCGTTGATCAAGAAGTCCCCAAGCCGACTGGTGCTACTGAATTGGTGGAATGGAAGAAATGTGTGGCTAGAGTAAGGAGAATCCTTCTGGAGGGAGTTCGATACCACATAGTCTTGAGTCTCCATGGGAAGGAGACACCATTTTCGATGTGGAAAACATTGAAAGATCTATATCAGAATAACAACGATCAGAGGAAGCTGGCGCTGAAAGACAAGCTTCAGAAAATCAAGTGTGAAAAGGGCGACATGATCTCTATGTATTTGAACAAGCTCACCACTGCAGGGATGAGCTAGGAAGCATAGGGATCACGACAGCCGATGATGACATGGTGAGTCTTGCACTCCTTGGTATTCCTAAGAGCTAGCATAGCTACCAAGATTCGCTTAATGGAAGAGAAAAACTACCAGATTGGGAATGACTTTGGTCGAATCTGATGCAGGGGGAGATAAGAAGAAGCACCAGAGATGGATCCTCATCGAAGCAAGATGATGAGGAAAATATAGCCTTAGCAAGTAAGGTGAGGAAGGGGAAAGGGAAGGCATCCCAATCTAAATCTAGTTCTTCCCATGCTGGGAAGAAGTTTGACAAATCGAAAGTGCAATGATTTCATTGTCATGAAGTGGGCCATTATGCTACGAATTTTCCACACAAGAAATCCAAGAAGGGTTCCTCTAAGGGATCTGATGGTGAGGCATTGGCCTCATAGTTTGAGCTAGATTTATCTCTTATCGCATGCATGGTTTCACCCATGTTGGCATGTGTTTGGTACCTGGATAGTGGAGCTTCCTTCCACATGTCAAGTGAAAAGAATCTTTTCAGTACCTTGGAGGAGAAGGATCTCCAGATGCGAATCGAGATGGGCGATGATGGAAAGTATCATCTTTTAGGTGAAGTTATGGTTGTGTTTCAGAGGGAGCATGGAGCTCCTCTAACCTTGATTGATGTTAAGTATGTACCAGGTCTAAAGAAGAATCTTGTGTCCATTTCTATGCTAGAAGATAAAGGCTATGATGTAGTCTTTATCAAAGGAAAGGTATTCCTAAGGCATATTGGCACTAGACAGACAAAGTTAATAGGGATTCGAGTTAATAATCTCTACAAGCTGGAGGTAGATGACTATGCTTCTTTGAGTTCCAAAGCTGAGATGGTGCAGAGCCAAGATTTTGGCGATCTATGGCATAGAAGATTGGGCCACGTGCATCATGGAGCCCTAAAGATCATGCGGTAGATTTCTATCGAATTACCCAAGGGAAAACTAGAGCAGATGGATACATGCAAATGTTGTACCTTGGGTAAGTATGTGAAATCTTCCTTTTAGAATCGAGACAATAGAGCTGGGGCAATCCTAGAGCAAGTTCACTCAAATGTTTGTGGACCATTATCTACAGCCTCCACCGCTAAACAAAGGTACTATGTTATTTTTATTGATGATTTTTCTTGTAGATGTTGAATCTACTTTATGCAAAAGAAGGATCATACCTTCTTGAGGTTTTATGAGTTTAAAGCCTTGGCAAAGAAAGAATCTGGAAAGAAAATAAAATCCTTGTGTAGCGACAATGCTGGAGAGTATGTCTCCGAGCAGTTAAGGACTTCTACACTGCAAAAGGAATTAAATGGGAGTTGACGACACCCCATAACCCACAACAGAATCGGGTGGCCGAAAGGAAGAACCGATCGATTCTGGGAGTAACTCGAATGATGTTGCATGACCAAAGCCTACCACTGCATTTGTGGGCTGAGGCATGCAATACAATAGTATACTTGCAAAACGGGAGCCCACACCATATACTGGGAATGAAGACACCTATGGAGGCCTTTCTGGGAAGTGACCAGATGTGAGTCACTTCCAAATCTTTGGATCATCTGTTTACTATCATGTGACAAAATATGCCCGAAAGAAGCTAGATTCCACAGCTGAGTTGGGAATACTTGTGGTGTACACAGATACACCACACAACTATCAGGTGTACCTACCTACCAGTCAGAGGATTGTGGTACGCAAGTATTTGATGTTTGACAAGCATAAATTCATGCAATTATCACTTGAGAGGGAGCTCAAGTTGCATGCAGATGAGGAACTTTCAGTTGCTAAGGATGAGGAGCCTCAGATTGATGAGGAGCAACCACGTGTAGAGGATTCGAGAGTGGAGACATCCACTCATGCTGATACTTCCAGAGATGGGGGGAACGCTCAAGGAAAGATGACAGGTTGATGTTGGATGGCAGGAGAATGTGGGACATCCATCTTCTCAGTGCAGGCATAGGAGGTCGCCCGAGCGGTACACTGGTTACATGGCCCTCATTGGCGAGTGTGTAGATTCTGAGCCCTTTTCATTCGAGGAGGCAGTGGAGCAACCAGTCTAGGTTGATGCATTTTTGGAGGAGTACGGCTCTAGCATGTGGAACTGTGTTTGGGATGTTGTCCCAAGACCTCACGACAAGTCAGTGGTGAGCTCCAAATGGCTCTGCAAGGTAAAGCAGGCAGCTGATGGCAGTGTTGAGAAACACAAGACAAGGTTTGTTGCCTGAGGTTTCTCACAGGTCGAGGGGATCGACTACGATGAGACTTTTGATCCCGTAGCAAGGTACTCATCGATTGGGTCGATGTTGGAACTATCAGATCAGATGGGGTGAAAGATCCACCAGATGGATGTGAATACAACATTCCTCAATGGGAAGATTGAGGATGAGGTGTACATTGAGCAACCAGAAGGTTTTGAAACCTTCGATCGCGAGTGACACGTGTGCAGACTCAAGAGGGCTTTGTATGGGCTGAAGTAAGCACCCCGTGCTTGGTACACTAGGATTGATAGCTAGTTCACCGGGTTGGGCTTCACCAAGAGAAAAGAAGATGTGAACCTTTACCACATCATGGTAGAATGTAAGGCATTGACCATTTTTATTTATGTCAATGATATGATTTTGATAGGTGATGATCCGTTTATACAATCTTGCAAGGAGGACCTAGCAAGATAGTTCGAAATGAAAGACATGGGTCTTATGCACTACTTTCTAGGCATGGAGGTGTGGTAGAGATATGGAGAAGTTTTTGTGTCTCAAGGCAAGTATGCCAATGAGATCCTCAGGCAGTTCCATATGGAGAAGTGCAAACCCATGCAGACTCCTCTAGCTGGGAACTGGAGGAAGGAGGATGCTACTTTAGGTGAGGTAGTAGCTACTACTGTTTATTGGTGGTTGGTGGGTTCACTTATGTATCTGGTGAACACACAACCTGACTTATGCTTTGCGGTGAACCAGTTGAGTCAAGCTATGGCTCAACCTACCAGGATGTTTTGGAAGGCAGCACAGCATGTGCTAAGATACCTCAGAGGCACATCTCAGTTTGGATTGTGGTACAGATGGATAGAGGGAGTGAAGCTTCAGGGCTTCACAGATGTGGATTGGGTAGGAAGTCCATTAGACCAGATGAGTTCAAGTGGTTTGTTGTTCGACCCTGCACACCCGTCGCTACGCACACTTACCCGTACCTCGCAGCCTGAGATGTTGCCTTCGCGCATCCCTACTCGGGGGTCGAATGCTGTTATTACCCAAGTCCTTACTAGTATTCCACTGTTAGTTGATTAACTTAGCCTACTTGCATGCGTTAAGTTATACTTAGCAATATAAATCATTCATACAAGTGCATGCAGTAAATAAACAATATAATTGCAATTTATATCAAACATGTAATAACTCAAGAATAGATACACAGAATTGGGATAAAAATTCTCTTTATTATTCTCTTCTTCGGTTACAGAATCGACTCTACCATGTGCACTCAGCTGCGGACTACTAGGCCTCTGTGCACTCAGCTACAGAGCCTTCTCCTACCCTACAACCCAAGACACACTTAGATACTTAGACTCTTTCTCTTTGCCTCTATTTTTCCATCTATTACTTCGCTACTTTTACACTTAGAGCCTCGCTCTATTTATACAATCCCATGTGTTAACACCCAGGTTGTTCCCTATGACTCCCAAGGGAATACGGCCGGGGTAACCACTAACCAATCTTTGGATCACAGTTCCTAGCCAAACTGTAATCAGAGAGGGCTCTCTCTTTATGATTTGTCTCTGTTTTGATGGTGTTTTAGGCTAGCTATTATGCTCAGGTTTTGGTTTATGTTTTGGTTGAAGGACTTCTTTCAGGGCTTAAGATGTAGTGTTCAAAGAGTAGTGTAACATTGGGCAATGGAGTCTAGAGGTGTGAAATGCTTTAAAATGCTGGAGCGATGATGTTTAGACTGCAGGGCCTATTGTGTATTTCAAACAAACAAATTTAAAATTAAGTGGTGAGGCATGGTCAGCCAACAGAAAGCAATTAAGAATTCTCTATTAAGCTGGTGATGTGAAAGTGAAACATGTTGCACAGGAGCAAACTTGAATTCCTGAAACAAAGGTCACTGTGAAAGATATATTCTGAAAGTGCAGCAATTAAGAATTACACTTATCAAGATTATAGCTGAAGAAAAACATTCATTAACAACACAGATTGAACTCAGGGTATTGCATGAATAAGTCCTGAAGGTTATTCTTTTTCTTTGTTGTCAAACACTTAGAAATTAGAAACATATATGGATTTTAATAGATCGAAAATACATAACAAAGAGAGTTACAGAAACTTATTGTATTGTGAAATACACAGGAATCCAGCAGTTTTCAACAGACACCAGAACGCATTCAACACTTCAGAAATCCGAGAAATTCCATCACTTTCTTTATTAAACTCTGAAAGGATTACAACATAAGAACTTCTTCAGGAGAAATCAACAACCACCCTCCAAGCTTGTGCGAGGGGCAAATATATACAAACAGTATTACAAAATATCTCAGGCGTTGAGTCATCTGAGAAATGCAATATCTTCACCAACTTTTCAAGATATTTAGATAAGAAAGTTATTACATCATTGAATACAAAGTAAATGCATCTTTATGTTTGTCAGAAGATATTTTGGCCTTTGGAAGCCACTGAGTCGGTTGGAGTGTTCTGCATTAATAGTGAGAAATGCGCTTTTGGAGCTGCTCTACTGTAGCTTCTCGGCCTGGACACCTGTAGCTTCCTACTTTGCTTCGTTGGCTGAAATTTCTGTTGAGTTGGCTCAGCTTTAATCTTTAATGCATGCTGATTCTTTTTAAACTGTCCTGTGTATGACAATTTTTCATTTTTGATGATCAAAATTTGTTGAATGGCATCCTGTTTATAAAATCGTCTGTATGGCCTTGGTCCACCATTCTTGTGTAGGTAGTTGATGCCTAAGAATTGCATCCATAGTCTCCTCTGCCTCTGTATACTTATAAAAATTGGGAGGCGCCTCAAACAGGTGTTTGATTTCATTCATTATAAAAAATAAATTTTCTACTCTGTTGTAGAGAGTCTGTCCTGTGGCTGGCCCTGTTTCCTCTGAGGTGTTGGGCTTCTCATTGATCTGACTTGTGGCAAATGTGTTAACCCTTTTGGCATACTGGTCATGTGTGAACAATCTCCCTGCGTTGTTCAGTAAGCTAGGGAGCCCTATGTTTTCTAACACCTGAAACTTCTCCATAAACCTGTTCACCTCAGTCTGCATGTCCTGGGTTCTTCTTTCCAATGTCCGCACTATGTTTCTCAGTGTGAGAACCCTCTTGATTAACTGAATGTGCTCAGTTCTGTTTGAAATTCCCAAGGTACCCAACTGAGTGCTTGTCCTATTGTTAAGCACATTGATCATCCTGGTGGCTATCTCAGGCATGTTGCTTAGAGCAGCTCTTGATCTCTGAATTTCAGTCTGTGCTTTTGGAATGAGGTCCAACTGCTCATGGATTGTTTCAATATATTGCCATTGCTCATTTATAGATTGGCCAATGTTAGCCCACAGCACTATTTTAAGTTCAGCCACAACTTTACCTAATTTGAGCTCATTTTCTAGCTCTTTGATCCTGTCTTTAAGCGATTTTATCTCCCTGCCCTTTTCTGCCACAGCCTGCTTGGATTTATCATATCTTTCATTGACCTTGGCTAGTTTCTCCTTGGCCTCATTCAATTCTGTCATTTGTGCTTCCAAGGCCTGGATCTCATTCCCCAGCTTTTGCATGTCCAGGCTTGGGGCCTGCTCTGTTGTTAGTGGTGCTGCTGAGGTGGATGTTGCGGCTTTTTCTGTCTGTTGAGGAGGAGGAACAGTAGGTGGAGCAGTTTCCTCAAGATTTATCACTTTCAGGAGGAGGCTGGGAGGTCTGACCTTCTTCTCTTTGCTTCAAAGCTGCCTGTAATGCTGCCTGTGCAGCCTCTGATTCTCCCAGCTTTTCTTGTGTCTGGATTAACTGCTTATATAGAGACACCATCAAGGTTGAGGCCTCTTGATCATGTCTCTGTTGGGCAACATCATCTGTTTGAGGGTGGATTGTGGCTGGCATTTTGATCTTTTTCTTCAAAGCAACCATGTCTGCATCCCTTAACTTCAATATCTCCTAGATGCCCTTGATATCTTTGGGATCATGCCCAATTGTTATAGACATTTTTGTGCCTTACAGCATAGAGCATGAAATGTCAATAATCTAAGGGATCCAAAGTCCCTAAACAAGTTGTTCTTACCCTTAGAGGAACAAGGTCAGCAAACCAAAGCACTACAAATCAGTTCTCCACTGAAAAACACTCAAAAACAGGTCAGTTTTGGATCATTGCAGCTGCTCCACTAGGCATCTGCGCTGCATAGCAGGTACAATAAAGGCTACCTTCATTGCATAGCAGGTAGAACAAAGGCTACCTGCGTTGGGCGTACTTGGACATGTGGAGGAATCTTTTTCTCAAAGTGCCAGTGTCCAGGAAGCTTCCAAAAAGACACTTGATCATAAGATTCACCTAATGATGAGTTAAGAGCTTCTAAAACTCCAAGTGGAAGGTAGAAACTCTGAGTGAAGGACAGAAGAACAACTGGAGTTGAAGAGAACAACAAGTCACACATCAAGCTGACTTATCTTCACTCCAAAACTCTATATAAGGATCTCATCCCATGGGATCTGGAGGGCGGAATTCAATGCAAAGAATCGTTGTTGGTTTGCAGTTGAGAGTATTGGGTGATTGCTTGAGGGAGGTGAAGAAGAGATTTCTCTCCGTCGGGAAGGTGATGCTGGATTGGACCTCGCATGGTTGTATAACCGCCTGAACCTTACTTCCATATATTAATAAAGCATTTGAGGTTCTTCTATTCGCATGTGTTTCAATGATGAATTGTCTTACTTGCGTCTTTGATTTATGCTAATCCTCAGATCGATTATGAATGCATGCTTCTTGTAGTTTCCTTTTCTTGTCTTATTTGCAGGATCTCGTGTAGCTGGGCCCGTGAAAAGACTTGGAGCTGGGAGCAAGCGGCAAACAAAGGAGATAGGATCGACCATTTGTGCAAGACATCGGTAAGTGGATCTATCCCTTTTATCTCTTGCATGTCATAAAGAAGAAACTTTAGATAGCTTTGCTTTTAGCTGTTGCTAAGGAACTGTCACCCTTAGAATGGGTTAGGGTCATTCTGAGTTGGATACTTTCCCCCACAACAGACTGGCGACTCCGCTGGGGATCGTGTCTTGTTGGTAGCTTGTGTTTCTTGCTATTCATTTCTTAAACAAAAGAGTACCGAATCGAACTGCATTCGAGTCCTTCGAATGCAAAGTAGAGGGGCAGCTACTCTAGCCCAGTGTTGGGCCTATTTATGATTTGAAGAGCTGATCCACAAGGACTCTTTTTAGCTCTTTGTGATAGTGTTTATCTTCCTTTAATCATCCTCTAGAGTATACTTGATTGATAGCAACTGATTTGGCCAAAAACCGTTCATTTTTTAGCAAACTGTGAGCCGGAATCTGAGAGAGACGAGAGTTGTCTCATCAGTGCAGTTGCAACAAAGGCTACCTGCACTGACAACGTAGGTCCCGAAGGGGCGACCTGCGCTGCATCTCAGATTGACAGTGCAGCACCTGCGTTGATCCAGTTTTGCCTTGTGCAGCTGGGATTACCCACTGTCTGTTGCCCAGTTTTCAGTATTGTTTTTGCAGCCTGTTGTCAACCTGTATACCCAGCTGAAACCACTTCTCTTTGCCTTCATTCCCCCTCAGTTGTATGAAGAAACCGTGATTGTTCTTATTGTATTTCTTGCTGTCATTCACTGTTTCCCATAGCGAAAGCGAACTAGTCTTGCTATGACCTCTTGGATCTAGACCTGTGAGAAAGTGTCGTCGTGATTCTAAGAGCTAGTTTATTGCTGTTCATAGCTGCTTGAGCATTTGCTTTCGTTATATGGTTCGAATTTCATTATTTCTTGTGTTGAAACGAGTGAATCTTAAGGTGTTCTTTTGATTATTGGACAAAACTTGTTTGCTTACGCTTGAAATCGAATTCGAAATTATACAACAACTTTCTTTTTGTATACATCAACATTAAGGAAGAAGAAAAGAAATACTTGCATTGTGCATGTGCATTTTGACAGCTTGCATGTCGATTTAGGAAAAGTGCATCAGTGTGTGCTCTATGATCTGTTTGAAAAGATGATGTCTTTCTTTTCCTTCAGTAGTTAAGGTTTTTCATAAGTTGAAAGAATTGAAAAAGCTTGCTTATCATTCTTAGACTGCATTTAGGAGTTGTCTCATACATCACGTGGTGATCCATAAAGGCAAACTGCTAAGCAAGATCAACCTAAAAAGAACTGAATTTATCTAACAATGCTTTGAAACATAATGAAACACAGTAGAGGTCTAGGTAGAGACGTGAACCGGCGTCTTTAAACATAGTGACTGTCGATCTCTACGAAGGTGGGTGATTCCTCCTGAGGGACGACAGCACTAATACGGACTTGTGCCCCCGCGTACCGTCGCGTATATTGGGGGACCCGTATAGGAACAAAGCCTTTATCCATAGGAAGCTGTGTCGGCCGCCCTACTGATCGCGATGCAGTGAACACAACATTCACGAAGATCGACCACTCGTACCGTAAAACGTATTATGTGGTTTCGCGAAAGGTTTGGCACACCCTTGCCTAGAACTCCAAAGTAGTTTCTTTTGGCCTTTTTCAAACTCTATAACTGAAAAAGTCCATCCGAGCATTTGTCACTTCGGGCTCGTTAATACATCGAAGGAGACTAGAGTCATCTTTAGCTTTTTCTGGACTCTTAAAAAGTGAAAAAGCAAGTTGTGTCTAAAGCATCATCATATAAAATTCATCTTAAACGGAACATAATTACCCCTGATTCCTACGTTGATCTTAAAGTTGAGAACATGGAACACACCAAAAAAGGGATTCCTCAAGATGGGACCCCTAGCCCTTTCTCCTCTTGGGGAGAATTTGGTGCGCCCCACATGGCCACATTGTCACTTCTAGGGCTGACAATTGGCCTGCCAGTTTGGCTATTCTAAACCGCTGTAGTTCAGACCACCACGGTTCCTGAACAGTCGAGTCAACAGTTAGACCCATCTAGAGCTACCCTCCAGCCTTCCACTTCTTATACGCCTTCCTCCGATCCTTCTTCTTCGAAAGGTCAAGCCGCCAAAAGCGCGGCTCCCATAGAAAAGAAGAAGGAAAAGAAGAAGAAAGAAAAGAAGCAGAAGGAGCCAAAGGCGCCTGGGGGCAAGCAGAAGGTATCTAACGAAAACCCACACACAGCACGGACCGGGCCCAAATCGCCATGTGTCATATATAGAGGGAACCACTTCCATAGTGATTGTCCCAGTATTCCTCGGATACTAAGGGACTGGTCCCCTCGTTTGCACAATCCGGAAGCGTCAACCTCTGACAACTAGGTTGAATGCTTACCGTCGACCAGCGAAAGTGAAGGTTCTAGATGACGAAGGGGAATGAGATTCCCCTGCAAACTGTGTGAAGGCAATCACACCCTTCGCCGTTGTCCCTTTTTAGACGAAGCAAAGAGAGTTTTGGAAGATCAACCGGTTGCACCGTTGCTACTTCCTCCTGGATACCAAAAACTCGCGCCAAGTCCTTCGTTGGTCGAGTCAAAGCAGCAAAATACCATCAAAGAACACCTGTAGAGTCAAAGCAGCAAAATACCATCAAAGCATAGAGATCTATAACCATAAACAATGTTGAATCAGATGTACATTAACCATACAAATGCATACACATACAAGATTTAGAAATATGCAAGTATATTGAGGAAAACTCAAATAGCTTTATTGATAGAAGTAGTAGAAGAGAGGATTACAACCCAGCTATCTGATCTAGTGCCATCCTCACAGCATGAAAGCCCTCTTCACCTCATGAAAAGCTAAATCACCCAACAATACAATGTTTCACAGAGAAACCAACAACACTTCCTCACAAAATACAAAATTCCAGCCTTTGTATCTCTAGGAGAGGGATCCATATATAAATATTTGCAGGGGGGTGAGTTAGCTTCTGGGATTTTGATTAGTGTCATTTCACTGATAGTTCTTGGTTCCACTTGGAGATTTCATGATCTCTTAATCATCCCTGGGAAAATTCATAGAGGCAAGTGTCATATGATCAATTTCTAGAAGATTCTTTTGGTTTCCACCTAGAAAACTGCCTCTGCCATTTGTCTACTCTCGCTCATCGCACCCTACATAAGGGCTTTTAAGTATGCATCACACCCTTTGTGTTTAGCAAGTAAGATGCATCGCACCCTCAACATGGAGTAGTCTGTATGGTCCAGTTTTGACCAGTTCTGAGTAATTTTTCAAGGAGAACTTTTGGGAAATGACATAATCAGTTGACCTTGATCCATTAGGGTATGAGACAACACTTTTAGGGGTTTAGAAGCCCTTGGTTTATGGACATATGTGTTTGGGTTTGCAGTGCCCAAATATGTTGATAACAGTTGCCCGCTAAAGCATGAGGTCGTAAATCTTCTGATGTAGGGTGAAATGCTTTATCATGAGGATCTGAGATTTTTTGAACTAGAAGGTGACCTGTAATAAGATACAGTACAATACATTATCTTCATAATATTTTCATGATCTAGCTGAGGCGAGCATTCCCATGCTCAGCTTTATAAATTCATTTTCATGTACATAGGATAGACAATCGTTTGTGTGGCAGATTGATGATTCTGGTAGAGCCATCATCCCTTAGCTTGGATGATTATCTGTGCAGCTCTGGAGTACATTCGATGTTTTTATTTTCATGAATATATCGTAGCTTGGATGGATGAAACTAGATCTGAGGTCTTCAAATTCGTTCAATCTTCGCCTGAAGTACAAGTCGATCCATGTGAAAAGATGTTCTGGTGTCGAACATGGAAAGACATCGCCTGATTACCAGACAGTGATGTAAGATGTTAACAGGAGCGAGAGGAATCATCGATAATGATAATGATCGTCAAGGTACTATAGTACAATTCATGTGGTGTGAATACATGAGTCGATGTCGAACACCACGCAAAATCTTTTGGTCGAAGGCCATTGATGTTAACCTATCGCTGGAAATAAGAAACTTGCCATTGAGGCATGCAAGCTTCAAAGTACTGAAAGGGTTGTTCCTAAGTCAACTTCTTGGATAATGAGTTGATGTCGACAAGAAGTGACCTGTCGTAGGAGGGCCTTAATGAATCCCACATCTACGACATGAAATGGAGAAAATGATTTTGTGGACGTGAAAACGATCTGATGATACAAGGTTCAGGGTGGCGGTCATGAAAGAATGGAGCATGAAGGTATTGCAATGGATGAGGTGTTAGCTAGGTTGGTGAATTCTCTGAGTGACTTCTCTTGAACATATCGGCAACACTGAAATGGATTGGTAGCTTTAACCCCAAAAATGGATGGTATGGAGGACCAATGGTGATATGACTGGTGAACGGAATAACCCAACCCGTCTCAATCATGGTGACGGAGTGAAAGTGTCATGTTCAAGGGCGACTTGCTACCAATAAAGTTCTTCAAGTTTTCTTCCCTTTCTCCCCAGTCATTGCTGACCAGTACCTCTTTATTTTTGTCAAGCTTGAAGAGGATAACATATGCTTGTTCTATAATTTTCCCTTCGGTCAAACCTCTCACTATGTTTTAGCGAGCCTAGCCACAATGACACTTGCTCTTGTCCATATGGACAAGTTTGTCGCTATTGTTTTAACGAGTTTAATGACAAAGATAACTTGGTCCTTTTCAGTTTTAGAGAGTCTAAAAAGACACGGAAAGGAAACTCCAGTAGTCCTTTTTCGTAGTATAATCCCTTAAGTCAGAAAAAGTATAAAATAATACAAAAGGGATGAATTTTCTGATCACTTTAGCGAGCCGAAAAATACAAACGCTCAATCTTTTTGTGTAATGATCCCTCAAGTCCAAAAATATTAAAATATAGAGGAGGGATGGCACTTCCAATCACTTTAACGAGCTGGAGAGGCCAATTGTTGGGCAATCTTTTTATACTTTATGAGTCTAAAAAGAGCTTAAAAGAGACTCGTTTTTGAGGAACGAGTGACATTTTCGGGTAGCAGATGGTTCCAGGTAATTTGTTGGAACTTTTCAATCATGGAAGTGTAAATAAGGTGGCTAACAGAATCACTCATCGTAGTTGTTCCTCAAAAGGGTAAACAATCAAGTGGAGGCATATGATCGGCTAAAAAGTGGAGGTGATAGTAATAACATGACCAAGACTCAAAAGCTGATAGCAATGTGATCACAAAGGTTATTTACTGAAAGGTGGGTTCATTTTTTAATGAGCTTTAACTCTAGGGGAAACATATGCTCATTGCTAGGTTTATTTTTTAACGAGCTTGAACTTTGCGTAAGCCTACTCATGCCAGTCGTATAATAAGGATGTATCTTCATTGGTAGGTTCATTTTTTATGGAGCTTGCCCCATGCGAAAATTTTCTCCGATCCTTATGTAAGCAAGCTAGGAACAACCAACCACTGTTCTAATGGTTAAAGAACTACTGGGGTTAGGTAGGAAAACTCTTCCTTTACTTTGGCGGTGCCATTTGGCCCTTGCAAAGGTGAATGGTTGACCAGATCAATCACCTAAGTTAAGCAGTTGAAGTTAGTAAGAAATACAGGGTTAGAGTTATTCTGGTCGCTTTTAACTTGTATAAAAAAAGCTTGCATGCCCCCAGGTATAATGAAAAGTAGAGTTTCCAGGTTACCATATGGAAGTCCTTACATTAGCAAAGATTGTTTTGTCTGCAGAGCAGACAAAACAATTCCTTGGCTCTATCCATTGAAATAGACAAAGGTGAATGGTGTGAACTTCCAATCACATAACTTTTTACGAGGGAAACTTATTCGAGACTGATCCCATTTTCCTAAACGGATGGGTGTGTCATATTGGTCATATTCCTACATGGAAACCTACCTTATATCTGGGGTTTTCCTACCGAAGTAGACCAGGGCGCATGCCCCCTGGGTTTAGTAACATTCACTGAATCACTTGCGATCATCAGCTGGACGGACTGGAGGTTGATGAGACATTCATTGTGAAAAAGGATGAGTTAGGGATGGCATTTGACTAGTAGCCATGTTTGAACTGAGGAATGAAAGCTGGTTAATGAGCTGGACCATTCTTCCTTCATACGGGAAACACATCACTCGAAAGAGTGAGGAAACAATAACTCCCATGCTATAAATGTAGTCACGCCCAAGGAGTAGATTGTAATCTAGAGGCCCTTGGACTACCATCATGTTTAGATTAATGGTTTTCCTTCTTAAAGTTATAGGCAAATTTGGAAGGATCCTTAATAGTCGACTGGTTCCTTTATTGGAGCCTGACAGACTTCGAATCTCAGGCTGAAGTGATGCTGAACCAAGCGCTTTCCAAGAAGTTGAGGAAAGGATACTCATGGAAGCCCCTTCATCTATGATAGTGCCTGCCATGATCATTTTGTAAGCTTGTACTATGATTCAGAATGGCACATTAGATGGCAGGCGGGGTCTCGCTAGTAGATTCCAACTAAAGGAAACGACTACATTGTTTGGAGGAGGGACCAAATTAATGGCCGGATGAATCTCTTGAACTGAGGAACTTCCTTCCTGAGGTAGAGGAATGGGTAGATTACCCCAATTTTCATAGGATTCTATGTTAACAAAAAGAATTTGAACGATGTCATTCTCATTCTCTTTGGAGACTGTATCATCTGAAGATGGACCTTCTGAAGACAAGATTGGGTCGACTACCGTCTCGACCTGTTGACTTTTGTTCGGTGTGGACTCAGAGGGTTTATCTTCAACGATAGGCATTTTTATTGAAAACAGAGGTGTGTCAGTCATATTTTCAACTAGCGATGGATTTGGCAAGAGTTTCTTGTATCCATGAGGAAGTCGTTGTGGTGAAGCAAGACGGTTATCCAAGATTATTTTAGCTTCATCTAGGAAAGGACAACGGTGGAGGACATGATCACCTTCACAAAGCCTACAAGGAAATTTAGATCTTCCTTTCTATCCATTAACTTCATTTTCACTAGTTGATGGTGTACTCTCAACATGATCAACAGAGGTTGAAGACACCGGATTGTGCAAGCGGGGAGACTAGTCCCTCAAGATCCGTGGGATGCAGGGACAATCTCGATGATAGTGGTCTCCTTTGCAAATGACACATGGAGATTTACGTTTGGATGGTGCAGTGTGTGGATTTTCGCCACATGATGCATGGTTTCCCCCTTTTTCCATTGGTTTCTTCTTCTTCTCCTCCTTCCCTTTATTCTTCTTCTCAGTTACTTGTTTTTTAGTGTTACTAGTTTCACCAAGCAAAGAGGAAGAAGGAGAGGGAGAAACAAATGAAGTGGAAGGTGGGTGAGCAACTTCAGTGTCCTCTAGTCGCTGATTTGATTGGTGAGGAATTACATTGTTTTGAATGACAGAGGTCGAGAATAGCCATATTGGCAGGCCAATTGTAAGTCCTGGAAGGGACAATGTAGCCATATGTGGAGCACCAACATCTCCTCAAGAAGAGAAAGGACTAGGATTTTCCTCAAGGGGAAATCCTTGATTGGTGGACTCTATTATCTCAACCTAAGACCAATGAGGGAACAATGACGTTATTTCGAATTAAATAAATTTTATGACGCTTTGACACAAATTTCTTTTTCAATTTTTAAGAGTCGAGAAAAAGCTAAAGGTGACTCTAGTTGCCTTCAATTTGTAATGAGCCTGAAGTGATAAGTGCTCAGATGGACCTTTTCTTTTAAGGAGTTTGAAAAGGAACGAATGTTACTTCTCCAGAAATCTAGACAGAGGGATTACCAAACCAATCGCAAAAATGCAATATACTTTTATGTATGGCAGCCAATCTTCCCGAATGCTGTGTTCAGTGCATTACGATCGATAGGGTGGCAGACACGGCTTCCTAAGGATAAAGGATATCAGCCTATTGTGGTCTCCCAATATATACTCGACGGTATGTCGGAGCACAAGTCTGTACTGGCACTTGTTGTATCGACGAGGAGGAATCACCCAACCTACAATGAAAATGATATTTACCAGGCCTTACGATGCCAAAATACATCTCTAGCCTAGACTTCTAGATGTTGTGCTTTAGGTTCCAAAGTGTTTTTATGTTCATTGAGGTTTATTTTACAGTTGATCTTTCTTAAGAAGTTTGTCTTTCAAGGTTCACCGCGTGATGTAGATGTACAATTCCTAAATATGCAATCTAAGTTGATAAACCATTTTTTATTTTCTTTTAGCAATGAACATCCCAGCTACTAAGGAAAGAGGAGTAAAATTCTTTCAACATAGAGCAGAGAGCACACACTAGATGCACTTTTCCTAAATAAATTTCCGCATGCATTCTAAATGCAAATGCACATGCATGTATTTGTTTTTCAGTTTCCTTAATGTGATAATGACAAAAAGAAAACTAAGTACAGATCTGAACTATCTTTCCTCAAAGCGACACTTTAGCAATTTAAAAAAGAATAAAAAAATGAAAGGAAGACTAAGACGACACTTTCAATTTTGAATGAAAAACTACTTTCGACACTTTAAAGAGTTGACAATCCAAATCAAATACAATGGAAAAAGTGTAATCGACTATCTAAAAGAGGAAGACTTTATGACACTCTTTTTCTTGACTGAAAACGACAGTTGCGACACTTTCAAATCAAAAGACGACAGTTCGATTAAGCTACTTTTTGCAAAGGAAGACTGTAAATGATGAAAAACACATAAAAAAAAATTCACAATTCCTTATCAATGTAGGCTGAACAATGTAAAGGAAAAAGGTTTCAATAGTGATATACTAATCATAGACATCAAAACTACTGAAGAGAGCTGAAAACAATGAGGAAAAAATCAAAATCTGGAGGCAGAAATAGTCTCATTCAATCATCGCACCTGTAACACAGGGAAACAGTGATGCATCTCACCTACAACACACGGGAGGTGCGATGCATCCAGATTGCCAATGAGAGACAGTGCGATGGTCGAGGGATGAGACTGAGCTTGGTTTTCACTCATAATTTGTAGCTAAGTTTAGGGATTTAGGCTGAGCTTATGATAGGCAGTAAACACAAAATATAGGGGCTGATCTAATGAGGTTATTTGAGCTACCACCAAGGCACATAGGATGTTTGGAAGGCAAATGTTCAGTTCATAAACCAACCCAGAGATTGACTGAAGCAGCATTGATCTACTTTGCAATTGCATAGCAAAAGCAGTTTGAAGGCTAGCTGGCTTAACTTCAAGCTCAGTCTGTAGTTTATAAAGCAAGAAACAGTAACAAACAAACAAACTATTCACTCCCCAGTGGAGTCACCATTTTGTTTCCAGGAAAACTAGTGTCCATTCAGAGCTACTAGTCCCACTAAAACGGGTAGCTATCATAGAAACAAACAATTCAAAGTAGCTTGTGTTTTCCTTTATGAGAGATAGATGAGAGAGAAGCAGAGAGTACGAAGCTTAGTCTTTCGCTTGGCTCCTTGCTTGTTTCCTCTCCCCCTTGATAGAGCTTTCACCACTCCTTTCTCACTTTTCCCGCTTCAAAGAACACCTGTAGTGTCAAAGCAGCAAAATTCCATCAAAGAATAGAGATCTATAACCATAAACAATGTAGAACCAAATGTACATTAACCATACAAATGCATACACAAATACACGATTCAGAAATACACAAGTATATGGAGGAAAACTCAAATAGCTTTATTGATAGAAATAGTAGAAGAGAGGATTACAACCCAACTGTCTGATCCAGTGCCATCCTCCCAGCATGAAATCCCTCTTCATCTCATGAAAAGCTAAATCACCCAACAATACAATGTTTCACAGAGAAACCAACAAAACTTCCTTACAAATACAAAATTCCAACCTTTGGATCTCTAGGAGAGGGATCCATATATGGATATTTGCAGTGGGTGAGTCAGCTTCTGGGATTTTGATTAGTGTCATTTCACTGATATTTCTTGGTTCCACTTGGAGATTTCATGATCTCTTACTCATCCCTGGGCAAATTCAGAGAGGCAAGTGTCATATGAGCAGTTTCTAAAAGATTCTTTGGGTTTCCACCTAGAAAACTTCCTCTACCATTTGTTTGATCTCACTCATTGCACCCTACAGAAAGGATTTTTAGTATGCATCACACCCTTTGTGTGTAGCAGGTGAGATGCATCGCACCCTCAGCATGGAGTAGTCTGTATGGTCCACTTTTGACCAGTTCTGAGCAGTTTTTCAGGGAGAACTTTTGGGAAATGACATAATCAGTTGACCTTGATCCTTTAGGGTATGAAACAACACTTTTATGGGTTTAGGAGCCCTTGGTTTATGGACATATGTGTTTGGGGTTGCAGTGCCCAAATATGTCTATATCAATATGGTCTCATTGTTATCCTTTAGAACACCATTTTCGTCGAAAGTAACATTTATTCTTTCAACTATTTGTTTTCGCCTCAGATTGTAGAATCTATAAGCCTTTCTTTTGTGCCAATAACCAACGAAAATACCTTCGTCAACATGGGAATCGAATTTGCCCAATTTTTGGTCTTCTCTTTTGATGTAACATTTACATTCAAATATTTTGAAGTATTTGACGTTATGTTGGCTTGTTGGGGCCTGACCTAGGTTCCGAGGTGATTTAGCCAAACAAATCCCAGTACTACTGGCCCTTTCGGCAACACTCCGTGGAGCGCGGATTGAGGTCTCACCCGAAGTAGTATGGGAGGGTGCTAGAACCAGGTTTCCACACCCTGGAGATGTCTGATGAGTTCAAGTGGTCCACGGTTCAACCCTGCGTGCCCGTCGCTACATGCACTTACCCGTACCTCGCAGCCTGAGATGTTGCCTTCGCACAGCCCTACTCGGGGGCCGAATGTTGTTATTACCCAAGTCCTTACTAGTATTCCATTGTTAGTTGATTAAATTAGCCTACTTGCATGTGTTAAGTTACACTTAGCAATATAAATCATTCATACAAGTGCGCATAGTAAATAAACAGTATAATTGCAATTTATATCAAACATGTAATAACTCAAGAACAGATACACAGAATTGGGATAAAACTTCTCTTTATTATTCTCTTCTTCAGTTACAGACTCGACTCCGCCCTATGCACTCAGCTGCAGAGCCTTCTCCTACCCTACGACCCAAGACACACTTAGATACTTAGACTCTTGCTCTTTGCCTCTACTTTTCCATCTATTACTTGGCTACTTTTACACTTAGAGCCTCGCTCTATTTATACAATCCCATGGTCTCCCGACAATGGGTATGTTGATAGTAGATTTATGAGAGTAGGGCGGACAATCCTGTGACTCTATCATACATTTCGCATTCCAGGCCCGCAATTCGCGGAGATTTTATAAGAAGATGAGATCAAAACTTGGGCTTTGAGCCCCAAAACATGCCTTGGGGGGACTCCATGCCCAACAGGCCCCCAACACAAACATCGTGACTCGCCCTTGAGTCACTCTTTCGGCACGGTGATCTTGGCATGAAGTTCCTCCAACTCTCGTCGAGCTGTGCTGATGTCGGCAGCGCATTGAGCCACTGCTTGCTAAATATGTTGCATCCTCTGTTCTAAGACCTCCATGTCTGGGATGCTTCTCTACATTAACGTGTGCATCCCCTGTTTGTGCATGAACTTTCCTTCGATGTTTGCTGTGATAGTGAAAGCCCCTTCAATGCATGTCTAGACGTGCACTTTAAGAACGGCCTCCTTATGTTGTGTCGCGTCCACCTACTCCTTCAGTGCCTTAGCTTACTGCATCCTCGCAAGCTGCTGAATAAGGACTACTATCTATGCAGTTCCTCAGATACTGTCATGTTGTTGCTTGATTTCTCGTGCCTCTGTGTCTAGGCACTAGACATTGGGGTCCTCCTGCAGAGTTTTGAAGACCTCAAGTTCTTGCTCCAACAAAGTGGTACAATCTTGCACTACACCTGCAATTTCTTCCAATCCCACTACGATAGCGATAGTGCGCTCTTCTCAGACCTTCGGGGGAGTGGAAGGTTTCACCTTTAACCACAGCTCGACGATCTGAAGATTCAGCTCCAGCTAATCCTTGGTCGTTTCTTCTCTAGCCTCATGGACTCCGGTTGCCAACATGTGGATCCACACCTCTATTGGTAGATCTGCTCAGATGGCCAGCTCCCAGATGCGTCAGCAAGCATCGTCTACCACATGCACCAATTTTTGATTCTGCGACACCAATTCATCATGCTGCAAGTTGAGCTATTCCATGTTTATCTTGTTCTTGTTGAGAACTTGGATGGCGTGGCTCTCCCTAGCACGCAGCTCTACTGTTATCCCATCCTGTAGTAGATACAGTGTCTCATGTGGAGGGACAGCCAAATCAAGGCCAAGGCCTTTGATCATGTTAATTACAAATCTATCGGTTGCGTTCACTGCTACTAGGGCCCCTTCCGATAACACTATTGTGTTTTCCATTCGTGCGTGCAATATCTGTTCTCCTACCAAGGATCTTGCTGCGAGGTGGGTGGAAAGGGTACCCACCTGAGGGGGACACACCTGTAACTCCTGTAGCTGCGCCCTGAGGGCCCCCAACATAGTTTGGTGCTCCTGCATAAAATCCTGAAGGGCCTCATTTGTGACATCACAAACCGTCTCGCCGATGTCATGCAGATCACCTTCGGTTAAGGTGATCGAGTCAATGGCCAACTTCGAGGCCTTAACCTTCTTACTTGGTCATGCTCTTTCTTCTACATGTGGGCGCTTTAACTATGTGGATGCGGTCCCTAGGTACATGCTCCCTTCTGTTGTTTCTACTTCCTGTGCCTCCTGCCCCTACAAGGACGTTGCTTGGCCCTCGTCCTCCTTCGCGGTTGCTGCCTTTGTGGGTTGTGCTGTTGTTGCTGCTTCTACAACCTTCTTCTACTCAATGGCTTTTTGTGCTGCTTCGCACGCTGCCCTTACCTCAGCTGCTGCTATTTCCTTTTGCATTTTCTCAGCCAATTGTGTGACGCACAGCTTGGCATTGTCCTTATTCTTCTGCGCTGCTCCCTTCTCAAGTTCTACAAGATTTTGGGCATGCCATTCTGAAGGCCATGTCTCCAAGATAGTAAAAATGGTGTTGTCAGTGGCTACAAAAGGTAGCTTCATCCACTACTTCATCGGATCCTTACGCGCCCTGATAAAAATGTTGTGCATATCAAATTTGAATTCTGCAAACTTTGCAAATTGTTGTACACCGTGGGCGACAGGCGAGGACTCTAATTAATCCACATCTGGATGCTCATCTCCATGAGCACCCAGAATATTTTGGTGTCACGTATCTTTTTTGCGTCCTTTGTGGCCCAGAGCGAAGCATACTTTGCGACCTCCGATAATTCTCTATCAAAGCTGGGGAATTGACTGTCCTTTAGCAGTTCCCTTGATATGAGAATTATGGATAACAACAACCACGCATAGTGGAAGGTTTTACCCTCCTCCTAGGCTTCGTGACAGTTCTTCAAAAATTCCTCGTAGAGGAATTCAGACCAGTTGAACTGGACCCCCTCTGCACACTGCTCAGCCAGTGCAACCATTGACGTTGGGACCGCATTGGCATGGCACTTCCTCATAACTTTGTCAGCTAGGATTTGGGTTGCTACATGTACCCCTTTTTCCTTGATGCTAGAGATGGTGTAGCCCCAATTCTTCTTCTCCAACTTGTATTTCCTCTTCATGGCTTCTGTAAGGGCCAAATCACTACCCTTTCCTTTGGTTATGGTCGTGGGGTCCTTTCCTTTGTAGGGGAGCCAAGAAATGCGGTGAATGAGGTCTGTTGTGATGGGGATAGGCTCCTCCAGCCATAGATACCCATCATGCACCAGGCAAAGCAACTGCCTAATGACGAAAATGGTGATGGGTGTGCGGTGGAAATGTGGTACCAACAACCCAAACTTTTCCACACCACGTAGCCACTTCTGCTACTCTAACATTGTCACCACCCTGTCAGCACTCTACTTCGTGAGGTTCCTAGTCTCCAGGTGAGAGAACTTCTCGCAGTCAACGAGGTCCCAATCTTCAAACTTCACAGTTGGCACGCGGCCCAGGTGTGTGCCTTCAAACATAATGCCATCTGGGAGGAGCGGGGTCTAGAGTGAACTCTTAATTTCATCTAGGTCCTTCGGCACTTTGTTCTTCCCTTTCTGTAGAGGGACATATGCGGGTAGTTTTGTTGCAGAGTGTGTAGGTTGAATATCCTCCTCCATGTCTTTATCTTCTTCTACTATGATGACAAGGGCCTACAAATCTTCTTCTTCCTCATCTATGTTGATAGTGACAGCTTTTCCTTTTTCTACCATTGATAGCTTGTTGCGTAGTGGGTTCCTCGGGGACATGCCTATGGGGGCCATCGAAATGTTTATCCTTCTTAGGCCTTGGCGTTCGCTGTGATTTGGGGATTTCTACCACAACCCTGGCGCCTTCTGGAACCTCCTTCACAATTAGGGTCTGCGCGACCTCGTCGACCGGTACCTCTTCAATTCCCAAACCATCCTTAGTTGTTGCCATCATTTCTAGGCTATATTCTGTCACTCGCGAACTCAGGGGCTCGATCATCACTTGGCTCTCAATGCTCAGTGCTCTGCTCAATCGCTCAATTCTAAAATGACAAAGTCTTGTTTGCTAGTGAGCCCTTTGTGTTTTATAGCACCTTTTGAATTCAAATTCGATCGTTCCCCGTAATTACAGTACATTAATGCTTTCTTCGGAGCAGATTTTCCCAAATATTTCCCATAAATCGCATCTTAAATGCCTGCCACATGCTTGATTTGGCCTCAAGTCGCACATCCCATCGTGAATAGTGACCTCAAGGATCACTTTATATCCAATCCGAGTGGCAGTGTGTTGATGCCTCGAAAATCGCTGCAACAACATTGGGGGATAACCACCCGGTCCGGACCTTAATACAGCTCCTTTTCCGTTTGGAATGGTGGCTCCGACCGGATATAATGGGACCAGTTTCCTAGTAATGAATAAAAAGGGTGGATGAATGATTGAATAATCTAATGATAGGCGAATAACTTAATCTATCAGCAAAATAAAAGAACTACTACTAATCCCCGGAACTATTGTACTTTGAAGTGTAGCGCTTGATGATCTATGTCTATTGACAGGCATATAGATGACTCCATTTAATAGACATGGACATTTATTCATTCAAGGATTAATTTGTTTAAATAGTTAAACAAAGTGATTAAAGCAATATTTCTACACTTATCATTTATATCATCGCTATATATATGATCAAAAGAAAAGCATTACCATAAACATCCAATAGTGGAGGGAAAGAAATGCTGTTAAAACACATACATATATTCGATAATAGAAAAGGCGATCAAATAACAATTCATACAAAAAGAATGAATTCAGACATAGATAATAGTACCATATGAGCTGCGAGTCACTCCCCAATATCAATCGCTATTTGAGATTCTTCTTCCAACGCATAAATACTTTCAAACAAAGACAGTAGTGCACATTTGTATAAAAGCTTCCTTGCCAAAATTAGAATAATTGATCCAGTTTTATAAAAGAATAGGCCTGAAGTACAGTAGTGCAACTTCAAGCTTTTAAGTCATATACAAAACTTACGACCCTTTCCAAAACAATGAAAGGGTCTATAAATACTAAATTAAGCTAACTATCTATGAAACTGAAATCCTACTTAATTGGTATCAATTGATCTCAAATATCTCCTTCACAGCGACCTGGTAGTCGGCAGCATGTATCATCATGTAGGCTCTTTGCCTTTAAACCTGAGCTGACATATCGCAAGCATTGGCTCCACTTCGGGCGGTCTGTTGAGACGAGAGTTGAGCTAGGCAGCATAGGTGGCATCCTAAATATCGGGAAAACATACCCGATTGCATCTGTAAGGCATTTGAGGGCGGCTCTTTGGCTGTGCGGTTTTACTAAGAAGAACCAATAGGCGTCCCATGTCAAATTGTTAATTCCTGAGATTAATCTCCCATATTTCTCTAGTTCCGGATAACATGACTGCTCCAATGTTTTCACCGCTGTCAATTTACCTGGAGTGCATTGGGAAATCATGTTAGACAAGTAGAGAGTATTATTAACCAATTCAACCAAATTACTTGTGGTTGATTTGCATCTTGAAATTGCCATCTCTACTTTCATTAACTGGGACTGCCATTCTGTAAATAATATTTCCTTATGTGATTCTAAAATCTTTGGTAAATTAGCCACCTGTCCTTGATCGGTATCTTGCCACTCAAGAAAGTTAGTTAATGATTCTTCAACTTGATCCAAGTCTGTTCTAGCTTTGTTTGATTTTTCACTTATTGATGTCGTCAAATCGCATAATGGTTCCGCCTGGGTGATTTGTTGAAATAAAAGCTTAATCTGTGCTATTAATGCCTTATTTATATGTAATTCCTCTACTTTGAATTCGACTATCTGTGTAAGATTCTTTGTCTTTTCTAGCTGGGCTGATAGTTGAGCAATCTGCTCATCTTTAGACTTCAGCATTTGTTCATTTGCCGCCTTCAATTGTGCCAATGCCTCAGACAACTCTTTCTGCTTCTGGACTGCGATGTGATCAATCCTCTATTTCGCCTCCTGCAATTGTTGATTTAATTGATTATTTATTTGTTGTTGTGTTAACAATTGTCGTTCTGCCTGCTCCGTCTTTTGCCATGCTTCTGATAGCTGCGCTTGCAATGAGAAGATCTCCTGGTATTTTGTTTTTAATAAAAGACTCACCTCTGATGCCTTATCTATTGTTGCTGCCGAATAGGCTCTAGCAAATTGTGATAGTTTTGTTAGGTCGTCAGAGGGGTCAAATTCCTCCTTCCAAACTACATTGCCCGTCACCATTTGTTCTGGGAATAGGGGAGGTTGATGAGTCCTTCTCCTCTTCCTCTGTCGTTTTACCAAAACTTTGTGTCTTGGGCTATAGAAGACATCTAAGGGAGGAATTTCTTCTATCTACAAAATAATTTGATCCGAGGGATCCTTTGGGATTATCTCTACTTCTTTCGAACTGGGTAGGCTGCTGGTTTCACTTGGAACCTATTTTGAAGTGGTCTCCTGTGTATCTGTTGCTTTTGATGTCTCGGCATCTTTAGAGCATTCAAGATTACTGATAATCGAATCGAATTGCTGCCATTCCTGGAGCAATTTCGGGTCAATTTGAGTATCTTAATTCACTTCTATGCTGCTCTTTTCCTGCTCTTTCGTCTGGGTTTCCTCTTGTCTTTTTATATGCACTTCCTCCTGTTATTTTGATGTAACCGGAGGTTCCTTAGTATGTCATTGTTTAGGCTCACTTGATGCTGTTGTTGGGGTTGTTTCTAACAGATCTAGAGGCAGAGTTTGCAACCTCTGTTCTCTAAGTCTGTTGAATTCAACTAACCGTTCATCCTGATATTTCATTCTGGCTAGTGATTTAACCTGAAATATTGACTCGGCTGAGGAGAACAGGTCATCGAACATATCTTCTTTATGATCAAACTTTGTCAATTTGGCCTGTTCAAGTGCATTATAGGCGACTTTGTTGGGATCAAATCGCCTATTAGGGAGAGTTTCTAGAGTTAATGATTTTATCTTTGTAGCTTCTTTCTCTGCATGTTTGAAATCATGCAACGTGTAGACACCACATCTCAAAGGAAAAGAGGGCCAGACCTGCTTCTTATTTTTCTTTAGAGTTTTTGTAACTCCTTCGAAGATAATCTGATAGGCTATTTCCCTCACCAACAGTTTATCAGGTATGTACAAAGGAAAGACATAAGGTTCGGCTTGGCTACAAAAAATTCTTATATAAGTAAACTTTTCCTCCCCGAACCATCTTCCTATTGATGTCAAATCAATCCCTGCTTGGTAGGAAATCTTGGGAGCAGGTTTATCAAAAATAGAGTAATGAATGGGTAACATAAAACCATTGCAGACTTGGTATAAATGGTGCTTATAGGAAGTTTTCCACAATTTCTGATGGTATATGTGAATAGGCATGGGGTCTTGTGAAGTCCACCTCCAGCCGAGCATGGGAAATTTAGAATTAAAACACAGGATGTCTAGTATATAAGCATTGTAGTAGAATGGGGGAATAAACCTTTCAGTAACGCGGGTCTTGTTTCTAAAATCAAGAACAACTGTTGCTAGCTTATCTGACAATATAGTTTCCCAATCCATTATCTCACTATTACACGCCGCTTCCATCAAGGGAACCATTTCTATAGTGAAATTAGAGGAATCGTGCAACCCCCATAATCTACACATCATTATCCCAGCATAACAATAAGGAGAAGATAGGGAATCAACAGAATACTTACCGGAAGATTCATGCTTGTGTTTTGCCGGATTTTGTCTCCAATCCCGAATGGGTTCGGATTCAATTTCATTCTCACTTTAGAATTTCTCCAGAAATGCCTTGTTGTACTTCTTCTCTGGCTCAGGCAAATGATACATTTGCCTCAAATCATTAGCCTTGAATGAACCGAAGATTCTCCCATCTCTGGTGCAGGAAGTTCTGTCTGTGATTGGGATTTCCTCAATTGCCCACCTCACTACATCCGTATATGGGAGAATTTGTTCCCGAGCTGCTATCCGATGAAGGAAGGAGTCGGCTAAGTCCTTTAAAGTACCATCAGATTTCTGAGTCGCATCTGTCGTGTCTTGTACTGTTGTCACCTCAGGTTCTTCGGTCTCAATCAAATTATAGGTACTTTGCCAAGTAGTTTTGACGAGACCTAAACATGTAGTATCAGATATCAATCCTTTCTTTTTATTTGCTGGATCAGCGATGGCTTGTCCTGTGGCTGGTGAAGCAGAAGCGATTGCAGTTTTCTTAGACTTCTTCCCCATTCTGCTTGAATTTACCGCTTCGGAAGAATTCTGCACAGGAGTGAAAATAAGCGTAACACAAAGAATTGGTAGCGAAAACGAAATACAAGCGAGAAATATTGATCAATGCACGATTAAGGATTAAATTAAAGTGGCCACGGATACAATCTGTGAAAAGATTTTTTAAACTTACTATTTCATTAAATGGCCGTTAAAACCTGCCAATACTTTAAATTCCCATCATATCATTAATCGGTCGAATGATTTGTTTAAGCGTGCCTTGGATGTTTTGGCGGTTGAGCGCAGGTGAATCACTGTTTGAAAGATAAGGCCTTTAATATGAATTAATCGTAATAACCCCGCTTTAACAATTCTTGAAGTTTGTGCTTTTGGCTTTATCGCAAATCGGGCATCGGAGGAAAATTTAAATCATTATATTGGTTCCTTTTGGGATCCCCGATCATCGATAGCGATCTCGCATCACATTGGGAGTATTAACTAGGGCACTTTAAAAGCATGCATGGTATATCGCCGATCGCCGATAGCGATATCGCATCGCATTGGAGAGAAAGGGACTTTATCGCATCGCATTGAAGCGAATGGCACTTGATCGCATCGCATCAGAGCGAACAGGACTTTATCGCATCGCGTTGGAGCGAATGGCACTTGATCGCATCGCATCGGAGCGAAAGGCACTTTTTTTATGGAAACTTATTATTGCTGATATCCGATAGCCTATTGCATGTTATCGCGTCACAGGAAACCAATGGGTTTTTAAGTTATGCCTCCTTTGTCATTGCGATATGCGATCTTGCGATCGCTTTATTGCAATGATAAAAGATTAATCATTTATATTATAAGACCAAAATTGGTTTGTCAAAAAGGTTTTTTGTAATGTTTTCATTTTGTTTTCGGACCTCTTTGCATAATACAAAGTTGATACCAATTAAAACTAAAAGGGACCCATTTCATATGATAGTTTTGTGAATAAAAATGATATGAAATGGGGGGGTTGTTGTAGAGCACAACAATTGGCGATTCGTTCGAAGAAACAGTTATCTCTGCAAAGTATAGAAATAATTAAACTTTTTCAAAATAGAGTTCTAATCAAAGGGGAACATTCTAATATAACTAGGTATATATGCATTCCGAGTAAAATGAAACTATATTTGTTAATTTCCTCTCTTGTTTCAAATTAGATACATTCTAAGTTTTAAATAGGCCTCTATTGGTTTATAATGATAAAACAGAAAACCTTTCCAAGTCAGCTTTTATAGTTAACTCGTCTGTCATAGGTAGAGCCTCTGCTGCCAGCAAACGTTCATAGTCTCGACAGGGATACCTTTTTTACCATGTTATTGTCCATTATCCCATCCATTTAAGAGTGTGATTAACAGAATGAATTCAAAACATGTTTTCATATTTTGAATTTCCTTTCCTTTTTCTGTTTATTGTTAAGATAAAAAGCCATTGTCCTAGTTTGGTGGCTAGCTGATTGACAATTCCATTCACTGGTAGTAATCTAACCGAACAAGCTGGCTCGTGATGAGACCCCTTGTCTTATAATTTTAAGCCATTACCCTATTTTGGTATGCAGTATTGGTAATGTCGGTTAAACTATTTCCCTATGATCATGGTAAGCAGGCTTGTAATAAGACCTCTTATCTTTAATATCAAATATTTTAGAATTACACTCTGAATAGCCATAAACTTTGGTGAATGGGATGGACACTTTTCTCCTTAAGAGTAAATGGATGACAAGGTAAGAGTTAAATATGCTGAAGTTGGATTAGTTCCTATTTTGATATTGATAACCCTTTTTGTGACCAATCTGAAAACATAAAATGATTTATAATATTTCTAAACTTTGAGAAGCATTCACAAAAATTGAAGTGTGGTTTCAGAGTGCAATTATACCTAGTTTCCTAGAAATTATCCCTTTTGTTTAAGACTTCTATTATTTTAAAAGCAAATATCAACACTACTTCTGTTGAGTAACTTTTAAGTATAGCAAAGGTCAATGGAAGATACCTTACAACTTTATTTTCTAATGGTCCTACAAACTACAAAATTCTAATAAACTAAAAAGGAGAAGGGGTTACCTCCTCAATTGAAGAATTTCTTTAAGATAAGTCCATTAACAGGGAGAGAATCTCTCAAACCTGATAAATTTTGTAATATGAAGGTCGAATGGCCTATCGTCTCACTGATCTGAAATGGCCCAAGCCACATCTTCTGGAACTTGGTGTGTTTTCCCTTGTCCTCATGGGCTTTGTCCCATTTTAGAACTAAATCACCGACTTGAAATTGTTTTGAACCGGATGAGACTGAATCAAAGGATGACTTGATGATTTGCTGATGTTTTGCATGAATAACCTTGGCTTTTTCTCTTTCCTCTTCTAATTTTAAAATTTGGTCATGTCTAAGTTGAATAGAAGAAGAAGGGTTTCCTCAATAAACTGAACTAGGGCTAGAGAAGGAAGGACAAGATTTGTTGGTAGCACTGCTTCTTTCCCATACACAACGTTGAACGGAGAAGAACCTATGGAAGCTTTCTGTGTTATCCTATCAGCCCATAGTGCAAATATTAAGGATTTGTGCCATTTTTTATGATCCTGTTCGATGGTTCGCTTAATAATTTTAATCAGATTTTTATTTGTAGACTCTGCTAAACCATTACCCTGGGTATAGTAATTAGCAGAGTATTTTAATTTAAATCCTCCTTTAATAGCGAAATCAAGCATAGCATTGCCTGAGAAGTAAGATGCATTATCAAAAACAAGAGCATTTGGGACACCAAACCTGGTAATGATGAATTGATCTATGAATTCAATGATTGCCTCAGAATTTGTTGTCTTCAAAGGGATTGCTTCAACCCACTTAGTAAAATAATCAGTAGCAGTAAGGATATACTTATGATGTTTGGAAGAATGTGGAGTAATCTCTCCAATGATGTCCAATCCCCATTGCTCAAATGGTTGTTCAATGTTGACTGGTTGCAAAGGGAAAGCTGGTTTTCTTTGTCTTCCACTAGAAGCTTGACAATTTCGGCATTTCCTTACATACTCATGAGCATCTCTAAACATAGTGGGCCAATAATATCCAGCATGAATGATTTTGTGGGTTGTTGTATCAGCTCCAAAATGTCCTCCTGCTGGTCCATCATGTAATTCCTGCAAAACCTTTTGTGCTTCAGTTTTTTCTAGGCATCTTAATAAGATTGAATCATAATTTTGCCTAAAAAGCACATCATCAATAATTGTGAAATTTTTTGCTTTTAATCTAATGGCCCTTTTGTTTTTGTAAGACAGGTTAGGAGGTGCATATCCATTTTTCAAATAAAAGATCAGGTCTGCATATTGTGATTCAGAATCTATAATACTTATTTGATTGATTTCTTCGGTTTGATCTGTATCACCTGATTCTGGAATGTTGGATGCTCCTGCCAATAACCTGCAAAAACCTTGGCCCCTAACAATCTTTGCTGGATTAATTTCTAAGTAATATTCTTGAAGTGTTGTAACCCAATTTGCCCTTTTTTCACCTAGTTCTCTTTGAATTAATAGTTGGCTTACTGCAGGGAAAGGAACTATAACTTTTGTATGGGATTTTAAAAGGAAGGGTATGTAATGTTTGACAGCTTTATATACATCAAAGGCTTGTTTTTCTACTTCGGAGTAATTCAGTTCAGCACCCTGAAGATTTGAACTATAAAATGAAATGGGTGCTTCCAGATCTGTGTCAGTACTGCTGCATAAGACAAATCGATGCGATGGTATACAATGTGAAATGATTAGAAAAATCAGGAGTATTTAAAGCGGGGGCATTAATTATTTATTGTTTGATTAAATCAAACGCTTCCTTTTCTGGTGATCCCCATCTAAAAACTGAATTTTTCTTAATCATAGTTTGAAGTGGTAAAGTGATTTGAGAAAAGTCTGGAACAAATCTTTCAACAAAATTGATTTGGCCTAAAAATGACTGCATGGATTTTTTATTATGTGGGAAAGGGATTTCAGAGATTTCTTTAATCCTATCCGAATTGATATAAATGTCGTCTTTAGAAACAATAAAACCCAGAAGCTTTCCTTGATTAAGAGCGAAGAAGGATTTTTTGGGATTGAGTGAGATACCGTACCTTTTGCAGCGTTGAAAGATTTGATTTAAATCATGCAAATGATTGGATCTCTTTTTAGAAAATACAGTAATATCGTCTAAGTAGACAACTACTGTTTTGTTAATAAATCCTTTAAAAACTATATCCATCGCTCTTTGGAACGTGGCTCTTGCATTAATAAGTCCGAAAGGCATTTTCTGATACGCATATGTTCCCCATTTTGTTCTGAATGTGGTTTTAAGTGGGTCATTAGGATGAACCAAAACTTGGTTATATCCTGAAAAACTGTCTAGAAAGGACATTAACTCAGAGCCTGCCAATGATTGGAGTATCTGCTCCATAGTAGGTAATGGGAAATTATCTTTTAACTTGCCTTATTCAAATTTCTGAAATCTATACAAATCCTGATGTCGCCATTTTCTTTCTGACAAGCACCATATTGGAGACCCAGTTTGAGTGCCGCACGGGAAAAATAATCTTAGCTTTCAAGAGTTTATTGAGCTCTGATTTTATTTGACTCTCTAAGTTCGGATGTATTTTCCTTAACTTCTGCTGAATTGGTTTCTGTTTGGGAAGCATTGGAATGGTATGCTGGATGATAGATGTATCATATGTCTTTAAATCGTCATATTTCCAAGAAAAAACATGTTTATGTTTCCTTAAGAGTCTAATGAATGCTTCACTTTCTTCCAGGGAAAGTCCTAATCCTCAATTGATGTTTTGAGGATTTTGATCAGTGCCAAGGTTTATCAATTCAAACCTTAAGGTGGAACTTTGGAGCTTTGTATTGGTCACAGGTTTAAACCTGTCCTTAATGTCATAAAGATCCTCAAGCTTCACCACAGGCTTAGGTATTGAATTTTCCTCGTGTTTTTCTCTCATTTGAAGGTCATGCTCGCTTTCCTCAATGATCTGATCATCATAGGACTTTTCTGAAGTCAAAAATTGTAAAATGTCTTCATCGTGGTTGAATACTCTCCAATTAGTGACATTGTCAGGAATTGATGGCCTAAAAAGTAATTCTACTGAAAATCTATCTGGGCTATAGTCTTCGGAAGGTAGGAGCTTGGAAGCAACATTTGCTAGCAGGTCGGATGCCGAATTTTGAGACCTAGGGATGGAGGAAATATTGAATGCGGAAAAGTGCGAGGTGAGTTCTTGTACCAGTGATTGATAATGCTTGAGGTGATTTGAAAGACAATGAATTGTATTTCTTGCTATTTGACAATAATTTCAGAATCTTTGAATACTTTTAAATATTGCACTTTAAAGCCGATTGCTTTATACAGTCCTTGGACTAAGGTTTCATACTCAGTTGTATTATTCGTGCATTCAAACTCTAGCCTACAGGATAGCATTGTTTTTTTCTCATGTGGGCTAACCAAAATACATCCTGCTCCTGAGCCCTCATTAGACTTAGAGCCATCAAAATATAAAGACGAAAATAAAGAAGTATTAACAATTTTATTTACAGTTTCCCCAGTATCATTAAAACATCTTGACCTGTCTTTTGATGAATAGTTTTCGATCTGGGATGTTCATTGTTTACTTCTACAGGTACACTCATCATGGCCTACTCACCTGCAAAAATTACAAAACAATGCTGGGACGTCTGCATATACTTCTGTAATAGGTGGCAGTTATCTATAACATGCTTTCCTCCTATGTGACAAATTGTGCACCATAATGCAGGCATTGTGCTCACTCCTAATTATTTCTCTGGTCTCAATGGCATTGGCCCTCCTTCGGCTAGGTAGTTCGCGAAAAATGTACAATGGGCCTTGTCATGTCCCTGGCCTTTTCACTTTATGCACCTTACCTCCTCGCGCGTTTTTGGGCAAGTTTTCTGTCCTATTTCAAACTCTGCATCTCCAGACACAAGTTTTTCAACTGCGTGTGGATCTGTTGGACTATCAGACTAGGGTCTTCTATTGGGGTCTCGTGCAATCTCATTGCAATGTCCAAAGCTTTGGCATAACTGGATAGATTCTACTGTGATAGGGTGGTCCTTAGATTCGGTGTTAGTGATGCTACAAACCATGCGCAATGATGCTCATCTCTCAAGGTCATGTTTTATTCGCAAATCATACCCTTCATTATTTGATCCAACTCCTAGGGGGTCTCACTTGGAAGCATCGTGATTTCCTTAAACCCGATAATTGATTATGTCTCCGATTTTGGCCTGCTAAATTCCCTATTCAGTGCAGCTTGCAAATCTGCGATCCGTGTGTTTGAATTGTCATTAGAATGCTTAATTTACCACATTAATGCGTGATCCTGCAATATGCTTACGAGTGTTTCCTTCTTTATATTTTCACCCATGACTCCCTGTGCATCCCATACAGCCTTTACCACAAACCAGAATTGGTTCGGATCTTTGTTCCCTACCCCTTTGAACACCTACGACTTTAATGCACTCCGCATATTGAACTGTGGTGGTGGCAGAGGTGGTTTCCGTGGAGATGTGGGTGAAGATGGTGAAACTGGTGGTGGTGTAGGTGGAGGTGGTATGCATGGAATTCAATGCCTTATCAGACTGATCACACTTCTTGGTGAAAATTTCGCGAGCTCTTACTCGGTTTCTCGCCGAGGTGAAATCAAGGGGCTAGTTTCTATCTCTATGCTACCTTCGTTTCTATAGATCCGCCCACTTCGCATAGCCCCAAACATCAATTTATTCACATAACCCACTTTTCACACAGTAGCATTTTAATCCAAGTGTTCAAAGATTTAATGTACTTAACTCACAGTCCCTTGAGGAAGCATCGTTCTGCCTCACTGTAGCTAACTAAAGTATCTACCGCGAATTCAGTGATAAACCCTCCTATGATTTGATCGATCCAATGAACCACAACATGCATGATCTTTTCTCCCGATACTTCTAGTCTACACACCAACTCTAGAGTCCACACAACGGGTTTGTCGAGCCTACACCTTCCTTAACTATCTGCTAGCTTCACGATCCACTCGTACAACTTAGAGGGGAAGGATGCAAAGAAATTTTAGTGGATTTCTATATATAAGTAGCCCTCTAACCATTGTTCCTTCAGTACTAGCGGATTCTTGTTTTCTTGCACCGCGAAATCGTGAATATTTCTGTCCAGCCACTCTTAAATTTCCTTCTTTGTTGGATTATGTTGAAAATAGAAACAAGAAATGCTAAATATAGAAGTGCTAAATTTAGTATTGCTATAAATAGCATTTCAGGATACCTTCCTATTTTAGTCTGTCCCTAAACTAAAATAGAGAAGTAAAATTCAAATTTGATCTTAGAAACTGTTTGTAAAATAATTAATTAATTCACCATCAGTTAATTAGTTGTCAAAAGTCAAACATGAAGTCTATGTGAGGACATGCAATAGTTTCCCCATTGATTGAGGAATTTATCCATCAGTTAAAGAGATAAGGACGAGTTGTAATTAGTTGGCTCAGTTAAACTGAGTCAAGTCCAATTAGATTAATTCAAATAGTTTGTTGAATTAATTGAGTACAATTAGTTAATGAATGCTTGCATGTAACTGCTACACTTCAGATAACTGAATATTCTCTCATAAATAACTCATGCATGTGAGTTCAAAGAGAGACCAAGTTGAGATAAAATGGAGGGATAGTGTACTATCAGTTGCAGGAATATTCCATTGTGAATATATGTTGCATGCAGAAGGAATTATTTCCTTGAGGATTGTGCAGTTAATTCTTCAGTTTTTGTGAGTGTGATGAGGCCAATTCACACATGTGGCATCACTAAACCCCAAGAAAAACTACACAAGGAAATAGGAGGCTTGGAGGGCTTGAGGAGGACATATACTATGTTTATTCAGTCTGCGAGCTGTATCTGTTTGATTGCAGAGAGAGCAGGATAGCTTGAGAGTTGATTCTTTTTGTAACTTGAACATATTTCCACTTGTATGGTAATACAGAGATTGGTGTTTTAGGCTGAGGCTTTCCCGGGTTATTTATTCTATGTTATGTGTGATTGATTTCTCATTCTCGGTTATATGTGTTCTCATTGATCTTGCTCAATTCGATTAAGCTTCTGCAAAGTTTGTTGTAGAAGTAGATCTTGTATTTTTCTTTAGTATATTGCATAATTTGTTGATCTACAGTTGGAACTTCTACATGGTATCAGAGAAAAGGTGATCAAGGAGAGAACAATATACAAGAAGGGATAAGTTTGAAGTTTGTGGTTGCTGAATATAGAAATCAAGTTCTTATCACATCTCCTTTTCACCAATGGAGTTCAATAGTTTAAGACTCGAATATGATCTTGATGGCAGTTTGAATTATATAGCCTGGAAGGATCGCATCGAAGCAGTATTAGAGGATAATGGTCTAAAGGACTTCGTTGATCAAGAAGTCCCCAAGCCGACTGGTGCTACTGAATTGGTGGAATGGAAGAAATGTGTGGCTAGAGTAAGGAGAATCCTTCTGGAGGGAGTTCGATACCACATAGTCTTGAGTCTCCATGGGAAGGAGACACCATTTTCGATGTGGAAAACATTGAAAGATCTATATCAGAATAACAACGATCAGAGGAAGCTGGCGCTGAAAGACAAGCTTCAGAAAATCAAGTGTGAAAAGGGCGACATGATCTCTATGTATTTGAACAAGCTCACCACTGCAGGGATGAGCTAGGAAGCATAGGGATCACGACAGCCGATGATGACATGGTGAGTCTTGCACTCCTTGGTATTCCTAAGAGCTAGCATAGCTACCAAGATTCGCTTAATGGAAGAGAAAAACTACCAGATTGGGAATGACTTTGGTCGAATCTGATGCAGGGGGAGATAAGAAGAAGCACCAGAGATGGATCCTCATCGAAGCAAGATGATGAGGAAAATATAGCCTTAGCAAGTAAGGTGAGGAAGGGGAAAGGGAAGGCATCCCAATCTAAATCTAGTTCTTCCCATGCTGGGAAGAAGTTTGACAAATCGAAAGTGCAATGATTTCATTGTCATGAAGTGGGCCATTATGCTACGAATTTTCCACACAAGAAATCCAAGAAGGGTTCCTCTAAGGGATCTGATGGTGAGGCATTGGCCTCATAGTTTGAGCTAGATTTATCTCTTATCGCATGCATGGTTTCACCCATGTTGGCATGTGTTTGGTACCTGGATAGTGGAGCTTCCTTCCACATGTCAAGTGAAAAGAATCTTTTCAGTACCTTGGAGGAGAAGGATCTCCAGATGCGAATCGAGATGGGCGATGATGGAAAGTATCATCTTTTAGGTGAAGTTATGGTTGTGTTTCAGAGGGAGCATGGAGCTCCTCTAACCTTGATTGATGTTAAGTATGTACCAGGTCTAAAGAAGAATCTTGTGTCCATTGCTATGCTAGAAGATAAAGGCTATGATGTAGTCTTTATCAAAGGAAAGGTATTCCTAAGGCATATTGGCACTAGACAGACAAAGTTAATAGGGATTCGAGTTAATAATCTCTACAAGCTGGAGGTAGATGACTATGCTTCTTTGAGTTCCAAAGCTGAGATGGTGCAGAGCCAAGATTTTGGCGATCTATGGCATAGAAGATTGGGCCACGTGCATCATGGAGCCCTAAAGATCATGCGGTAGATTTCTATTGAATTACCCAAGGGAAAACTAGAGCAGATGGATACATGCAAATGTTGTACCTTGGGTAAGTATGTGAAATCTTCCTTTTAGAATCGAGACAATAGAGCTGGGGCAATCCTAGAGCAAGTTCACTCAAATGTTTGTGGACCATTCTCAACAGCCTCCACCGCTAAACAAAGGTACTATGTTATTTTTATTGATGATTTTTCTTGTAGATGTTGAATCTACTTTATGCAAAAGAAGGATCATACCTTCTTGAGGTTTTATGAGTTTAAAGCCTTGGCAAAGAAAGAATCTGGAAAGAAAATAAAATCCTTGTGTAGCGACAATGTTGGAGAGTATGTCTCCGAGCAGTTAAGGACTTCTACACTGCAAAAGGAATTAAATGGGAGTTGACGACACACCATAACCCACAACAGAATCGGGTGGCCGAAAGGAAGAACCGATCGATTCTGGGAGTAACTCGAATGATGTTGCATGACCAAAGCCTACCACTGCATTTGTGGGCTGAGGCATGCAATACAATAGTATACTTGCAAAACGGGAGCCCACACCATATACTGGGAATGAAGACACCTATGGAGGCCTTTCTGGGAAGTGACCAGATGTGAGTCACTTCCAAATCTTTGGATCATCTGTTTACTATCATGTGACCAAATATGCCCGAAAGAAGCTAGATTCCACAGCTGAGTTGGGAATACTTGTGGTGTACACAGATACACCACACAACTATCAGGTGTACCTACCTACCAGGCAGAGGATTGTGGTACGCAAGGATTTGATGTTTGACAAGCATAAATTCATGCAATTATCACTTGAGAGGGAGCTCAAGTTGCATGCAGATGAGGAACTTTCAGTTGCTAAGGATGAGGAGCCTCAGATTGATGAGGAGCAACCACGTGTAGAGGATTCGAGAGTGGAGACATCCACTCATGCTGATACTTCCAGAGATGGGGGGAACGCTCAAGGAAAGATGACAGGTTGATGTTGGATGGCAGGAGAATGTGGGACATCCATCTTCTCAGTGCAGGCATAGGAGGTCGCCCGAGCGGTACACTGGTTACATGGCCCTCATTGGCGAGTGTGTAGATTCTGAGCCCTTTTCATTCGAGGAGGCAGTGGAGCAACCAGTCTAGGTTGATGCATTTTTGGAGGAGTACGGCTCTAGCATGTGGAACTGTGTTTGGGATGTTGTCCCAAGACCTCACGACAAGTCAGTGGTGAGCTCCAAATGGCTCTGCAAGGTAAAGCAGGCAGCTGATGGCAGTGTTGAGAAACACAAGACAAGGTTTGTTGCCGAGGTTTCTCACAGGTCGAGGGGATCGACTACGATGAGACTTTTGATCCCGTAGCAAGGTACTCATCGATTGGGTCGATGTTGGAACTATCAGATCAGATGGGGTGAAAGATCCACCAGATGGATGTGAATACAACATTCCTCAATGGGAAGATTGAGGATGAGGTGTACATTGAGCAACCAGAAGGTTTTGAAACCTTCGATCGCGAGTCACACGTGTGCAGACTCAAGAGGGCTTTGTATGGGCTGAAGTAAGCACCCCGTGCTTGGTACACTAGGATTGATAGCTAGTTCACCGGGTTGGGCTTCACCAAGAGAAAAGAAGATGTGAACCTTTACCACATCATGGTAGAATGTAAGGCATTGACCATTTTTATTTATGTCAATGATATGATTTTGATAGGTGATGATCCGTTTATACAATCTTGCAAGGAGGACCTAGCAAGATAGTTCGAAATGAAAGACATGGGTGTTATGCACTACTTTCTAGGCATGGAGGTGTGGTAGAGATATGGAGAAGTTTTTGTGTCTCAAGGCAAGTATGCCAATGAGATCCTTAGGCAGTTCCATATGGAGAAGTGCAAACCCATGCAGACTCCTCTAGCTGGGAACTGGAGGAAGGAGGATGCTACTTTAGGTGAGGTAGTAGCTACTACTGTTTATTGGTGGTTGGTGGGTTCACTTATGTATCTGGTGAACACACAACCTGACTTATGCTTTGCGGTGAACCAGTTGAGTCAAGCTATGGCTCAACCTACCAGGATGTTTTGGAAGGCAGCACAGCATGTGCTAAGATACCTCAGAGGCACATCTCAATTTGGATTGTGGTACAGATGGATAGAGGGAGTGAAGCTTCGGGGCTTCACAGATTTGGATTGGGTAGGAAGTCCATTAGACCAAATGAGTACAAGTGGTCTGTTGTTCGACCCTGCACACCCGTCGCTACGCACACTTACCCGTACCTCGCAGCCTTAGATGTTGCCTTCGCGCTTCCCTACTCGGGGGTCGAATGATGTTATTACCCAAGTCCTTACTAGCATTCCACTGTTAGTTGATTAACTTAGCCTACTTGCATGCGTTAAGTTATACTTAGCAATATAAATCATTCATACAAGTGCATGCAGTAAATAATCAATATAATTGCAATTTATATCAAACATGTAATAACTCAAGAATAGATACACATAATTGGGATAAAAATTTTCTTTATTATTCTCTTCTTCGGCTACAGAATCGACTCTACCATGTGCACTCAGCTGCGGACTACTAGGCCTCTGTGAACTCAACTACAGAGCCTTCTCATACCCTACAACCCAAGACACACTTAGATACTTAGACTCTTTCTCTTTGCCTCTATTTTTCCATCTATTACTTCGCTACTATTACACTTAGAGCCAAGCTCTATTTATACAATCCCATGTGTTAACACCCAGGTTGTTCCCTATGACTCCCAAGGGAATACGGCCGGGGTAACCACTAACCAATATTTGGATCACAGTTCCTAGCCAAACTGTAATCAGAGAGGGCTCTCTCTTTATGATTTGTCTCTGTTTTGATGGTGTTTTAGGCTAGCTATTATGCTCAGGTTTTTGTTTATGTTTTGGTTGAAGGACTTCTTTCAGGGCTTAAGATGTAGTGTTCAAAGAGTAGTGTAACATTGGGCAATGGAGTCTGGAGGTGTGAAATGCTTTAAAATGCTGGAGCGATGATGTTTAGACTATAGGGCCTATTGTGTATTTCAAACAAACAAATTTAAAATTAAGTGGTGAGGCATGGTCAGCCAACAGAAAGCAATTAAGAATTCTCTATTAAGCTGGTGATGTGAAAGTGAAACATGTTGCACAGGAGCAAACTTGAATTCCTGAAACAAAGGTCACTGTGAAAGATATATTCTGAAAGTGCAGCAATTAAGAATTACACTTATCAAGATTATAGCTGAAGAAAAACATTCATTAACAACACAGATTGAACTCAGGGTATTGCATGAATAAGTCCTGAAGGTTATTCTTTTTCTTTGTTGTCAAACACTTAGAAATTAGAAACATATATGGATTTTAATAGATCGAAAATACATAACAAAGAGAGTTACAGAAACTTATTGTATTGTGAAATACACAGGAATCCAGCAGTTTTCAACAGACACCAGAACGCATTCAACACTTCAGAAATCCGAGAAATTCCATCACTTTCTTTATTAAACTCTGAAAGGATTACAACATAAGAACTTCTTCAGGAGAAATCAACAACCACCCTCCAAGCTTGTGCGAGGGGCAAATATATACAAACAGTATTACAAAATATCTCAGGCGTTGAGTCATCTGAGAAATGAAATATCTTCACCAACTTTTCAAGATATTTAGATAAGAAAGTTATTACATCATTGAATACAAAGTAAATGCATCTTTATGTTTGTCAGAAGATATTTTGGCCTTTGGAAGCCACTGAGTCGGTTGGAGTGTTCTGCATTAATAGTGAGAAATGCGCTTTTGGAGCCGCTCTACTGTAGCTTCTCGGCTTGGACACCTGTAGCTTCCTACTTTGCTTCGTTGGCTGAAATTTCTGTTGAGTTGGCTCAGCTTTAATCTTTAATGCATGCTGATTCTTTTTAAACTGTCCTGTGTATGACAATTTTTCATTTTTGATGATCAAAATTTGTTGAATGGCATCCTGTTTATAAAATCGTCTGTATGGCCTTGGTCCACCATTCTTGTGTAGGTAGTTGATGCCTAAGAATTGCATCCATAGTCTCCTCTGCCTCTGTATACTTATAAAAATTGGGAGGCGCCTCAAACAGGTGTTTGATTTCATTCATTATAAAAAATAAATTTTCTACTCTGTTGTAGAGAGTCTGTCCTGTGGCTGGCCCTGTTTCCTCTGAGGTGTTGGGCTTCTCATTGATCTGACTTGTGGCAAATGTGTTAACCCTTTTGGCATACTGGTCATGTGTGAACAATCTCCCTGCGTTGTTCAGTAAGCTAGGGAGCCCTATGTTTTCTAACACCTGAAACTTCTCCATAAACCTGTTCACCTCAGTCTGCATGTCCTGGGTTCTTCTTTCCAATGTCCGCACTATGTTTCTCAGTGTGAGAACCCTCTTGATTAAATGAATGTGCTCAGTTCTGTTTGAAATTCCCAAGGTACCCAACTGAGTGCTTGTCCTATTGTTAAGCACATTGATCATCCTGGTGGCTATCTCAGGCATGTTGCTTAGAGCAGCTCTTGATCTCTGAATTTCAGTCTGTGCTTTTGGAATGAGGTCCAACTGCTCATGGATTGTTTCAATATATTGCCATTGCTCATTTATAGATTGGCCAATGTTAGCCCACAGCACTATTTTAAGCTCAGCCACAACTTTACCTAATTTGAGCTCATTTTCTAGCTCTTTGATCCTGTCTTTAAGCGATTTTATCTCCCTGCCCTTTTCTGCCACAGCCTGCTTGGATTTATCATATCTTTCATTGACCTTGGCTAGTTTCTCCTTGGCCTCATTCAATTCTGTCATTTGTGCTTCCAAGGCCTGGATCTCATTCCCCAGCTTTTGCATGTCCAGGCTTGGGGCCTGCTCTGTTGTTAGTGGTGCTGCTGAGGTGGATGTTGCGGCTTGTTCTGTCTGTTGAGGAGGAGGAACAGTAGGTGGAGCAGTTTCCTCAAGATTTATCACTTTCAGGAGGAGGCTGGGAGGTCTGACCTTCTTCTCTTTGCTTCAAAGCTGCCTGTAATGCTGCCTGTGCAGCCTCTGATTCTCCCAGCTTTTCTTGTGTCTAGATTAACTGCTTATATAGAGACACCATCAAGGTTGAGGCCTCTTGATCATGACTCTGTTGGGCAACATCATCTGTTTGAGGGTGGATTGTGGCTGGCATTTTGATCTTTTTCTTCAAAGCAGCCATGTCTGCATCCCTTAACTTCAATATCTCCTAGATGCCCTTGATATCTTTGGGATCATGCCCAATTGTTATAGACATTTTTGTGCCTTACAGCATAGAGCATGAAATGTCAATAATCTAAGGGATCCAAAGTCCCTAAACAAGTTGTTCTTACCCTTAGAGGAACAAGGTCAGCAAACCAAAGCACTACAAATCAGTTCTCCACTGAAAAACACTGAAAAACAGGTCAGTTTTGGATCATTGCAGCTGCTCCACTAGGCATCTGCGCTGCATAGCAGGTACAACAAAGGCTACTTGCATTGCATAGCAGGTAGAACAAAGGCTACCTGCGTTGGGTGTACTTGGACATGTGGAGGAATCTTTTTCTCAAAGTGCCAGTGTCCAGGAAGCTTCCAAAAAGACACTTGATCATAAGATTCACCTAATGATGAGTTAAGAGCTTCTAAAACTCCAAGTGGAAGGCAGAAACTCTGAGTGAAGGACAGAAGAACAACTGGAGTTGAAGAGAACAACAAGTCACACATCAAGCTGACTTATCTTCACTCCAAAACTCTATATAAGGATCTCATCCCATGGGATCTGGAGGGCGGAATTCAATGCAAAGAATCGTTGTTGGTTTGCAGTTGAGAGTATTGGGTGATTGCTTGAGGGAGGTGAAGAAGAGATTTCTCTCTGTCGGGAAGGTGATGCTGGATTGGACCTCGCATGGTTGTATAACCGCCTGAACCTTACTTCCATATATTAATAAAGCATTTGAGGTTCTTCTATTCGCATGTGTTTCAATGATGAATTGTCTTACTTGCATCTTTGATTTATGCTAATCCTCAGATCGATTATGAATGCATGCTTCTTGTAGTTTCCTTTTCTTGTCTTATTTGCAGGATCTCGTGTAGCTGGGCCCGTGAAAAGACTTGGAGCTGGGAGCAAGCGGCAAACAAAGGAGATAGGATCGACCATTTGTGCAAGACATCGGTAAGTGGATCTATCCCTTTTATCTCTTGCATGTCATAAAGAAGAAACTTTAGATAGCTTTGCTTTTAGCTGTTGCTAAGGAACTGTCACCCTTAGAATGGGTTAGGGTCATTCTGAGTTGGATACTTTCCCCCACAACAGACTGGCAACTCCGCTGGGGATCGTGTCTTGTTGGTAGCTTGTGTTTCTTGCTATTCATTTCTTAAACAAAAGAGTACCGAATCGAACTGCATTCGAGTCCTTCGAATGCAAAGTAGAGGGGCAGCTACTCTAGCCTAGTGTTGGACCTATTTATGATTTGAAGAGCTGATCCACAAGGACTCTTTTTAGCTCTTTGTGATAGTGTTTATCTTCCTTTAATCATCCTCTAGAGTATACTTGACTGATAGCAACTGATTTGGCCAAAAACCGTTCATTTTTTAGCAAACTGTGAGCCGGAATCTGAGAGAGACGAGAGTTGTCTCATCAGTGCAGCTGCAACAAAGGCTACCTGCACTGACAACGTAGGTCCCGAAGGGGCGACCTGCGCTGCATCTCAGATTGACAGTGCAGCACCTGCGTTGATCCAGTTTTGCCTTGTGCAGCTGGGATTACCCACTGTCTGTTGCCCAGTTTTCAGTATTGTTTTTGCAGCCTGTTGTCAACCTGTATACCCAGCTGAAACCACTTCTCTTTGCCTTCATTCCCCCTCAGTTGTATGAAGAAACCGTGATTGTTCTTATTGTATTTCTTGCTGTCATTCACTGTTTCCCATAGCGAAAGCGAACTAGTCTTGCTATGACCTCTTGGATCTAGACCTGTGAGAAAGTGTCGTTGTGATTCTAAGAGCTAGTTTATTGCTGTTCATAGCTGCTTGAGCATTTGCTTTCGTTATATGGTTCGAATTTCATTATTTCTTGTGTTGAAACGAGTGAATCTTAAGGTGTTCTTTTGATTATTGGACAAAACTTGTTTGCTTACGCTTGAAATCGAATTCGAAATTATACAACAACTTTCTTTTTGTATACATCAACATTAAGGAAGAAGAAAAGAAATACTTGCATTGTGCATGTGCATTTTGACAGCTTGCATGTCGATTTAGGAAAAGTGCATCAGTGTGTGCTCTATGATCTGTTTGAAAAGATGATGTCTTTCTTTTCCTTCAGTAGTTAAGGTTTTTCATAAGTTGAAAGAATTGAAAAAGCTTGCTTATCATTCTTAGACTGCATTTAGGAGTTGTCTCATACATCACGTGGTGATCCATAAAGGCAAACTGCTAAGCAAGATCAACCTAAAAAGAACTGAATTTATCTAACAATGCTTTGAAACATAACGAAACACAGTAGAGGTCTAGGTAGAGACGTGAACCGGCGTCTTTAAACATAGTGACTGTCGATCTCTACGAAGGTGGGTGATTCCTCCTGAGGGACGATAGCACTAATACGGACTTGTGCCCCCGCGTACCGTCGCGTATATTGGGGGACCCCTATAGGAACAAAGCCTTTATCCATAGGAAGCCGTGTCGGCCGCCCTACTGATCGCGATGCAGTGAACACAACATTCACGAAGATCGACCACTCGTACCGTAAAACGTATTCTGTGGTTTCGCGAAAGGTTTGGCACACCCTTGCCTAGAACTCCAAAGTAGTTTCTTTTGGCCTTTTTCAAACTCTATAACTGAAAAAGTCCATCCGAGCATTTGTCACTTCGGGCTCGTTAATACATCGAAGGAGACTAGAGTCATCTTTAGCTTTTTCTGGACTCTTAAAAAGTGAAAAAGCAAGTTGTGTCTAAAGCGTCATCATATAAAATTCATCTTAAACGGAACATAATTACCCCTGATTCCTACGTTGATCTTAAAGTTGAGAACATGGAACACACCAAAAAAGGGATTCCTCAAGATGGGACCCCTAGCCCTTTCTCCTCTTGGGGAGAATTTGGTGTGCCCCACATGGCCACATTGTCACTTCTAGGGCTGACAATTGGCCTGCCAGTTTGGCTATTCTCAACCGCTGTAGTTCAGACCACCACGGTTCCTGAACAGTCGAGTCAACAGTTAGACCCGTCTAGAGCTACCCTCCAGCCTTCCACTTCTTATACGCCTTCCTCCGATCCTTCTTCTTCGAAAGGTCAAGCTGCCAAAAGCGCGGCTCCCATAGAAAAGAAGAAGGAAAAGAAGAAGAAAGAAAAGAAGCAGAAGGAGCCAAAGGCGCCTGGGGGCAAGCAGAAGGTATCTAACGAAAACCCACACACAGCACGGACCGGGCCCAAATCGCCATGTGTCATATATAGAGGGAACCACTTCCATAGTGATTGTCCCAGTATTCCCCGGATACTAAGGGACTGGTCCCCTCGTTTGCACAATCCGGAAGCGTCAACCTCTGACAACTAGGTTGAATGCTTACCGTCGACCAGCGAAAGTGAAGGTTCTAGATGACGAAGGGGAATGAGATTCCCCTGCAAACTGTGTGAAGGCAATCACACCCTTCGCCGTTGTCCCTTTTTAGACGAAGCAAAGAGAGTTTTGGAAGATCAACCGGTTGCACCGTTGCTACTTCCTCTTGGATACCAAAAACTCGCGCCAAGTCCTTCGTTGGTCGAAAATACAGCTGCCCCGCTCATAGGGCCAGCTGAAGTATCAGTCGCTGAAAGTGAACCTACTGAATCCGGACCGGACGAAAGTCCAAAGGTCGAAATGGCAGTTGACCCGGTTCTCCCTTCACAAGTTTCATCTTCACACACCACAGTCACTGAGGAATCATCTTCAGTTGACACCCTCACCGAAGAGAGTAAGGATGACACCGTCCAGGTTCTCTTCATCAACACCGATTCTGATGAACATCAGGGCAATGTGCCCACTCCTTTATCGCAGGAAGGAGCGTCGTCAGGATCATATCCGGCCGTATATTCGGTCCCACCACCAAGCAACCTAGTTGTGTCCTTTGATTGGAACCAAGTAGGCAGACCCCGGTTACCAGCCAGTATACCATTTAGAATTATAGTCCAAATATACAAAATGGTGATGGCTGGAACTATCATTGATGAAGGGGCATATGTGAGTATCCTATCCTCTATTGCTTGGAAGGCGCTGGGTTGCCCGACGCTTTTGCCCGAGACAAGGCATATCTCGGGTTTTGACAAAGGAACCAGTCGACCATTAGGGATTCTACCTAATGTGCCTATTGCACTGAAAGGGAAGGGTGTCAAGATGAATTTGATGGTCGTCCAAGGACCCTTGGATCATAACCTACTCCTTGGACGAGACTACATATATTGCATGGAAGCAATAGTCTCCTCGCTCTTTCGAATAATGTGTTTTCCATACGAAGGAAGGATGGTCAAGCTCGTAGACCAACTTTCACTTCCGGGATCACACATCGCAAATAGTCACATACTTGCCCTCAATGGTCTATTTGATCAAGAAAGGTCTCTACCTCCGGTTCTTCTTCCTGATGAGGGCGAGTGATTCGGGAAAGGAAGGCCGGAACCCAGGGGGCATGCGTCCTGGTCTGCTCTGGAGGCAGAAAAAACCTTGGGTGTAAAGTAGAATTTCCGCGGGAGAATATGACTAGTCCGTACCCCATCCCCTCCTTCATCTTTGTGAATCTTCCTCTGAGCCATCTTCATGGAGAAGAAGGACAAGAAGACAAAGAGAGAGATGGGCTCTTAGAAGGGGTAATTGGGAGTGGGGTTGTTCTAGAATAAGATTCTTTTGTTAAAGTTAAGTGTGTGGCGAAGCGTCGTCATTCACCTTTGTCTAAATAAGTGGGCTCTACCAAAGAAGGGGATCCATTTGCGATAGCAAGTAGTAACCATCTTTGGATGAAAGGCAAGCCTCACCCATTAAAACAAATTTTTTAAAGGATAAGTAGGGGCAGCCTCCAAAGAAAGAGATTCTATTGCTGCAACAAATTGTAACCATCTTTGTGTAACCTGATGATAGACATCGCCGAAGAAAGTTTCTGTTTGAAAGAATTAGTAGAACAATCTTTGGGTAACCTGAAAGAGGTAAGCCTCACCTGTTGAAAACAAAGGTTTTTAATGGAAAAGTAGGGGCAGCCTTGAAATTAGACTTACACCTGGGGGCATGCAAACCTCTTGGAATACAAGCTCGGGCGGCTTTTTAGTTTAGGTAGGACTAACCCCTCTAACCCGTAGGATAGGCCGATACCCAGCTTGCATGAAGAGAGGATATGGAGCAAAGCGTAGGGAGATGAAGCTCCTTAAAAAATAGGAATCTTCCATGAGACCTTACTACTTTATGACTGGTAAAAACGAGCAGTTTTGGAGAAGTTCATGCTCGTTAAAAAATAAACGCAAGATCCGAGTAGTTTTAATGCGGAAATTCATGCTCGTTAAAAAATAAACATAAGCTTGTGAGCAGGCTTCCCCCAGTGTTCAAGCTCATTCAGAAAAAATGAACCGGTAAATAACCATTTGAGACTGTAAATTCATCAGCCATAAAAGCCTTGGTCGTGTTTGTGCACCGTCACCTCCACTTTTCATTTGGCCGATCATTCACATCCACTTGATTGTTTACCTATTTTGAGGAACAGCTGCGAAGAGTGATCCCACTTAGCCATCCTTGTAATACTGCCATGATTAGAAAATTCCAACCTGTACCTGGAATCTGCTGCTATCCCTGTTTATCACTCGTTCCTCAAAATACGAGTCTTCTTTGAGCTCTTTTCACTGACTCGTAAAAAATGAAAAGTTTGCCGAGTTTTGGCCTTCCAGCTCGTTAAAAGGACCGGAAGAGCTATCCCTCCTCTAGATTTTAATCTTTTTGGACCTGAGGGATTATTGCACAAAAATATCGAGCGCTTGTCTAGTTCGGCTCGATAAAGATATCGAACATTCATACCTTCTGTATTGTTTTATACTTTTTCGGACTTAAGGGATTAGATGACGAAAAAGGACCCCTGGAGTCTACTTTATGTACACTTTTCAGACTCTCTAAAAATGAAAAGGACCGAGTTGTCTTTGTCGCTGGACTCGTTAAAAATTTTAGATAGCGACAAACTTGTCTTTAGACAAGAACGAGTTTCCCTATCGCTAAGCTCGTTAAAACATAGCGATGGGCTTGCCCAAAGGGCAGGTTATAGATCAAGCATATGTTATCCTCCTCAAGCTTGTCAAAAATAAAGAGGTACTGGTCAGAAATGACTGGGGAAAAATTGGGAAGAACCTCAAAGCTTAATGGTAGCAAGTCGCTCTTGAACATGACACTTTTGCCTCCGTAAATATCGGGTTGGGTTATTATCATTCACCGGTCCCTTCACCATGGTCTCGCCATACCATCCATACATGGGGTAATGCTACCGATCCATCCATCAGTGTCGTTATATGTTCAAGAGATGTCATTCAGAAAGTGTCAACCGGGTCCCATCCACTACCGTACATCATCTTTCATCCTTCCATGACCGCCACCCTGAATCATATTTCACAGATCGTTTTCACCAATCATCACTAGCTCCGTTCCGTGTCACTGATGTGGGATTCATTAAGGCCCTCCTTTGACGGATCACTTCTTGTCGACATCAGCTCATTATCCAAGAAGTTTATCTAGGAACACCCCCTCAGTACTTTGAAGCTTACATGCCTCAATGGCAAGTTTCTCACTCCCGGCGATAGGTATACATTAATGACCTTCGACCAGGAGACTTTGCGTGGTTTTCGATGTCAGATCCTATATTCACACCACGTGAATTGTGCTGCAGTACCTTGAGGGTCATCATCATTATCGGTGATTCCTCTCGTGCTTGTTAACAGTTTACATTATTGACAGGTAATCAAGCGATGTCTTTCCATGTTCGACTTCAAGAAATTCTCACATGGATCGACTTGTACTAAAGTGAATATCGGACAAGTTTGAAGACCCCGGATCTAGTTTCATCCATCCGGGCTGCGATATATATTCAGGAGATAAAAACATAGACATGTGCAGCAGATGATTATCCTACTAAAAGGATGATAATTAAAAGCAGAGAATTATCCATCTCTTATCGGACGATAGTCTGTTTATGTACAACAAATGTATTTATAAAGCTGAGCATGGGAAATGCCCGCCTCAGCTAGATCATGAAAAGAAAGTATGAAAAGATAATGTATTGTATTGTATTTTGTTACAGGTCACCTCCCGACGATTGAATGAACTTCGGATCCTCCTAATAAAGCATTTCACCCGATAAACGACCTCATACTTTAGGGGGCAACTGTTATAGACATTTTTGTGCCTTACAGCATAGAGCATGAAATGTCAATAATCTAAGGGATCCAAAGTCCCTAAACAAGTTATTCTTACCCTTAGAGGAACAAGGTCAGCAAACCACAGCACTACAAATCAGTTCTCCACTGAAAAACACTCAAAAACAGGTCAGTTTTGGATCATTGCAGCTGCTCCACTAGGCATCTGCGCTACATAGCAGGTACAACAAAGGCTACCTGCGTTGCATAGCAGGTAGAACAAAGGCTACCTGCGTTGGGCATACTTGGACATGTGGAGGAATCGTTTTCTCAAAGTGCCAGTGTCCAGGAAGCTTCCAAAAAGACACTTGATCATAAGATTCGCCTAAGGATGAGTTAAGAGCTTCTAAAACTCCAAGTGGAAGGCAGAAACTCTGAGTGAAGGACTGAAGAACAACTGGAGTTGAAGAGAACAACAAGTCACACATCAAGCTGACTTATCCTCACTCCAAAACTCTATATAAGGATCTCATCCCATGGGATCTGGAGGGCGGAATTCAGTGCAAAGAATCGTTGTTGGTTTGTAGTTGAGAGTATTGGGTGATTGCTTGAGGGAGGTGAAGAAGAGATTTCTCTCCGTCGGGAAGGTGATGCTGGATTGGACCTCGCATGGTTGTATCACCGCCTGAACCTTACTTCCATATATTAATAAAGCATTTGAGGTTCTTCTATTCGCATGTGTTTCAATGATGAATTGTCTTACTTGCGTCTTTGATTTATGCTAATCCTTAGATCGATTATGAATGCATGCTTCTTGTAGTTTCCTTTTCTTGTCTTATTTGCAGGATCTCGTGTAGCTGGGCCCGTGAAAAGACTTGGAGCTGGGAGCAAGCGGCAAACAAAGGAGATAGGATCGACCATTTGCGCAAGACATCGGTAAGTGGATCTATCCCTTTTATCTCTTGCATGTCATAAAGAAGAAACTTTAGATAGCTTTGCTTTCAGCTGTTGCTAAGGAACTGTCACCCTTAGAGTGGGTTAGGGTCATTCCGACTTGGATAATTTCCCCCACAACACCAATCTCAATAATTATATCTTCTAAGGACCTAATTCTGTTGGCCTTAGCCTGTGATGATGCCCTTTCCAACTCAAGTTGGGCAGCTGTATTATTAAGGCTATTTTCCAGCCTATAATTGTCCAATGTTTTGTCAGCCAAGGAGGCATAGACCATCTCACCTGTTTGATTATGCAACTCAATTTTATCCATTGGGTGGATGTCTTTGGCAAGGACCTCAAGATTGGTCCTTATATAATCTGCATGAGACTGGGGCTATGCTACAGCTGGCAAAAAATGACTCATGATCATTTTGCCTTCACTAACATCAAAAGCAGACATCAGTCTTTGCTGATTAGTGGGAGCCATCTTCAGCAAATGATTATAGAGCTGTATTTTTATGGGCTCATTTCTTTTCTTTATGTCTATGAACTGTTGTTTGATGCTCAGTTCACCCTCCCTCTGCTGGCTAGAGGAGCTGACTTCTCCTCCCACAGTTCTGTTCTGTTCCTCTTGGAAGGAACTTGCAGATGCTTCCCTGCTAGGTGGGCCCATGCCCAGAGACTGCCCTGTTGGCATTTCCTCATCAGAGAAAGGGTTCAATCTCTGTCTTTTCTCACCATGACTTTCTGATGTGGTCAAGGGAGTCTCTCTGTCCCTTTTTCTGCTAGTATCCTCCTTTTGTGGAGTTTGGAGGATTGATGCATCAACTGATGTTTCTTGCCTAGGAGGCACCGTATTTTGTGCCTGCTGTTCTGTGGAAATTGGGGCCTCAACTGCCCCTTCTTGCTGTGGGGGCTGCTCTTTATTATGCTGCCCTTCTTCTTGCTGCAATTCCTGTTGTTGTTGTTGTTGTACCTGTTGCTGCACCTTCTCATGCGGTGGCTGTTCAGTATCCATCTCTTTTTCCTTGCCCTTGCTAGATATATCTTCAGTGGCTTTGGGTGCTTGCTAATTTACAGTCGAGGAGGATGCAACTGCTCCCACTTGTGTGCTTGGCAGTGAAAACACATGTGAACAAAGTTCAAGGTCAGCCATCTTTTTAAGATTCCTCACCGCTCTTTGATTCAGCTCTTCTTGTGTAACCGGCTCTTCTAGGGTTCCTCTCCTCCATTTTTCTTGGTTTGCATGTTTTTCAATGTGAGGGATCTTTACATGATCATAGCCAGAGAGCCTATATCTGAGCCTTCTCAAAGTGATGAAGTGGTTGGGGTCATAAGGTTTCCAGAGGAAACTGGTTTGAAGGCCAAGGGACTCAAGCATCCTGTCTGCTTCTCTCCAACCTTCCTCCCTTTTGTTATAGACAATGTGGCCAAGTTGGTTCCTGACTTTCAACTGTGCTTTCTTGCCTTTGCCTGAAAAGTGAAGCACATCAAAATTGCCAAACCACCTAAAGTATTCTAGGGCAAATAGCCTCATAGGCACATATCTGGGTAGTCTGTAGGGAGGTAGTTCACACCCATACATCGTGATGACGGTGTGGTGCTGGTAAAAGTACCAGTCCCCAATGCTGTATGATTTGGATAACTGCAGGATCCTTTGCATTTCATCTGTGAGCCTCGGAGGAGGTGAGCCCATCATCATTGACATAGCTGGGTGGATGAACTGATCTATGAACTCACAATAAGTATAAGGAGTTTCAAATCTACAGTGGAAAATAGATTGTTGGGTGTGGAGCCTGATTATCTTCTATAGTACCGGCATTTTGGACCCCAGTTCAAAATGGGGCGACAACGCCGCCCGTAAAATGATCGCTGCCGTGGGGGGTCCAGGGGGGGGGCGGCAGCGACTTTATGGAGCCCCCCCTGGCGGGGGGTTTCGGGGGCAGCGCCCACGAAGCTAAAAACAGCTGTAAAATTGCCTTGTAAAAGTATAGTAATTTCTAGTCAATCTGGGCCGTTCATTAGGCGGATGATCTGACGGTAGAACTTATGTTTAGTTTAGGGTTTTTTGCCCTAGAAGGCAACCCCTCTCTTTATATGAGGGCATTGTATTTGAGGCTATGATAGATGTGTATTCGGTGAGCGAGAAACATAGAGGTGAGACTGTGAGAGAAAACAGAGGATATTACAACGGTTTTGCTGTAGGTTGTATCTCTTCATTTTGCTGGATAATAGAAAGGAAGGACTGGCTGTTCGGGGTGGACGTAGCCCAAACTGGGTGAACCACGTATATCTGTGTCTCTCTTGTTTTGTGCGTTTTCTGTGTTTATATTTCTGCAATATTTTATGTGTTCCATTGCTCCGTAATATATAATTTTCTAACAACTAGTATCAGAGCCGAAGGTCTGTGGGAGAAATGGCGGAAGATGGTAAGTTTAGGGTCGAGAAATTTAACGGCCAAAACTTCTTGCTGTGGAAGATGCAGATGGAAGATTATATGTATCAGAAAGATCTATACCTACCATTGGGCGGAAAAACAAAGATGCCGACGGGTATGAAAGACGAAGAATGGAACCTTATCGATAGAAAGGCACTCGGAACAATACGGTTGTGTCTTGCTGCGTCAGTCACCTTCAACATTTCAAAGGAAACCACGACAGAGGGTTTGATGCAGACGTTGTCGAAACTATATGAAAAACCCTCGGCCTCAAACAAGGTATTTCTTATGAAACGGTTATTTAATATGAATATGTCGGAAGGTGGATCTGTTGCAAACCATTTAAATGATTTTAATACAGTTACAAGCCAGTTAAGTTCTATAGGGGTAAACTTTGATGATGAAGTTAGAGCTCTGTTATTCTTGTGCTCATTACCAGAAAGTTGGAATGGTTTGCTAATGGCCATTAGTAACTCCGTTTCTGGATCTAGTACTTTAAAGTTTGATGATGTTGTCGGTGCTATCCTTAGTGAGGAAATGCGAGGGAAAAGCTCCGATGAGACATCGGGAAATGCTTTGAGTGCAGAGTCTAGAGGAAGAAAAATGGATAGAGGAAAGAGCTCAGGATATCGCAGTAAATCAAGGAAAGGCAGATCCAAGTCCAAATCGGGGATAGTGTGTTGGAAATGTGGAAAGAAAGGACACCTAAAGAAAGACTGTAGATCTTGGAAGGGAAAAGAAGGAGATGCACAGCAAGAAAACAATCATGAAGAAAATGTGACAGGTGAGGTGTTACAAGATGCTTTGATTCTTTCTTTCGAAAATATTACTGATTCCTGGGTGGTAGATTCAGGGGCCTCATTCCATGCCACACCTGAAAAGAAATACTTTTATGACTATGTTCAAGGAGATTTTGGACAAGTTCGTCTGGGTGATGACAAACCCTGTAAAATTGTTGGAATGGGTAAGGTTCTTGTAAAACAGCAGAATGGAAACCAATGGCTACTAAAGGAGGTAAGGCATGTTCCAGATCTAAAGAGAAATCTGATTTTAACAGGGCAGTTAGGCAATGAAGGTTGTGTGACAAATTTCACAGATAAAGCTTGGAAGGTCACAAAAGGAGCCCTGGTAATAGCAAAAGGTGAAAAGGTTGGTACATTGTATTTATGCAATGGTATTTCTAACTCTGTTAATGCTTTGATTTCCAAAGGAGCACATGCAGCATTATGGCATCATAGGCTCGGACACATGAGTGAAAAAGGGATGAAGATTCTTCACTCAAGGAATTTGTTGCCAGGTTTGAAGAATGTTGATTTGGACTTCTGTGAGAACTGCATTTATGGAAAACAGAAGAGAGTCAGATTTCTCAGAGTTGGGAAAGAAAAGAAGAACGAAAAATTAGAGCTTGTGCATACAGACGTATGGGGACCTGCTCAGGTATCATCTCTTGGTGGCTCTCGTTATTATGTTACTTTTATTGATGATGCAACTAGAAAAACTTGGATTTATTGTATTAAGAATAAATCTGATGTATTTGATACTTTCAAGAAATGGAAAGCTTTGGTTGAGATTGAGACAGGAAAGAAATTGAAGTGTCTTAGATCAGACAATGGAGGTGAATATTGCAGCAAAGAGTTTGATAGGTACTGTTCAGAGCATGGAATTCACAGAGAGAAGACAGTTCCAAGAACACCACAAGAAAATGGTGTGTCAGAAAGGATGAACAGAACAATCATGGAGCGTGCAAGGTGCATGAGATTGCATGCAGGATTGCCTTTACAGTTTTGGGCAGATGCTGTAGATACTGCTGTTTATCTAATAAACAGAGGGCCTTCAAGTTCCTTGGATGGTGGTGTTCCAGAGGAAGCATGGACAGGTAAAAAGGTAAACTACTCTATTTTAAAGCCTTTTGGTTGTGAGGCCTTTGTCCATATTGATAAAGAAAATAGAACAAAGCTTGAGGCAAAGTCAAATAAATGAACCTTTATTGGATATGGTGTTAATGATTTTGGTTATCGCTTATATGATTACGAAAATCACAAAATCATTAGGAGCAGAGATGTAATATTCAATGAAAAGGTCTTGTATAAGAATCAGTTGTAGGAAAAGAAACAGGAAAAGGAAAACAAGGAATACGCAGTCCTTGATGAAATCACTGAAAAAGTAAAGGTGCCTGAAAATTATAATAATCAACAACCACAACAACAGCAACCACCACAACAGCAACAGGCATCCCAAACACCTGAAAGTGGTGTTAGACGATCTACCAGGATAGGTAGACCTCCTGAACGATACTCTCCTTCATTATATTATTTATTGTTGACTGATTCCGGTGAGCCTGAATGTTATGAAGAAGCAATGCAGGTTGAAAACAAGAAGAAGTGGGAGGTAGCCATGGAAGAAGAGATGGACTCCTTAATGCATAACCAGACTTGGGATTTAGTCAGGTTGCCTGCAGGAAAAACTACATTGAAGAATAAATGGGTTTACAGGCTGAAGGAAGAAGATGGAGGAAAGCAAAGGTACAAAGCTAGACTTGTGGTGAAGGGGTTTGCACAGAAGAAAGGTATTGATTTTGATGAAATATTTTCTCGTGTTGTTAAAATGACTTCAATCAGAACTATTTTAAGTCTTATAGCAGCTGAAGATTTGCATCTTGAGCAGTTAGATGTAAAGACAACCTTTCTCCATGGGGATTTGGAGGAAGAGATATATATGCAGCTGCCACAAGGATATGAGGTGAAAGGGAAGGAGAAACTTGTGTGCAGGTTGAAGAAGAGCTTGTATGGTTTAAAATAGGCTCCAAGGCAGTGGTATCTAAAATTTGACAAGTTTATGTCTGAACAAGGTTATACTAGATGTCACTCTGATCATTGTGTTTATCTGAAAAAGCAAAATGATGGCAGCTATATTATATTGTTATTGTATGTAGATGACATGCTTGTTGCAGGATCTAACATGCAGGAAATAAATGTGCTCAAAAGAAAATTGGCAAATTCATTTGCAATGAAGGATTTGGGTGCTGCAAAACAAATCCTTGGTATGAGAATAACTAGAGACAGGAAAAATAGAAAATTAACATTGTCTCAGAATGAGTACATACAAAAGGTGTTGAAAAGATTTAACATGCAAAATGCAAAACCAGTTAGTACACCTTTTGCTAGCCATTTCAAACTTAGCAAAGAAATGTGCCCAAAGACCCAAGAAGACATGGATTATATGTCTAAAGTTCCATATGCATCAGCAGTTGGAAGTTTAATGTATGCAATGGTCTGCACAAGGCCTGATATTGCACATGCAGTGGGATTTGTAAGCAGGTACATGAACAATCCAGGAAAGGAACATTGGATGGCAGTGAAATGGATTCTCAGATATTTGAGAGGTACCACAAATCAGGCATTATGCTTTGGTGGTTCAAACATATCCCTACAAGGATATGTTGATGCAGATATGGCAGGTGACAGAGATAATAGGAGGAGCACTACAGGATATGTATTTACTGTCGGAGGAACAGCTGTCAGTTGGGTTTCAAAAATCCAAAGTGTTGTTGCACTCTCAACAACAGAAGCAGAGTATGTTGCTGCTACAGAGGCTAGTAAAGAAATGATTTGGTTACAAAGGTTTATGGGTGAATTGGGTAAGGAGCATGATATGGGCACGTTATACAGTGATAGTCAAAGTGCCATTCATCTTGCAAAGAACTCAGCATTTCATTCCAGGACAAAACACATACAGCTCAAGTACCATTTCATACGATCACTGTTGGAAGATGGAGAGTTGAAGCTGGAAAAGATACACACTAGCCAGAACCCTGCAGATATGCTAAAAAAAGTTGTAACCAGGGAGAAACTGAGAATATGCTCAGTTTCAGTTGGTCTTCAAGGATGACGATGAAGATGAGAAACAGCCAGGTCCAAAGAGGAGTCATTGTCCAGCAAATGGAGCAGTGGTGGAGTTGATACAATCAGTCTCCAAGTAGGAGATTGTTGGGTGTGGAGCCTAATTATCTTCTATAGTACCGGCATTTTGGACCCCAGTTCAAAATGGGGCGGCAACGCCACCCGTAAAATGATCGCTGCCGTGGGGGGTCCAAGGGGATTTCAGGCAGGCAAGGCCGAAGCTAAAAACAACTGTAAAATTTCCTTGTAAAAGTATAGTAATTTCTAGTCAATCTGGGTCGTTCATTAGGCGGATGATCTGACGGTAGAACTTATGTTTAGTTTAGGGTTTTTTGCCCTAGAAGGCAAACCCTCTCTTTATATGAGGGCATTGTATTTTAGGCTGTGATAGATGTGTATTCGGTGAGCGAGAAACATAGAGGTGAGACTGTGAGAGAAAACAGAGGATATTACAACGGTTTTGCTGTAGGTTGTATCTCTTCATTTTGCTGGATAATAGAAAGGAAGGACTGGCTGTTCGGGGTGGACATAGCCCAAACTTGGTGAACCACGTATATCTGTGTCTCTCTTGTTTTGTGCGTTTTCTGTGTTTATATTTCTGCAATATTTTATGTGTTCCATTGCTCCGTAATATATAATTTTCTAACACAGATGACCAATAGACCATTGATCTTGGATTGCCTTGGGCATCCTCTCTTTTGATTGAGAAAGAGAATTTCTGATGTTGATGATATAAGATCAAGTGGTAAATGTAGGAGGTATACCTGAACACTCTTTCTCTTGCTAGGTTCATTAGTTGCTCATGTATTTCGTCTGCTATATAGGTGGCATAGTCATAGCAGATAGGAGACTTGCCAGGAGCAAACATGAGCATGATTACCAGCACAGTTTGATCAACAAACTCAATGGAGTTGTAGCCCAAAATGGGACTAATCATGTCTGCCAGATCTCTGCCCAGTTGGTTGAGGTATACTTGATTGATAGGAGGATACTTCACAGAGTCAGAGCCAATGTATAGCTGGTTTAGTTTGGTGACCTGAGCATCTGTCATTCTGGCTCCTTGATTTATCAGGTCTACAAGTGATAGAGGGACCAGTTTCTTCTCAGTCCTGAAGTACAGCATATCCTTGATAGCTTCTGGGGTGACATAAAACACAGCGGATCCTGAAGGGTCAAGAACTGCCCTCTGAGTGGGGTCATAGTTTTCAGCACACAGATGGATCAAATTAGGGAATTGGTTAACTTGAGGGATCTTAAAAATAGGGAGGAATGAGTCCCATATGCCCAGCACATCTGTTCCAGCCTCATGCTTGGCCTTCAATTCATTGAGCAGGTGGATGTGGAACTTAGTACCCATCAACATTTCCTCTGAAATCTGATAGTCCATGTCTGCCAGAGACTGCCATTCCAATTGTCTCTAAGGGGCATTTAATGGAGCAACGTTCAATGCTATTGGAGCTACTGGTGGATCCATGATTTCACCTAAGATTATGGATGGAGTTGTTATGCAGAGCAACACAAAGAGTTTTCTTCAACGAAAAATATGAATTGTATGGCACAGAGGGTGCGTGAAACAGCTGCAGCAATTGAAATACCGTTTAAGGTGCGAATAAGACCAATGTGTGGTCTCAATCTGTCTTTTTTAACAGGTAGGTGCAGTTTCAGTAAGTTGTTTCGTGATTGCGCGAACAAAGTGCAGTTTTTTGTGAAAATATGGGCAAACAAGGCTCAGCTAGTGTTTTTCGAGCTCACAGTTGTAAATGGGGGCTAGGCATCAAGATTTCGCCGGTGAATTTTGCGAGTTTTTTGTCGTTTAAGCTCTTTTGAGGGAATTCACAGACAAAGTAGGCATACGAAGAATTTATAATGGAGAATACCTGGTAAAGAGCGAGCAATGGTCACAGATGACTGTGGAAATAGCGCGCTGGACGTCTCCGAGTTGATTTCAGAAAAGGTGGCATAATTTTGACGTAAAATCATGCAGAGAAAGCAACAGCTCCTGCGGCAAAAAGTATGAAAAAACGCGAAAATTGGCCGGCATATTGGCGCGTTTTTTGGATGACGTCATCAGGTGGGGTCAAGGTCGGATGACGTCAGCATGACATCATCGGGTGAGGTGGCAGGCTCTGATTGGTCCACGGGGATGATGAAGTGGCAAGACAGATCAGCATGGGGGCGGATGCAGGGGTTGACGCGACGGCGGGGTGGCACTGACGTGGGTATGACGTGGTGGTGACGTTGGCTGGGCGGATCGACCAAAAACCGGGAGCGGTTAGCGGTTTCTTATCGCACTGCTTATGATACGGAAGAGGGATTTGTCAGGCGTACCTCCGATAAACTGTGGGGATGACACGTGGCGGAGGCCTGACGTCACCTTTTGACAAATATCGGAAGGTATCTGTCGGACGTCGGGGCCGGTCTAATATGGATTGAGGCCGTCCGATCAAAAGCGCTCGATCGGACGGTTGACGGGTCGCTGAGTTGATTGGATGATACGGACGGGGATGAGGATTAAAATAATATATTTTTGGGGCACGCGCTCAGCGCAAACTTTTGGAATATAGTGTTTGTAATGGTTTCCAATGAAAAATAATGCGGCCCCGACACTTTGGATAATTGGCAAAAGTGGGTTTTGATATTATTTTGCAATTTAGAGCGGGTATGGGTAAAAATGGGTCTTTTTATAAGGTTTTATTGGTAAATGAAGGTGTTAAAGGGCAAAATGAATTCAGAAGAGGGGGGGGGTTAGGCTTTGGTTTATCAAAGTGACCAGATGTCATTTTGATCCCTGACATAAGGCATATGGCTATAATGCCAAGGGGAGGGATATTTATACAATGTTTGGGGTTTATACACCATGGTGTTATAATACTAGGGAAAGGGTAATATAGGGGAGTTATATAATAGAGTTAGGGTTAATATGGATGAAAGGAGTGGATGAGGGGAGATAAAACTAAGCTGCTTGAAAATAACTTAGCTTAAGGAGTAGATCAAAATGAAAAGAGTTTTAGACAAGAAATGTGGCTTCTAATAGGACTAAGAACCACCATAGAACCATGAATTGTTTCATGAATCACAACTGATGAGGGGATATTAGTAATGAATGGGAAAGGGAATAAGTGGGAAGTTAGACATGCTTCTTTGCTTGCAGCAACCTGATAGAGAATAAGACTTCTCCATCCATTGACTTTGCTTTGTGAAATAGGTTAGCATACCTTCAATTGTAAGGAATGATACTTCTGCAACCCCAACTGCCTACCCATCTACTTGCCTAGCATTTTTTGTTTCTTCTTGGAGGGTGCACTTAGGCTTGCAGAACCTTATTTGCCTTTTCTTTTCTTTGGCTTTTTCTTTTGTTTTTCTATCTACTTCTACCCTTATTTCTTCCAAGGTCCCAGATTAAGCTGTTGGGAGCCTTTCTTCTCTATCTAAACTACTTGCCTGCCAAGATTAAACAGTTTGGACATACTTCTTTCTCTATTCTACAACTGAAAATTCAAAACATGGCATGATCCAGATTAGGCTGTTGGACCATCCATCAAAATTTGAGTCCAGATCAAGCTATAAGCACAAATTATATTCTCTTGGAAATATGTGATCTTTGCATCATTAAAGTAGAGCATATTTGGACCTTTTCAATGCCAATCATGAAATATGAAACCTATTGGTATAGGTAGCTAACAGTGGCTCCACATGGGGATGGTTTTTCATTTGGAAGACCAAGAACAGCAGGTCAGATTGCCTTGCCCCTTGACTGCTCTTGCCAATCTTGAAGTTTGCTGCTTTGAAATGCCAAAATTGTGTGCTTCTCTTCTTGGTAGACCTATGATTCTATTTACCTTTTGCTGGCAGTTTAAGAAAACTTTGAGAAATTGCATTTTTACATGTTGACAGAAAATAATATATACATCTGGATATGTACAAGGGAAAACTCAGGCTGCGCTTATGGGTGATATTCAAAATAGTGCTTCACCATCCTGCCATTCACAGGACCTTCATCCAAATCAGTTTCATTAAGACCTTTAAGGAAATAAGTGTTGTTTCCTTGTACAGCTTGGACAGAAAATGGTCCTCTCCAAAGGGAATCAAATTTTCCATGTTTTCCCTTATCCTCTCTTGTTGAATCCCATTTGAGGACTTTGTCACCAATGTTGAAATCTTCTGCCTTAGTTCTCCTATCAAAGGCCTTCTTTAATTTTTCTTGTAGAACTTGAACTCTGCTGAAAACTTGGTCTCTAGTTTGCTGTAAACATGTGATTTGATTGAAGCTCTTGTGTTGAGAGCTCTGCGACGCGGCAGCCTTGCCTGCCTGAACCCCGTGTCCTCGCCCTTGCCCCCAGGCTCTGCCTAGCCAGGCCTTCCCTGCTCTTCCTGCCCCCTTTCGACTAGCGCAGACCCCGCATTCGGGGTTCCCACCTCTGGACGGTTTTGCCCCTCTGCTGTGCGCAGCGGGCCTGCAATGGCAGGCTCCGCCTCCCCCCCGGTCTCTGAGAGCCCAGAAGAAACCTTCGCCGCCCTCCTGACAAATCCTTCAGAAGCCAGAACCCGGCCCTCCCTATCAAAGTTCATAAAGAAGCTGGATGAGATCCCTGAAGTCAATCTACCCCCATCTCTTCCCAGGAAATCGGCAATAGCTCTTTCAGAAAGAGGTCTGGTAGGGCAGTTCACAGGCCTCTGGCCTTCTCCAAGAACTGTCCAAAAATGGGTGGAGCGTAACTGGAGCACAATGATTGAAGGGAAGATTGCCATCAGATTCTGCGGGCGTGGATACTACACCTTCTTATTCGAGACCAAAGAAGACAAGCACCTCATCTTTCGCAACGGGCCTTATTTCATGGACACAAGAGGTCTATACCTGAACTGATGGACCCCGGACTTCGATCCGGAAATGGACATACCCAACGCAGTCCCAGTTTGGGTGCGCCTCCCTCATCTGCCTCTGCATTGCTGGGGGGATGAATCGGTCAAGGCGATCGGCAATGCAGTCGGAAAATACATAGACAGATCGGAACCAAGGGAGAATATGCATGCATGCGCTAGGATCTGCGTTGAAGTTGATCTTGGGAAAGGATTGCCGGAAGCCATAAAGCTAAAAGTGGATCAATGGATGCATATTCAACAGCTGGACTACGAACAACTGCCCTTCAAATGCAAGGTATGTCATGAATACGGCCACTTTGCTAATAGATGCAGTAAACTAAAAGAAAATGAGGTTACACAAAATGAGGAACACGCTGAAGGTTCATGGGAACAAGTAAAAAGGAAAAAGTCCTCTTCGAACCCGGGCACCAGTACCACAGCCCCTCCAGTAGCAAAACAACCCCCCCCTCCTCCTCCTCCCTCTTCAACCTTCCCATCTTCTTCCAACCCTTTCGAATCCCTAACAGAAGAAGTTCCGGCCTCCCCTCCCCATTCCCCTCGTCCTGCCTCTCCTTGCTCTAACCCTCCACCCACCCCCCCTCCCACCATTGAAAGAATCCTCAGAAGGAACAAAGCTAAAGAAACAAATCAGCCATCTGACCGTCCGAGAAAAGTCGGCCGCAAGACGAATAAAGAGCTAAGAGATGAAACAACAGCAAAGGAAATGGAAACCGGCACCCAACAGCCAATGGACTCCTTCCTAGGCAAGTCAAAAGGAAGTGGTGAGAAGGCCAAGGAGAAATAAGGACCCCACCCCAACACTGGTAAATAATGAATTTGGTCTCTTGGAACTGTAGGGGGCTCGGCTCACCCGTAAAGCTGAAAGCAATCAAGGATCTCATAAATCAGGAAAAGCCAGACATCCTCATAATCCAGGAGACCAAAACCACCGAGCAGGACTTCCTTCTTCAAACTCAAAGATTCAGAAACTACCTAGGTATATCAAAAGGCTCATCCGGAGCATCAGGAGGTATAGGAACACTATGGAACACAAATAAGTGGGAAATTACTAGCTCCCAGCTTTGCAACTGGTGGATCCGAACAGATCCAAAGAATAAAAGCACCCGAGAGACTTATCACATCTACAACATTTATGCTCCTAACCACTACAGAGATAAAGCAAGCTGTTGGAACACTTTAGAAATAGACCTCAGCACCATTCACAGTAGCTGGGTAATCCTTGGAGGAGACCTGAATCTAATAAGGCAGGTAGATGAAAAAAATGGGGGAAATTACCATGCCGACCCATGCAGAGATAAGATAGAATCCATTATCCAACACTTCAAGCTGATTGACCCCCCTTTGTCAAATGGAAAATACACATGGACCAACAGAAGGGCAGGAATACAGAACATAAAAGAGAGGCTAGACAGGTTCCTAGTCCAGGAAGGAATAGCAGAAAATTACCAAGTAATCAGGAGCCACATAATCCATGGCACAGCCTCGGATCACAAGGCTGCGGTCCTCTCCATGGACAAAGGATAAAATCTGGGCCCTCTCCCTTTTAAATATAACAGAGCCTGGGATTCCCATGAGGATTTTTGCACCCTTGTAAGGGATCAGTGGACGATTGAAGTCCTTGGCTCACCCCATTTTGTTTGGGAATCAATGCTAAAGCACCTTAGGATAGCTATAAAGCAATGGGCAAGGGAAAAGGCAATTGCTGAAAAGAAAAAGAAAATAGAGCTGCTATTAGAAATGGAGAGATGGCATAAAGAAAAAGAACAAGTGCAACACACAGCAGAGGACCTAGACAAGGAAAAAAATCTGTACAAAGAGCTATATCGGCAGAACCGTATGGAGGAAGAGGAGCAAAGAATAAAATCTCGCTGTCTTTGGTTAAGAGCTGGGGAAAAAAACACCTCTTTCTTCCACAACAATGTCAAGATCAGAAGAGCAATCAATCAGATAGACAAAATTGAAGTCGACGGGAGAGAATTGAAGGATCAAGAAGACATAAAAAACGCAACACATGAGCACTTTAAAGCACTCCTTTCGGCGGATCCCCAGCACCATGGCAGCGATGACTTTCTAAGTGTAATCAAAAGTAAGATAACAGAGGCACACAACAACAAGCTGGAGCAAGAACCTACAACAGAAGAAATCAAAGAGGCTACTTTCGGTATGCAGCAAGATAAGGCCCCAGGCCCGGACGGATTCACAGTTGCATTCTATAAACAGCATTGGGAAACTATAAAGAAGGACTTTGTAAGAATGGTTAAAAATGCTTTTAGAAAACACAAACTGGGGGACAATATGAAGTCTTCACATATAGATTTGATCCCCAAGGAAGCCAACCCCAAATCCTTTGATAGATTCCGGCCCATCTCACTTTGTAATGTCTCATATAAAATCATAACAAAAATAATTGCAAATAGGATAAAGAATCTCCTTCCTCTCATAATTTCAGAGAATTAGGGAGGCTTTGTCCCAAAGAGGCAGATCATAGACAATGTTATTTTAATCCAGGAAGCAATACATAGCAGCCACAACAGAGGAGAGCGTGGAATGATCATCAAACTGGACATGGCCAACGCATTTGATCAAGTAGATCACTCCTTCCTATGTGCGGCTTAAAAAAATTTCATCTTCTCTCCAAATTTTATTAATATGATCAGAGCTTGTATCTTCGACTCCTGGACCGCCCCACTGATTAATGGTAGACCCAGCAACTTTTTCAGAAGTTCCAGAGGGTTGAGGCAGGGCTGCCCCCTCTCCCCTTTCCTTTTCATTATCATGGCGGAATCCCTCAGCATCCATCTAGAAAATCTTCGCAGCAAAAGAGAAATCACAGGCATCCGCATTGAAAGAGGAATAAAGGAAATAAACCATTCACTGTTCGCGGATGACACATTATTAATTGGGGGAGCCTCCAGTTTAATGGCAAGGAGGTTCAAAAAAGTTCTGGACGCCTTCCTCCAAGCCTCAGGAGGCAAACTGAATAACAGAAAATGCAAGCTTTACACTTGGAATGTGCCTCATCAGATTCAGCAAAGAATATCCCAAATCCTGGATATCCCTCTTCAAAAAAATTGGAGCTCTTTCCCTTATCTGGGCCTGCGTCTGGCAAAGGAACACATTAAAGTAGAGGTCTGGACAAACCACATTGAAAAAATGAGAGGCCATCTCCAAAACTAGGGCATCTCTTGGCTTAACCTAGCAGGCAGAATCATTCTTATAAAGGCTGTCCTCTCCGGACTCCCAATTTACCAATATGCAATCATTATGGCTCCTGCTAGTATCCACAAACACATGGAGCTCATAATGAGAAGCTTTCTCTGGCAAGGAGGTCAACAGGACACAAAAAAATTCAGTCTGGTAAGCTGGGACCAAGTAACCCTTCCTTATGAAGAAGGAGGTCTATCCATAAAAATTCCAAGCCTCTCCAACCAGGCGCTGGGGCTCAAACTGATCTGGAGGATTCTCACAAGAGCGGGCTCGTGGTGGGTGGAGACAATCAAAAGAAAATACCTTAGAGGCCTAAACTCCAATATCCTCAACGACCCAATAGCAGACAGGCCTTGCACTCCGATGTGGCGCCTAGCCAAGAAAGTTCTGCCACACTTCAAAGAAAATGTCTCCAAGCTCCCAGGCAACGGACGAAGCATCAACATATGGACTGACAGAATAATGAATTCCAATCCAAGAACCCTTCTTCAAGAGTTCAGACCTTTGCAAGACTGGATGGAGGAAAGGAGAATAATCACCCTGCATGACATATCCTTATGGAATCAAAATAGATGGCAGGCTTGGAAAGACCTGAATCTACCTCCGGATCTAAAAGCTCTGTGGCACAATCTGAAGCTCTCATTATCTGGACTAGCTCCAACAAAAAGGGATGACAAGGACAGATATATCTGGGACACAGGGGGAGGATCCTTCACGGTTAAAGAAGGGTACAAATCTCTCCAAAATTCAACCCCCAAAGCAAACTGGGACCTTTACTCAGCTGCCTGGAAGTCAGAAAGCCTCCCAAAGGTAAAGCACTTCAACTGGACTCTTTTAAAAGGGAAAATCCTTACAGCAGAGAACCTTAGAAAGAAAGGAATACAAGGACCTTCGATCTGCTGCTTCTGTTGGGCAGAGGAGGAGTCAATTCAGCACTCTTTCCTTCTTTGCCCATTTGCTCAAAGGTGTTGGAAAAGGATAACAAGCCCCTTGGACATCAGAGGATTCCCTGATCAGATGCACAATCTCCAGAAGAACTGGAAAAGAGTTTTTCCACACCCTAAGAAGGGCAAGAATAATATCATCGGAATTTGGAAGTGTATCCCTGCTACTCTATGCTGGAACCTCTGGCTAGCTAGGAACAACTACGTTTTCAAAAACAAAAGACCTAACATGGACAGTGTAATAGCCAAAACTATAGCAAACATCTCGGAAGCGGTCAGTGCAAAATTCATAGCCTTCCCAGACCAGAAGAGTTGGGCCCAAGAGGAAAGGGACTGGTACAGTAACTTCAATGTAAGCCACTCTCAGAATCCTCCTCCACAGAATAAAGCCAACCAGAAGCAGCCCAAATGGAAGCTCAGGGGAACTAAAGAAGAAATAAGACAATGGATCAGCAAACAAGACCGCCCCCTCCTGTTCTTTGACGGCGCATCAAAGAACAACCCAGGAGCAGCGGGAGCAGGAGGCATAATAAAAGACCATGAAGGAAACCACATCTACAGTTATGAATGGGGACTGGGAAGGACATCGAACAATGCAGCAGAAGCTTACAGTCTCCTCCTTGGCACCACAATTTTATCCATATTGCGACTAAAGAACCCAATTATAATTGGGGACTCGGCTATCATAATTTCAGCCATGATCAACGATAAAGACTTCAACAAAGAAGGTCTTAATAACATAAGGAAGAGAATCACAGAGAACACAAGAAGTTTGGGGGAAGTCACCTTCAGGCATGTGCTGAGGGAACACAACGCAGAAGCTGACTCCCTGGCCAGCAAGGCGGTGAACCGACAGCAGGGACAGGTTAGTGAAAATGAAAAAAGCTATGAAAAAGAGATCCCCTAATCAGTCAAGCCGTCATCTAGCTCATCAGAAAAGCCCCTCTGAACCTTGTCAGATCAGTATTCATCCCATCAGCCTGTCATCGAATGATCATCCCTTACCTTACACTCCTCCGTCTTCCCTCTCTCTTCTTGATCCCAGCCCCTCCCGTGTTATCCCCTCTGGTTTGGTAGGCAAATGTCTCTTCAAGCCTCCCGGACAGTGCACCTCGAATCCGCAGCAAGTTATGCATACAGTGCTCACAGGTTTCAATATCCCGCTCTATCGTCTAGTATGGCTCTCTCCTTCCCTTTATATATTTGCCCCCCTGCGCGATTTCCTCAATCAAGCTTTGTAGCCCCAGTTACAGCAAAAAAGAGTATGGAGCATTGAGGTTAGAACAGTTGTTCAAGGGAGTGATACTGTCCAGAGCGCGCCCAGAACTTTGAGTTCCCCTTTCCTTCTCAGCACAAAGCATGTTACCAATCAGAGATTTGGTGTTCAAGCCATTCAAGCCGTCCTCAGGTATAAATCAAACTATTTCTCAGATTTTTGTTTGCAAATCCGCTCCTTTCAAGCCATGGCAGAGAACAGGCACCAGCCAGCAGCACAGGAGGGTGCAGCGCGTCAAGGGAATCCCCTGGACAGGGTGATAGGGAACGATACCCGCACACTTTGTAAAGAGCACGTTTACATGATTGCTCATTTTGTTAAACACCACAAAGAGCTGAGGGACGACTTTGAATTAGACAGCCGCTCTAAAAGAAAGAAGATGATAAAACAGAGAAAGGAAATCGAGGGACTTAAGGCACCAAAAGGAGGAACAGAGGGATGTTCAGATGGAAGACACAGTAAACCAACTCTGGTGTTAGTCAAATGAACAGCAAAGTAAAGCTAATAGATGGTTTGTTTGTAAGGCAGTACAATAGGCATCTTTTCCAGCAATTTCTTTTCAACTTAATCTCACAGAAGTCACGGGCTGCGTCCCGGTTTTGGACTTCATTTGTGCCCGCTCTTCTTGAATCCTATGTAATAGCTCTAGCTTTCTACAGTTTTTTAATATATGAGTAAACGATTTTGTGAAAAAAAAACATATGATTTGATTGATTCTTCTTTGCATATCATTTGGTTCAGCTTGGCTTTCTTGAAGAAGTTTCATAACAGGTACCCCTAGTGATGAGGGAAATTTGGCTTCCAATCCATAAACCAACTCATATGGGCTGGTTCCAATTGATCTCTTGGTTGTTAGTCTATCTGCCCATAGAGCATTCACAAGCTTCTTATGCCAATTCTTTTTGTTCTCTTCTAGCACTTTCTTTATGATGTTTACCAGACTTTTATTTGATGACCCAGAAAGGCCATTTCCTTGGGGATAGTATGCAGTAGAATGGCCTAAGGTAATGTGAAATTTGTGGCAGAAATTCACCATTTTCTTGGATCTGAAAGCAGCAGCATTGCCTGTTACTATTTTATCAGGACAGCCAAATGTAGCCAATATGTTGTTCTCCAAGAACTGAGTGATAGTGGAATCATTTGCTTGTCTGCATGGAACAGCTTCAATCCACTTGGTGAAGTAGTCTATGGCTGTTAAGATCCATCTATGTTGGCCTGAAGATGAGGGATGAATTTCCCCAATGAAATCCAAGCCCCATTGTTGAAAAGGTCTCTCTGTTGCAATAGGCCTCAAGGGAAGTGGCAGCAACTGTCTCTTTCCCTCAAACACTTGACATTTATGACATGAGGTGGTGAATTTCTTGACATTAGAGAACATGGTGGGCCAGTAGTAACCAGCCCTTAGTATTTTATCCAGAGTGGACTTCCAGTACAAGTGTCCACCACAGTCACCTGCATGAAATTCCTTTATAATATTGTCAGTTTCATTCTCAATTAGGCAGTTTAGCAATATTCCTTCATGGTTTTTCCACAATAAATTTCCATCCATAACACAGAATTTAGAAGCTTTCATTTTTAAGAACCTACATTTAGTTCTGGACAATCCTGGGGGAGCACACAGGTTTTGCAATACATAACATATATCAGAGTACCAAGGGGATTGTTCAAAGGCTACATTGATCTTTGGAGTCGCCAGCTCCGGTTCACTATCCAGCTGGTTGATGTCTAAGGCTTGGAAATTTTCTTCTGTCATTAGTTTGGCCAAACCTTGCCCTTTTATTAGTTTTGTAGGTTTTATTTCAATATCAAATTCCAAGATGTTTGCAATCCACTTTCCTCTTCTTCCCTCTAAATTTTCTTGGGTGAGAATGTCTTTGACAATAGGACTTGGTACATAAGCTATAACATGTGAATAAAGGATGTAAATCCTAAAGTCCTTAATGGCCTTAACCAAAGCATAAGCCTGCTTTTCCATGATTTGATATTTTAAGGGTGCATCCCTAAGAGCTCTGCTAAAGAAAGCAATTGGCTTCTCATTTCCTTGGTCATCTTTCTGTAACAAAACAGCAGCAATAGTATGCTGGGAGGCAAAAGAGAAAATGATAAATTCTCTGTCAAACTGAGGATTGGTCAACACTGGGGTTTGGGTAAGGGCCAGTTTTATACCTTCAAAGGCTTGATTGGCTTCAACAGTCCATTTGACTTTTGAATCTTTCTTTAGCATGTTATTTAATAATCTGATTAGTTCTGCTAAGTTTGGGATAAACCTTCTCAAGAAATTGATTTTTCCCAAGAATCCTTGCAACTCTTTGATATTTCTTGGGTGGGGCATTTGTAAGATAGCCTGTATCCTATCTGGGTCAATTCTAATGCCATCTTTAGAAATGATGTGGCCCAATAGCTTACCTTCCTCTAAACCAAACGGGAATTTCTTGGGATTCAAGGAAATTCCATATTTTCTGCATTTTAGGAAGATCTGTCTCAAATGTTTTATATGTTCTTGGTCTGATTTTGAGAAAGGTGTAATGTCATCCAAGTAAATGACTAAAAATTCATGAATCTCCTTGGCAAAAGCAATATCCATTGCTCTTTGAATTGTTGCCCCTGCATTTTTCAATCCAAAAGGCATCTTTACATATTTGAAAGTTCCCCATGGGGTTGTGAATGATGTTTGTCTTGATCATCAGGGTGCACCAGGATTTGATTGAAGCCTGAAAATCCATCCAGTAATGAGATCCTTGAGGCCCCTACCACTCTTTGGAGAATGTGATCCATCTTGGGTAAGGGATAGTTGTCTTTAAGGGATAATTGGTTCAGATTTCTTAGGTCCACACACAGCCTTATTTCACCAGTTTTCTTTCTTGTAGGGACTAGGTTGGAGATCCATTCAGAGAATCTGATTGGTGCTATGATGCCTGCCTTGAACATTTTCTGTACCTCTTGTTCCATTGCTGGGAGGAGCATTGGATTGATTCTCGTCAGTTTTTGTTTAAAGGGTTTTTGGTCAGGCTTGAGAGGGATAGTATGCTGGATAACAGACGTATCATAGGATTTTAGGTCCTCATAACTCCATTCAAAGACATCCTGGAACTCTTTAAAGAGGTCAATGTATTTAGGCTTTTGATCAGGAGGTAAAGATGCAGACAATTTAATTGTTTTGGGTTTGTCAATTGTACCAATGTTGCATTCTTCAATGGCTGCATTTAAGGGCTGCATTTTTGGTTTTCTGGGAATATCATTTGAATCAAAGATGTCCTCTAGTGGAGTTAGGCCTGTTGGTAGAAAATTGTCTTTCAGCTCTATGATGTCAGTTTCAGCATTGGCCACTTCTTCACAACTGATTGGTTGAATTTGTTGAATGTTTTCCTTGCTGAAAATAGTTGGATTTAGCATTTGTTTTGCTGTTCTAGGTGATATTGGGTGAGTAATCTGTTGAAACTGTATTTGTGATGGACTTGCTCTTTCAAGTATTTGTGATTGACTTGTTGTATTAAGTATTTGTGATTGACTTGCTGTATCAGTGTCAATATTTATTCCTGCAAATTCTTGTTGCAGAGTTAAAAAATGGTTTATTTGCTTGTCATCCTCAAATACTTGCCAATCATTAACATTGTTTGGAATGGAGGGTCTGTGTTTTACCTCAGCTGTAAAACAATGATGGGGCTCAAAAGGCAGCTTGCAGGTACTTGCAAATGTGGCTAAACTATGAGCATGCAGATTGTGGGTTCTAGGAATTTTAGTGATTTGGAATTCAGAGAAAAAGTTTAGTACCTCAGCAACATCAGACCTATAAGTCCTTAGTCTTTTGTCATTGGTGACAAAATTTCCCTTCACTTGTTGGATAACTAAATCTGAATCACCCATGATTGAAACCATGGCAGCTTGTAAGAACTTTACTAACTTGAGGCCTAGTAAAAGAGCTTCATATTCTGCCATATTATTAGTACATCTGAAGTTTAATCTATAGGATCTGCCTTCTACATGACTATTTTCTTTATTGTGTACCCAAACTCCAGCTCCTGCCCCTAACTTGTTGACTGAGCCATCAAATTCAAGGAACCATAGAATATCCTGTTGGGAAGGAGATTTAATGATCTGTTCATGGGCTGGCAATGTAAGTAGAAGTTTTGGTTTTTCATCTGGATTGTCTTCTAGGACAGTTTCATCATCTGATTGGGTATGCTTGATATTTAGAACAGCAGCAGTGTCTAGCATTTGATTGACTGTTGTTTCATGGGTGGTAATTCTTTCATTAGAGTCTTCCTCCTGTATGAGTATTTTGGTTTCAACATCATTTTTTGAGAGAATTGTGCTGTTATTGAAGAGAATGTATGAGTCTATGTCTGAATGGACAACATATATGGGAAAGTTTTGAGGCTTTTCTTCACTGCTGACCATGTATTTCATGAGTGTTTCTCTGTATAGTCTTTTTGGTTGCCCAAAAACAGGGATGGTGGTGTATGACATGTCTAATTGTAGGGAGCCTTGGAGTTTACTCCCCATGATCTTGATAACAGCATCCCATACTTAGGTGGGATATCAGCAACTACCACATCCATTAGGATTGTTTTGTTTGGGTATTGAACTAGAGACACACATAAATCTTTTATGAGACCTAGACACTTGACTTGGCTGGAGTCAAAGGAAAACAGGTCCTTGTATGGTCTTGTTATATCTAGATTCAATCTCTCCATGACTGCTTTTGGAATGAGATTGTGAGAGGCACCTGAGTCAAACATTGCATTATGTAATATTTTATCATGAATATGTAAGCTGACATAGAAAGGTAACACCCCTGTGACTACCGTTTTTCCATCCACTTCTGGGCCGAACAGTAATTCTGGGGTGTCATCCAGCACATTGACATCATCTTTGTTGCTAGTGAGTTGAAGGGACTTCTTGATCTGTAGTTTATAGATGTCATGCTTGGCTAGTTCTGAGAGAGGAATTGCTATCTTTAGTTTGCCAATTTCAGTTTATAGGTCAAAGGGTTTTTCAGATTGGGTCTTAGGGTTATGGATAACAGTCCTTTCCTTGTTCATTAAATCTTCTTCTTGATTTTTATCTTGACTTTGGGACTTGTCTCTTTTACTCATCTCTTGGGGAGTAACATTTAAATTTGGTTGAGAGGGTGAAGTGGCCATAGGCTGCTGTTTTAAGGACAGTGGTTTAGTGATCTCTTCAATAATCACTTCTTCTGCAGGTGAATTTGTTTTGTCATTAGGCTCTGTGACTATGACTCTTTTAGGCTGCTGATTATCCTTTATCTTTTCAGGCTGATTTACGTTCACAGTTCTGCTCCTTAGCTTGTATTGTTTATGGACTTCATAGACAGTAGTGTCATAGCCTTGTTTAAAGTCAAAGGATTCACCTAATTTAGTTTGGAATAGTTTGATTTCATCATCCTCATGATCTTCTTGTGTTAAGAAAACTTGACTTTCACCATCTAGACCCATTAAATTAATCTCAGGATCTTCATTGGGATCAGTTGATGTGGAAGTTTCTGCATAATTTTCTTGGAAAGGGGGTCTTATGTCTTGGTCAGCACTGGCCTTGCCAACGTTTGGGTTTTGAGTTCTCCTAAAATTTGGATTCCTAGGAGGGTTGTTTTGTGGTGCTTCCCATGATGATTTTCTCTCAACCGATTCCACTCTATCACCCAATCTTTTCATTGCAGTGAGTATTGCATCGAGCTTTTGATCAAAGCAGAGGGTTCCTCTTTGAAAACAGTCCTCTTTTCCAACCTTGCTCTGTTTCTTTTGGCAATTAGGTTGGCTTCCACTATAACAGCAACCCTTTGGGCCTCTACAAGGGATTGAGGATCTCTTTCCTTCAACTGATAGGCCATGTCAGGGTCAAAACCATCAGGGAATTTGTACAAAGCTAAATCAGGAGGGGGTCTTAAATTTTGTGGGATTGCGTTATATACATTGTTAAATCTTGCACAGTACTCCAAAACAGTTTCTTGGGGACCTCTTTTGATAGTGTCATATTCACCAAGTATGTGCAGAGGATCCTTCTTCTTCTCCCATCTGCTAGTAAAGGCTTGATAAAGCTCATCAGGAGTAGTGATGGAATTTGCATTCAGGGATCTAAACCAAGTTCTTACATTCCCAATTAGGCTTTGAACAAACATCCTCATTCTCACACTGTCATCATCTATTTCATAGGTCTCAAAATGGTCTTGCATCCTTTTGGCATGCTGGACAGCTGTCAGAGGGCCATTGGAGTCAAAATATGAGATTTTGGTTTGGTAATATTGGGGTAGAGCTGCAGCATTAGCTGGTATCTGGAAGGGTGCGTATCTGTTAGCCATATTTACAGGGTTTAGAGGATTAACAGGGGCAGCTGGGATAATAGGAACAGTGGGTACCACAATGGTAATAGGTAAGGGTGAACCTAGAGTGTTGGTCAAGGGGATATGTGCAGTGGATGAAGATGTGGGAGGAGGACTTTGAGATGTGGATGGTGAACTAGGGGAACTAGGGGTAGACCGGAAAAGGACTTTGTATGGAGTAGAGATAAGGCTGGGATGATCTGAATCTGAGGTTAAATCAGCAGGCTGCTCCTGCCTTTGCTGCCTCCTAATGTTTCTAGGGATAGTATTTGGGTTATCAACAATGATGGGTGGATTAGGGTCAGGATTTGCCCTAGTATGCCGTGGATTTTTCTTGGGAGACAGCTTCTAACTGTTTTTTAGGATTTTATAGGAAGATTTTATATCTGCAAGGATTGGATAAAGATTTTGAAATGGCTATATATATTTCAAAGCTGAGATGAAGACTCACTGAAAATGCTCTTCCCTAAAGCTATCAATGGGACACAGAAATAGTTTTGAAGGCCTCCTGACTGATTTCAGGCTTGATCTATAGCTTTGAGAGATGTATAGAAATTGGAAAATCCTAAGAACTCCCCAGTGTTGTCGCCAATTATGTTAACACCCAGGTTGTTCCCTATGACTCCCAAGGGAATACGGCCGGGGTAACCACTAACCAATCTTTGGATCACAGTTCCTAGCCAAACTGTAATCAGAGAGGGCTCTCTCTTTATGATTTGTCTCTGTTTTGATGGTGTTTTAGGCTAGCTATTATGCTCAGGTTTTGGTTTATGTTTTGGTTGAAGGACTTCTTTCAGGGCTTAAGATGTAGTGTTCAGAGAGTAGTGTAACATTGGGCAATGGAGTCTGGAGGTGTGAAATGTTTTAAAATGCTGGAGCGATGATGTTTAGACTGCAGGGCCTATTGTGTATTTCAAACAAACAAATTTAAAATTAAGTGGTGAGGCATGGTCATCCAACAGAAAGCAATTAAGAATTCTCTATTAAGCTGGTGATGTGAAAGTGAAACATGTTGCACAGGAGAAAACTTGAATTCCTAAAACAAAGGTCACTGTGAAAGATATATTCTGAAAGTGCAGCAATTAAGAATTACACTTATCAAGATTATAGCTGAAGAAAAACATTCATTAACAACACAGATTGAACTCAGGGTATTGCATGAATAAGTCCTGAAGGTTATTCTTTTTCTTTGTTGTCAAACACTTAGAAATTAGAAACATATATGGATTTTAATAGATCGAAAATACATAACAAAGAGAGTTACAAAAACTTATTGTATTGTGAAATACACAGGAATCCAGCAGTTTTCAACAGACACCAGAACGCATTCAACACTTCAAAAATCCGAGAAATTCCATCACTTTCTTTATTAAACTATGAAAGGATTAAAGCATAAGAACTTCTTCAGGAGAAATCAACAACCACCCTCCAAGCTTGTGCGAGGGGCAAATATATACAAACAGTATTACAAAATATCTCAGGCGTTGAGTCATCTGAGAAATGAAATATCTTCACCAACTTTTCAAGATATTTAGATAAGAAAGTTATTACATCATTGAATACAAAGTAAATGCATCTTTATGTTTGTCAGAAGATATTTTGGCCTTTGGAAGCCACTGAGTCGGTTGGAGTGTTCTGCATTAATAGTGAGAAATGCGCTTTTGGAGCTGCTCTGCTGTAGCTTCTCGGCCTGGACACCTGTAGCTTCCTACTTTGCTTCGTTGGCCGAAATTTCTACTGAGTTGGGTCAGCTTTAATCTTTAATGCATGCTGATTCTTTTTAAACTGTCCTGTGTATGACAATTTTGCATTTTTGATGATAAAAATTTGTTGAATGACATCCTGTTTATAAAATCGTCTGTATGGCCTTGGTCCACCATTCTAGTGTAGGTAGTTGATGCCTGAGAATTGCATCCATAGTCTCCTCTGCCTCTGTATACTTATAAAAATTGGGAGGCGCCTCAAACAGGTGTTTGATTTCATTCATTATAAAAAATAAATTTTCTACTCTGTTGTAGAGAGTCTGTCCTGTGGTTGGCCCTGTTTCCTCTGAGGTGCTGGGCTTCTCATTGATCTGACTTGTGGAAAATTTGTTAATCCTTTTGGCATACTGGTCATGTGTGAACAATCTCCCTGCGTTGTTCAGTAAGCTAGGGAGCCCTCTGTTTTCTAACACCTGAAACTTCTCCATAAACCTGTTCACCTCAGTCTGCATGTCCTGGGTTCTTCTTTCCAATGTCTGCACTATGTTTCTCAGTGTGAGAACCCTCTTGATTAACTGAATGTGCTCAGTTCTGTTTGAAATTCCCATGGCAGCCAACTGAGTGCTTGTCCTATTGTTAAGCACATTGATCATCCTGGTGGCTATCTCAGGCATGTTGCTTAGAGCAGCTCTTGATCTCTGAATTTCAGTCTGTGCTTTTGGAATGAGGTCCAACTGCTCATGGATTGTTTCAATATATTGCCATTGCTCATTTATAGATTGGCCAATGTTAGCCCACAGCACTATTTTAAGCTCAGCCACAACTTTACCTAATTTGAGCTCATTTTCTAGCTCTTTGGTCCTGTCTTTAAGGGCTTTTATCTCCCTCCCCTTTTCTGCCATAAACTACTTGGATTTATCATATCTTTCAGTGACCTTGGCTAGTTTCTCCTTGGCCTCATTCAATTCTGTCATTTGTGCTTCCAAGGCCTGGATCTCATTCCTCAGCTTTTGCATGTCCAGGCTTGGGGCCTGCTCTATTGTTAGTGGTGCTGCTGAGGTGGATGTTGCTGCTTGTTCTGTATGTTGAGGATGAGGAATAGTAGGTGGAGCAGTTTCCTCAAGATTTATCACTTTCAGGAGGAGGCTGGGAGGTCTGACCTTCTTCTCTTTGCTTCAAAGCTTCCTGTAATGCTGCCTGTGTAGCCTCTGATTCTCCCAGCTTTTCTTGTGTCTGGATTAACTGCTTATATAGAGACACCAGCAAGGTTTAGGCCTCTTGATCATGCCTCTGCTGGGCAACCTCATCTGTTTGAGGGTGGATTGTGGCTGGCATTTTCATCTTTTTCTTCAAAGCAGCCATGTCTGCATCCCTTAACTTCAATATCTCCTGGATGCCCTTGATATCTTTGGGATCATGCCCAATCTCAATAATTATATCTTCTAAGGACCTAATTCTATTGTCCTTAGCCTGTGATGATGCCCTTTCCAACTCAAGTTGGGCAGCTGTATTATTAAGGCTATTTTCCAGCCTATAATTGTCCAATGTTTTGTCAGCCAAGGAGGCATAGACCATCTCACCTGTTTGCTTATGCAACTCAATTTTATCCATTGGGTGGATGTCTTTGGCAAGGACCTCAAGATTGGTCCTTATATAATCTGCATGAGACTGGGGCTGTGCTACAGCTGGAAAAAAATGACTCATGATCACTTTGCCTTCACTAACATCAAAAGCAGACATCAATGTTTGCTGGTTAGTGGGAGCCATCTTCAGCAAATGATTATAGAGCTGTATTTTTATGGGCTCATTTCTTTTCTTTATGTCTATGAACTGTTGTTTGATGCTCAGTTCACCCTCCCTCTGCTGGCTAGAGGAGCTGACTCCTCCTCCCACAGTTCTATTCTGTTCCTCTTGGAAGGAACTTGCAGATGCTTCCCTGCTAGGTGGGCCCATGCCCAAAGACTGCCCTGTTGGCATTTCCTCATCAGAGAAAGGGTTCAATCTCTGTCTTTTCTTACCATGACTTTCTGATGTGGTCAAGGGAGTCTCTCTATCCCTTTTTCTGCTAGTGTCCTCCTTTTGTGGAGTTTGGAGGATTGATGCATCAACTGATGTTTCTTGCCTAGGAGGCACCGTATTTTGTGCCTGCTGTTCTGTGGAAATTGGGGCCTCAACTGCCCCTTCTTGCTGTGGGGGCTGCTCTTTATTATGTTGCCCTTCTTCTTGCTGCAATTCCTGTTGTTGTTGTTGTTGTACCTGTTGTTGTTGTTGCTGCACCTTCTCATGCGGTGGCTGTTCAGTATCCATCTCTTTTTCCTTGCCCTTGCTAGATATATCTTCAGTGGCTTTGGGTGCTTGCTGATTTACAGTCGAGGAGGATGCAACTGCTCCCACTTGTGTGCTTGGCAGTGAAAACACCTGTGAACAAAGTTCAAGGTCAGCCATCTTTTTAAGATTCCTCACCGCTCTTTGATTCAGCTCTTCTTGTGTAACCGACTCTTCTAGGGTTCCTCTCCTCCATTTTGCTTGGTTTGCATGTTTTTCAATGTGAGGGATCTTTACATGATCATAGCCAGAGAGCCTATATCTGAGCCTTCTCAAAGTGATGAAGTGGTTGGGGTCATAAGGTTTCCAAAGGAAACTGGTTTGAAGGCCAAGGGACTCAAGCATCCTGTCTGCTTCTCTCCAACCTTCCTCCCTTTGGTTATAGACAAAGTGGCCAAGTTGGTTCCTGACTTTCAACTGTGCTTTCTTGCCTTTGCCTGAAAAGTGAAGCACATCAACATTGCCAAACTGCCTGAAGTATTCTAGGGCAAATAGCCTCATAGGCACATATCTAGGTAGTCTGTAGGGAGGCAGCTCACACCCATACATCCTGATGACGGTGTGGTGCTGGTAAAAGTACCAGTCCCCAATGCTGTATGATTTGGATAACTGCAGGATCCTTTGCATTTCATCTGTGAGCCTCGGAGGAGGTGAGCCCATCATCATTGACATAGCTGGGTGGATGAACTGATCTATGAACTCACAATAAGTATAAGGAGTTTCAAATCTACAGTGGAAAACAGATGACCAATAGACCACTGATCTTGGATTGCCTTGGGCATCCTCTCTTTTGATTGGGAAAGAGAATTTCTGATGTTGATGATATAAGATCAAGTGGTAAATGTAGGAGGTATACCTGAACACTCTTTCTCTTGCCAGGTTCATTAGTTGCTCATGTATTTTGTCTGCTATATAAGTGGCATAGTCATAGCAGATAGGAGACTTGCCAGGAGCAAACATGAGCATGATTACCAGCACAGTTTGATCAACAAACTCAATGGAGTTGTAGCCCAAAATGGGACTAATCATGTCTGCCAGATCTCTGCCCAGTTGGTTGAGGTATACTTGATTGATAGGAGGATACTTCACAGAGTCAGAGCCAATGTATAGCTGGTTTAGTTTGGTGACCTGAGCATCTGTCATTCTGGCTCCTTGATTTATAAGGTCTACAAGTGATAGAGGGACCAGTTTCTTCTCAGTCCTGAAGCAGAGCATATCCTTGATAGCTTCTGGGGTGACATAAAACACAGCTGATCCTGAAGGGTCATGAACTGCCCTATGAGTGGGGTCATAGTTTTCAGCACACAGATGGATCAAATCAGGGAATTGGTTAACTTGAGGGAGCTTAAAAATAGGGAGGAATGAGTCCCATATGCCCAGCACATCTGTTCCAGCCTCATGCTTGGCCTTCAATTCATTGAGCAGGTGGATGTGGAACTTAGTACCCATCAGCATTTCCTCTGAAATCTGATAGTCCATGTCTGCCAGAGACTGCCATTCCAATTGTCTCTGAGGGGCATTTAATGGAGCAACGTTCAATGCTATTGGAGCTACTGGTGGATCCATGATTTCACCTAAGATTATGGATGGAGTTGCTATGCAGAGCAACACAAAGAGTTTTCTTCAACGAAAAATGTGAATTGTATGGCACAGAGGGTGAGTGAAACAGCTGCAGCAATTGAAATACTGTTTAAGGTGCGAATAAGACCAATGTGTGGTCTCAATCTGTCTTTTTTAACAGGTAGGTGCAGTTTCAGTAAGTTGTTTCGCGATTGCGCGAACAAAGTGCAGTTTTTTGTGAAAATATGGGCAAACAAGGCTCAGCTAGTGTTTTTCGAGCTCACAGTTGTAAATGGGGGCTAGGCACCAAGATTTCGCCGGTGAATTTTGCGAGTTTTTTGTCGTTTAAGCTCTTTTGAGGGAATTCACAGACAAAGTAGGCATATGAAGAATTTATAATGGAGAATACCTGGTAAAGAGCGAGCAATGGTCACAGATGACTGTGGAAATAGCGCGTTGGACGTCTCCGAGTCGATTTCAGCAAAGGTGGTATAATTTGGAAGTAAAATCATACAGAGAAAGCAACAGCTCTTGCGGCAAAAAGTATGAAAAAACGCGAAAATTGGCCTAAATATGGATTTTTGGCATATTGGCGCGTTTTTTGGATGACGTCAGCATGACGTCATCAGGTGGGGTCAAGGTCGGATGACGTCAGCATGACGTCATCGGGTGAGGTGGCAGGCTCTGATTGGTCCACGGGGATGATGAAGTGGCAAGACAGATCAGCATGGGGGCGGACGCAGGGGCTGATGCGACGGCGGGGTGGCACTGACGTGGGTATGATGTGGTGGTGACATTGGCTGGGCGGATCGACCGAAAACCGGGAGCGGTTAGCGGTTTCTCATCGCACCGCTTATGATACGGAAGAGGGATTTGTCAGGCGTACCTCCGATAAACTGTGGGGATGACGCGTGGCGGAGGCCTGACGTCACCTTCTGACAGATATCGGAAGGTATCTGTCGGATGTTGGGGCCAGTCCGATATGGATTGAGGCCGTTCGATCAAAAGCGCTCGATCGGACGGTTGTCGGGTCGCTGAGTTGATCGGATGATACGAACGGGGATGAGGATTAAAATAATATATTTTTGGGGCGCGCGCTCAGCGGCAACTTTTGGAATATAGTGTTTGTAATGGTTTCCAATGAAAAATAATGTGGCCCCGACACTTTGGATAATTGGGAAAAGTGGGTTTTGATATTATTTTGCAATTTAGAGCGGGTATGGGTAAAAATGGGTCTTTTTATAAAGTTTTCTTGGTAAATGAAGGTGTTAAAGGGCAAAATGAATTCAGAAGAGGGGGGGGGGGGTTAGGCTTTGGTTTATCAAAGTGACCAGATGTCATTTTGATCCCTGACAAAAGGCATATGGCTATAATGCCAAGGGGAGGGATATTTATACAATGTTTGGGGTTTATACACCATGGTGTTATAATACTAGGGAAAGGGTAATATAGGGGAGTTATATAATAGAGTTAGGGTTAATATGGATGAAAGGAGTGGATGAGGGGAGATAACACTAAGCTTTTTGAAAATAACTTAGCTTAAGGAGTAGATCAAAATGAAAAGAGTTTTAAACAAGAAATGTGTCTTCTAATAGGACTAATAACCACCATAGAACCATGAATTGTTTCGTGAATCACAACTAATGAGGGGATATTAGTAATGAATGGGAAAGGGAATAAGTGGGAAGTTAGACATGCTTCTTTGCTTGCTGCAACCTGATATAGAAGAAGACTTCTCCATCCATTGACTTTGCTTTGTGAAATAGGTTAGCATACCTTCAATTGTAAGGAATGATACTTCTGAAACCCCAACTGCCTACCCATCTACTTGCCTAGCATTTTTTGTTTCTTCTTGGAGGGCGCACTTATGCTTGCAGACTCTTATTTGCCTTTTCTTTTCTTTGGCTTTTCTTTTGTTTTTCTATCTACTTCTACCCTTATTTCTTCCAAGGTCCCAAATTAAGCTGTTGGGAGCCTTTCTTCTCTATCTAAACTACTTGTCTGCCAAGATTAAACAGTTTGGACAGACTTCTTTCTCTATTCTACAACCAAAAATTCAAAACATGGCATGATCCTGATTAGGCTGTTGGACCATCCATCAAAATTTGAGTCCACATCAAGCTATAAGCACAGATTATATTCTCTTGGAAATATGTGATCTTTGCATCATTAAAGCAGAGCATATTTGGACCTTTTCAATGCCAATCATGAAATATGAAACCTATTGGTATAGGTAGCTAACACCATGGTCCATGGACATGGGGTAGGCTGACATTAGATTTAGAAGACTAGGGTAGACAACTCTGTGACTCTATCATACATTTCATGCTCCGTGCTCACAATTCACAGAGATTTTACAACAAGATTAGATCAAAACTTGGGATTTGAGCCCCAAAACATGCCTTGGGGGGATTCCATGCCCAACATGTTATTCGGTCTTCCTTTCCATAGTTCGTACGGAGTCATGTTACAGTTGTTCCTGAGTAGGCCTCTGTTTAAGATGAATATGAAAGTATCAATTGCTTGAACCAAGAATTTATCATCTAAGTTTGATTCCTTTAACATTTTTCTAGCCATTTCCTGTATGGTTTTGTTTTTCCTTTCAACAACTCCATTCCGCTGTGGTGTTCTAGCTGTTGAGAATTGTCTTTTTATTCCATTTTCTTCACAGTATTGTTGAAATGCTTTGGATGTGAATTCTCCTCCATTATCTGATCTCATACATTTGATCTTGAAATCAATTTCATTTTTGACCAATTCCTTGTCACAATCTTGAAACACTCGAGTGCCTCAGACTTTTTCTTCAGGAAAATGACTGTCATTCTAGTGTAATCATCTAGCATTAGCATAAAGTATAATTCATCGTCTGAGCTATTTTTTCTCATAGGAATACATAGATCAGTATGTATTAATTCCAATGGACATGACACAAAGTGTTCCTTTGTCTTGAATTCAACTTTTTTCTGTTTTCCGTATTAACGAGATTCACATGTCGTATTGGAAGGTTTCAAAATTTTCAGCATTTCTCTAACTGCTTCCTTTTTGCTGATCTTGACCAAATTGTCGAAATTTATATGTGCCATTAATTTGTGCCATAACCAGATCTCATCTTCTTTTGCTAAGAAACACCATTTAGCTATCTCATCCAAAATGTATATGTCAATAGGATCTCTTCTTGCTATATCCACAATTTTACCAAACATGCCTTTCCTGATTTCACATTTCTTTGAGTTGAATAGCATCATGTTCCCTTAATCGCACATCTATCCAACATTGAGAAAATTGTGATTCATATTTTCAACCAATAACACATACTTTTCTAATGCATCCTTGATTCCAAGAGTGACTGTACTTTTTACTATGACATTTGAAGCCTCGTCATTTACCAAATACACTCTTTCGTCTTTCATTTATTTCAAGGATATGAATTTATTTTTATCTGCAGTCATATGCATTGAGCAGCATATGTCAACATACCACATTTTTCTGTTACTTTGAGCCGTGAGAGAAAGAGCACACATTTCAGTCTTCTTTTTCCATATTTTTTCATTTTGATTTTGCGTGAAATCCTTTGGAGAGCTTCAAATTCTATAATGTTTACCGAGGTGTCCAAAATTATTACATTTGTAACATTCAACATCATCTCTGAGATAATAAAATCTATTGATATCTTGCTGAGTTTTAGAATATCCATTTTTGAAAGATATCCTGGAATAATTTTCATACATGCGACATTCTACAGCTCTATATCCAAACCTTCCACATGAATAATAGTGACCATAAAAGATAGGTTGATACCTAGGAGGAAATCTTCTTCGAGGAATTGTCTTCCAAGGTTCTTCCTGCGAGTCTTGATCTCTTGATCTAGATGGGGCATCACAAGGAACTAAAGCTAACCTCACTGGAAGATTATAGTACCATCAATCCAAATTTATACAGTGACAATGTTTGCATTTCAAATGTCCTAATAGCTCTTAGAATGAGGGTTGTAGCAGTATAGTTCCTCTTTTCTTCTAAGAAAACATGTGTATTAACCATTGATGCAATAAACATGGGGAAAATGTGCAAGGAAATCTGGTATAAGTATTTTTTTGCAACATGTTCTTATAGTTAGGGTGTTTGACTGGTGTGTTCACGAATCATGTTGGTATCTAAAGGTGGAGACAACAATACATTGTAAAGCACTGGGTAGAATTACCATTGATTTTTTCTATGGTATGGTCACATCACCCATACACAGTGGGATCACAATTATTGTTATAGGCATGTCTGTATGATAGTTGTTTGATTTCATAATGACAGTAACCTTAGGGATAATGATGTATTGATGTATGGATGTTTATTGGTTTGATGAAGTGATGCATGGTTGAGTGATAAAAGATTACGTGTAGAAAACTAACTTGTTTAGACAATGCAGTTGCACTTAAGCATTACTCTGTAATTCATATTGTTAAAGGTTGGACTAGGGTTTGAAAGTGTAGGAACCTTGATGATGGGGATGTAATCTTATGGATATGAAATTTATGACATGACAATAGCTTTCATAACCATCACCTTGATATATATATATATATATATATATATATATATATATATATATATATATGAATATGAGAGTGTGACCATGATGTGTATGGAGTAACCTTTATGATGGATGGTAGTTACCTTATTATTCTGGAAGTTTCTTTGTTACATAACAACAACCTTACTCCATGATAGTAACCTGATATTATGATAGTGACCTTGACATTGAGATGACAGAGATGGCATGAACTGTGAGGACGATACATTAGAGAAATTTCGAGGTAGAAAATGGAATTTAAAACAAAAATGTACAACCAACATAAGCTTTATAAGAACCAATAGAATTTAAGATAATGATGTCAACCATGGGGGATGATTTATCATGTTTGGAGTAAAAAGGTAGAATGATAAAAAAAAATTGAAATGAGAAAGGTATTGTTTCAACTTTTATTATCAATGTTTCTCCTTACTATTTTACTCAAATTTTTAGTAGGATCAGTCATTGGATGTAGAATTTAATTTTTCATCCAAGGAGTACCCATGTTGAATAGTTTCGATGGATCCCACTACACAAAAAAATGAGAAATACATGAAAATTGTGATTGCAATCATTTTTCATTTATTTTTCATTTTTTGTGTAGCGGAATTCATCGAAAGTAGTCAAAATGGTTACTCCTTTAATGTGAAATTAAATTATGCATCCAACGAGTGCCCCCACTTGAAATTTGGATAAAATCGTAGGAAGATAAGTTGAAAATACATGTTGAAAAAGTAGTTTTTTCTTTTTTCAATCCAAATTTGATGACATAATTTAATATAATTTTATTATTTCAACTATTATTTTAGAATTTTCCTTAGGAGGCTCATTTTATACCTCAAATTTTCTCTCATGCTTGGTTGATTTGGGTTTGGTAGCAACAACAATGGGAGCAGTTAGTGACAACAGTATCAACAATGGCAATAAGGTAGTAGTATCAACAGTGGATAGTTGGAGCAGTAGTAGTAGCAGTGGATAGTTGGAGTAGTGGCAGTTGTAGCAGCAGTGAGCAGTAGTGCAACATAGGAAACAATGGACAATAACATCAATGCATAGTAGGAGTAGCAATTGTGGCAAGTAGTAGAAATGGACAATAATGGTAGAGTTAATGCAGTAGCAGGGGGAGCAACTTGTGATATAAAGATGATTATAGTTGGTTCATTTTCCCTATTACAGGAGCCCAAACTTTCTTAGGAAGAAAATTCTTCCTTCCATCCTTGCTGGTAAAACCCCTTGGGGAGTCTTGTACTTATTTCTAGTTTAAATGGTAAATTTGTATGTACATCATACATAACAAAGCACTTGGTTGAGACGTAATTATTGTGTGTTTATCATTTGATTTTATGATGTTTATGTGTTTATGTTAATGCTTTGAATATTTAAGAATAATATAATGAATTGTGTAAAAGAAGGGAAATACTTATTCACCCCCTCTCAATATTTCTAACATTTTGGTGGGTAGTAACCATTAGTAAGTGTACACATTTATAGTTTCACTGATATATAAGTGTTGAGTAAAACATAAATAATGGTGGGAAGTAACTAACGATAAATATGTTATTTACCTGAGTATGAACTATTGTCAAGGATTTTATTTTTCGATGGTTTTTCCTATAAAGGTTAAGAATCAAAATTCAATAAACAAACATAACTCCAAACTTTGATGTGATCACAAAAGTTGCTATTAATTTTAGTTCAACCATTATAAAAAAATATGAATTTATGTATGAATTATTTCTTGAGATTTATTATTTATATTATCATGGCAATGATCGTAGAATGAAGGAATGTGTTATTGTTTTTCATTTTAATAAATAGATAATAATTTGAATCTATCTATATTTTTTGAAATAAATTTTTAATGTGTCCACATCTAAATGTTTACACTCATTTATAAACACTACAACATCTCCTCCATACGATATTGGTGTATCTATATATATATATATATGAGAAAACGAAATGTTAAAGTAAAATTTATTTTACATCCACACTTGTCAAATACCAAATAAAAAAACAATAAATTTTACTAATTATTATTATTATTAAATAGTATATAAAATTAAATGATTAAAATCCGAGTACATATCTAATAAAATCTAAATTTGATCTATATTCTTCAATAATTTTATTTTATAAGTCATTAATAATTCAATTATTTTTATATACATTTCTTATCCTAATATTATTATAACTTTAAATATTATTATATTTTTAATTAAAAGTATTCCATGCTACATATCTATCATAATCCATGTGAATTTTATATATATATATATATATATATATATATATATATATATATATATATATAATTTTAAGCTCAACACTGTAAAAATAAGGTATTGTACTCCTAACATATGACAAAAATATTGATTTACATAAGACTTAATGGAGTCACTCTCTCTAAAATCAGCATAGATCCATCTTAACTTCGGATCTACCAAGGGCTATCATCGATTAAATGTCTTAACATACAATTTCTTTTTTAAATTCAAAACTTAAGGAAATGTTGCATGTCAATATATTCGATTCATATTGGATCTTGGTAGATTCAAAGTTAAGATGGATAGATTTTGAGCAATACACTAATAAAATATGATATATATATATATATATATATATATATATATATATATATATATATATATATATATATATATATATATATATATATATATATATTTCACATCGAAATATTTTATTTATGGGTCACACTCTACATATTAAAATGTTAATACATGTCCTAATAATATTCGGTAGTAAAAGCATATATCCATAGGACTCTCTCTATATAAAATTATTTTTATTATAAATATATTTTTAAATTCTCACTATATATAGATTTTATAGATATCTAGAATGTTATATGTCAACTCCATATTAAAAAATGAATTAATTTTAAGCCTATGTAAAAATACTTGTTAATGGGATAAGAATCCTCTCTCTCTCTCTCTCTCTCTCTCTCTCTCTCTCTCTCTCTCTCTCTCTCTATATATATATATATATATATATGTATATGTATATGTATATCTATGTATATGTATATACATATACATATACATATACATATACATATACATATACATATATATATATATATATAAAATATATATATAAAATCCATATTTTTTTTAACTAATGAAATGTTGATTATGAGATTAATCACATCATTAAGTTATGATGGATGTTTTGAACCATCTAATGTAGTTCATCCTCAGGACAAAGGTGAAAAAATTCTATTCAAAAGTTTAAATAGTAAAGATGCATCTGGTTCGAGATATATATATATATATATATATATATATATATATATATATATATATATCATTGACATTGTACAACATGTGAATACATACCAAAATCATATTTCGAAGTAGAAAACATATACCCATAGAACACATTCTCTCTATAAAATTATTTTTGTTATAAATAAGTTTTTAAATGTTACATATATTTTATGATATATATATATATATATATATATATATATATATATATATATATATATATATATATTGTACAAGTGAATACATGCCAAAATCATAGTTCAAAGTAGAAAACGTATGCCCATAGAACACATTCTCTCTATAAAATTATTTTTGTTATAAATAAGCTTTTAAATGTTACATATATTTTTTGTTATTAATATTTAAAATATTACTTGTCAACTCCATATTAAAAAATGAATAAATTACAAATCTATCTAACAACCTATTAATGCTTGATTATCTCTATATAAGGTGGATATAAAATTAAGGTAAAAATTGAAGTATTTTATTTATGACCGATATTGATTTTTTTGTTGTTATTACTATTTTTTAATTTTCTATTGTAAGTATTATTTTATTATTTTTAAATGTAATGTTACTACAACGTATCCCCATATTAGACTATAGAGCTTCACATTCACATTTCTCATTATATATCCAACAGAGATCCATCTTAACTTTGTATCTACCAAACAGCGAGAGGGATTGAATCTTTCGAGATGCAAATATTGAATCTTCCGAGATGCAAAGCTCCTTTTGACATCAGAACTTGTAGAAAAGTTTACAACTCCAAAGATTTGATTTCTATCTACTCTTGGTAGATCTTAAGCTAAGATGGAACTATGCAAGTTTTGAATAACATATTAATAAATGTTTTAACTCTCTATATATAGTAATATTTAAATTTTTTTCTTGTTATTAATTTTTAAAAAATATTATATATGAACTTCATATTAATAAATTGCACATCTTCTTCATATTTGGAAAGTGAAAATACAAGAAAATTTAATTTAAATGATTTTTTTTCTATATATAAAGTGATATAAAAATATGTTTTTTCCCTCAAGGAAAAATGACAATTTTATTGAAAAGAAAAGAATTACATTTTGTAGATGCTAAAAATCATTCGAGTAGACTAGCCTTACTTGGTACACAAAAAACAAAACTCAGAAAGAAATAAGACTAAACTATTCTTTTCTTCTCTTCTTTTTCTCCACTTTTTGCCAACCACTAGTGTTGGGAGTGGAAGATACAGTGACCATTTGATTCGCTTATTTATTTATAGAAGTTTCTTTATCAGAATTCCAGCTCTTTAATGCATGAATTCTTTTGGTGTTGCTCGCTTCTTTTTCAGGGTTAGCCTTTTAGATCTGCTATTGATGAATTGTAGCGATTGTTATTTTAGACAAAGTTGGAACCATCACAACTACCTTCTCCACCCATCTCTTCTCTATAATTTCTTGGGAATTCTGATCAACAATATTTGTAGTATTCTTGGGGGTTACTTCTTCCTTTGATTCATCATTCTGTGAATCTCGGAACTGGCATTCCTTTGGCTTTTGGGCTTGTCTTTTTTTCTTTTGGGTCTTTCTTTGCCTAAGGACACGAGTTTTGAAGATGCCTGGTTTGAAGAAAAATACGACATATGAATGTTGTATTTTCACAATCTATAGAATGAGACCATACAATTTCTTATGGACCATAATAATTTGATCAAGTAAACCTTTATTAAGGTCCACCTATACACAAATCCTTCCAAAAGTGAAAGTCCTTTTGTGACTCTATCCGCATCCACCTTTAGGAACTTTCCCAAAGAATTGTTGATTCCTTCTAACACTTTGTGATGCAAAAAAACGTAGGGGGGTTTATGTAACCTAACCCATACAGTAATTTTGGATATCATCATGGTATTTACATCAAAGATGAAAAACCATGGGATCATAAAAAGATCCACACTACCCCAAAACCATCATCCTTCTTTTAAAATGTAATCCAAATATTTTGTTGTATCAAATTTGACATTAGAAAATTCCCCTCAAGCATAAGTAAATATCATAATTTTCAATCCAAGTGGAAAATATCCAATTATGTAAATCCTCCTTCTTGGGTTAGAAACTGTTAAATCTACATATAACTGCTTCGGAATGAAATTTTGAGTATTTCTCATTCACCTTTGGTAGGTTTACTGTCATGGTACTTGATTCATTTGTTCCACAATATAGGGACCACGAATATTGGGGAGATGAACAATAATTTTGTTTCTTTCAAACCTTCCTTTTACCACATCCTTGAAAGATGTTCGACCTTTAGGGTCACATTAAATACCATAATCTTGCAACTTGGAATCATTCTACATTAATTTCCCTACATAAATAAGACTTTGAAATTTTCTTCAATTACCCTTGTTCTGTTAGGGCCATTAAGGACCTAGAGATCCACCACTAGAATGTTCTCCAAGTAAGACACCTCACACAGATGGGGGTGGTCAATGAGAGGCAGGATATATTTACCCTCCACCTCACTTTTTATTTTTTCCAAAGAAAAAAGCGAACTTTTTATTAACAAGATAAAAAGTTACATTGCATATGCCTGGGCATTCCTTTTGTTGTTATGATTTATATCATAAAGCTGCTATAGAAAAAAAAAACTGTCTTTTCTGTACAAAAACCTGTCAATGTATCTTCTGAAGACGTAAAGATCATAATCATTTTACGTTTCCAGCAACCAGGCATTAAATACATTTCAAAAGAGCCATTATCCGTCAAGAGGACTCGTTCCCATATCTAAATTCTAGGTCTCCTCGAAGGAGGAAAGCAACCCAGCAGAGAAAAGTACTAAGCAAAATATTTTATGCTAGTTTTTCAGTATATAACAGCAGTCCCAAAAAACCCTCCACCTCACTTATGTTTACTCCATTGGACAATATCTTTTCTATAATGACACTGAGGTCACTCTAAACGTCTCCTGATATAGATCACATTTCTCTGAACCACTGCACAGAAGAAGATGTTTCGAATTGGCTTCTTCTAAGAAATAAATTTTGGTACACTACATGGAATGGAAGTACAGGAGCATTCTTATTTAGTGTGCAATTATTATTATATTACGACATATTTTTTACAACCCACATTTTATATAAAACTTTGTGGGTTAATTTTATTTCATTTTAAGGAGTTAGTTTTTTATTTAATTTTTTTTTCTAAGTTATTTTTATATTTTAATAGGAGGGAGATATGTAATTTATTTGTTGTTTGTTAAAATATAGGATATATGTAATTGTTTCATTGTTTAATAATGAAATGATGATTAATGTAATAATAATAAATAGAAAAATTGTGAGTTTGACTTGGATAAATTTGATCTCTTTAAGCACTTAAGATGGATCTTTTATATTAAGTTGTGAAAGATATTTTTGAATATTAAAATATTTTAATATTTTTAAATTTTAATATTTATAAATGTTTTATAAATATTTTAATATTTAAAAAATATTTTAATATTCAAAAACAATTTTCACAATTTATCCATCTTAAGTGCTTCAAGGGATGCACCTCTATCTAAAGCCTTGATAGATTTGGTCTTAAATGGATTTAGGTTGGTTAATATTTTGTATTATATTATTACATTAAATTAAGACTAAGATGATTAAATATTTGTTAAAGCCCTCTCAATTGCACCTACGAACATTACTTTCCTAGGAATAATGTGTTACTTCCTAACTTAATAAGTAAATGGAAAAAAATAAGGAAATTCTTCTAAAAATGTAACAAGACATAAAATATAGAATTATGGTTTACCCAAATGTGAGATGAGAGTCACCATATTATAAGTGGATCCCATGCAACACCTCCCTTACTATTAAAAAATGATGGCAAAAAATAAGGAAATTCTTCTAAAAATGTAACAAGACATAAAATATAGAATTACGGTTTACCCAAATGTGAGATGAGAGTAACAAAATTATAAGTGGATCCAATACGACACATCTCTTATTATTAAAAAAGGATGGAAAAAAATAAGGAAAATAAGGAAACTCTTCATAAATATTTAGACACTCACTTTCATCCACCTAGATACCCACCTTTAATTGCCATATATATACCCTTCTTCATTATTTATTGGTAGAGCTTAGTAACTTATTTATGTAGTGTCACAAAAAACAAGAGAGTGAAATGGTGAACCTGCGTTTAGGGAAATTGTAATTATATAGAGCTAGAGCTCAATAACATACTTTTGTTGTGTTCACAAAAAACCAAGAGAGTGAAAGGGCGAACTTGCTTTCCGAGTAATTGTAATTATATTTTAATTGTATATTTTTTTATCTATTTGTTGCTATTAAAAGTGGGGTTTTTTCTACTGGAAAATTACATAAGTGGAGAATTCATATCTACTTTTTATATCTAAATATTCTATAAGGTGATTTAAAGCCTCGAAATATATGTAAAGCATGTTATAGGTTTTTAGTTGTTACATGGTATTTTAGAATAATAAAATATAACATTAAAATCCAATATAGGTATTAATATGAAAAATAATAGATGTACATATGCGTGTTTCAAAAACTTAAAGAGATATCTTGACATTGTTTTGAAACATTGTATTGTTAAGGCATAAAAAGATGTATCTATATTTTTTAGTTTGTATATTGTTATAGTTAGTTATCTTGTTGCTTGAGCTTTCTATAAATAAATTGTGCAAAATATTTTGAAATGTCCAAGAGTTCTTCCACTAGGTTTTCAATAGATGGACATTGGGTGTATTGTTAAGGCACTTCTTGATGTTAAGTCACTACTTAACTCTCATTGGGTGTATTGTTAAGCCACTCTTTGATCTTAAGGTTACTAGCTTAAAACCTATGGGTAGTAAAATCTATCTAGCTATGTTGTGAATGTACTTAATCTATAGAGATATTTAATGTTAAACAAATATAGCAAGAAAGGTTGAATTTGAATTTAGCCTTAGTCAAATTGAGTAAATCGAATTTCCGCATCAATAGGATGACGTGGAGGTGGTTAACTAGTGTGACATGGATCTTGTACTCAGTTAGCTAAGAAAATTTGAGTTAGAGGGTTTGGAGTTCAGATATGCATGTGTCATTGCTAACTTTTAGCAATCCAGTTTAGTTATTTTTAGTTTCATTCAATTAACTAGCCTCTAACTATTTATAGAGTGATTTGAAGGTTAGTTGTGTAATGGGAAAACAATATAACTCAGATATCTGTCATTTAACTGATAAATCAACCCAAAATAGCTAGTGCATGCAAATAATTCAATTTCCTCAGCTGAAGTGGAGATGACAAGGAAGTGTAACATCAGTGTGGACTAGTTTTGAGTGTATAGGTGTTGAATGAGTCAGAAGATCAATCCTTGGGAATTGAAAAATCAATTTGGAGGAAATTCCAATTTTTGGGGGGCTAATTTCCTCAGGATTTTTGTGAGGAAATAGGAGGCTTGATGAGAAAATAATTGGCTAAGTGTTGGCCAAAGTTTCTCATTGACAAGAGAGAACAATTATTCTTTTGTAGGTTTGAGCTCAAGGATGAAGCTTGTAATTGAAATAGTTTCTCTATTCAACTGATTAATGCAAAGAGGCTTAAGGGGTTTTTCCTACTTGGGTTCCCCTAGAAATCATTGTGTATTTGTGGTTTTTGTTATTTCATGTCTATGCGTGTTGTTCTAAATTGCGGTTTCCATTCTACATATCAATATAGTAGAATGATATCTCTTGTTTTTCAATTTGAAATCTTAAGAAGTTTCAATTTCTATCAAATTTCTACATGTTATCAGAGCCCTAAAATCACATTAGAACCAGTATTTCGAACTTATCTCTTAGGAATTTTATTTAGTAGCTTCAGTGCAACAAGTTTTCTTCAAGATTGGGAGAATGTCTTTCAATGGAGTGAGATTGGAGTATGCCCTGGAGGGTACCTAAAATTCCATAGTCTAGAAGAATCAAATGGAAGCAGTGTTTGATGAAAATGGTGTGTTAGAATATGTTAAAACTAACATTGCAAAACCACAACAATCTGAGGCACAATAATTATCCCAATGGAAGAAGGATGTTGCAAAGGCCAGGAGAATTGTTCTGGAAGGTGTGAGAGATCATGTGGTCTCAAATTTCCATCGAAAAGAGACACCATTTGTTATGTGGAAGACACTAACTTAGCTATTAAAAAATAGAAGTGACCATAGAAAATTGGCCCTGAAAGGAAAACTTCGAAACATAAGAATGCAAAAGAATGATAATATTCCACAATATCTCTCTTGGTTATCTCAAGTTTGTGATGAGATTGGAGAGGTTGGGGTGAATTTTGCAAAAGATGGCTTGGTGAGCCTAGATCTTCTAGGCCTTCCAAAATATCATCACATCTACCAAGACTCTGTGAATGGAAGGGAAAAATTACTGAATTGGGAAAGGTTGTGGTATTATTTGGTTCAAGAAGAGTTTGGGAGAAATAACAGAGATGGAACATCATCCAAAGTTGAGGATAAAGATAATTTTTCCTTGGTTGGAAAGGGGAAGAAGGTTAAAGGGAAGAAGACCCAGAGAAAACCTGAATCCAACCAAAATAATGGAAAGAAGAAATACTTGAGCAAGATAAAATGCTCCCACTACCACGAATTCAGGCACTATGCAAGAAAATGTTTGCACAAGAAGTCTACCAAGAATCCTTGAGGAGGAGAAGGAGGTGAAGCATTAGGTTCATAATTCAAATTCGACTTCACCCTAATAGCATGCATGGCCAACACTATTATGGGGAGTGTTTGGTACCTTCATTCTGGTGCCTCATTCCATATGATAAGGTGCAAGGAGTTTCTTAGGAGCCTCGCGGAGAAGGAGCTCCAGATGCATATCGAAATGGGGCATGATGGGAGTTACAATGCTATCATAATTGGTATTGTCACCTTTGAGAGGGATAAAACCTCTCCTCCTTGCCTCAAAGATGTTATGTTTGTACCTTAGCTAAAGAAGAACCTGATATTTGTAACAATATTTGAGGATCATGGCTTTGATGTTATTTTTAGTAAAGGGAAAGACTTTATGAGACACGTAGCTACCAGGAAAGTAAAGAAAATTGAGGTTCGAGTGAAGAACCTATACAAACGTGAGGAGGGAGATTGCACTACATTGAGAAATAAGGCTAAAAAGGTGCAAACTCGAGATGTTGGAGAACTCTAGCACAAGATATTCGGTCATCTACTGATTGAAATCTAGATTAGGGGCAAAAATTAGCTCAAAATTGAAAGTTCTCAAAATCAATCGATTCCTAAGCAACCACGTCCGTCTCAATGATACAATCCCAATGCAATTTGTTTCACTCAAAACGGAGTTCGTATGAGGAAGTTAGAGCGCGCTGACCATTTCACCAAACAAACAAAAAAATGCAGGTACTCCTGAGTCAGCAGTCTGTACTGCTGACGTGGAAGGTGACTGTGCAGGTCAAAGGTGGTCAATGCCCAATGAGGGCTCACAAAGTGTCATCTTGTGGTTGGTTTCCAGTTGGGTGATGTGGCGCAATTCTGTTGGTTTTGGATGGGCCAATGAGAGGTCGCCACGTGGAAAGCCCAAAGGGAGCCACGTGGCACCTCCCAAATGGCCGAATAGTGTAAATGTGTTTCGGGAAAAATTTTAGTAGTAGTTGTTAGGGTCCTATAATAATAGGATTCATAATTTTGAATTGGCTATGGATAGTCTTGTAATATTGTACATACTTTTTCTTTCTACAAAATGTTTTCCATATTAAAAATTAAAAAAATGTAAAGAGGGTATGTCCTAAAAGAAATATCAAAGGACAAAAAGAATAAGAAAATATCAAAAAAATGAAAAAAATATGAACCCCAAACAAAAATAGATCATGAAAGTGTGAAAATTCAAGTGCCACTACTTTTTACTTTACTGGCAAAATAATGGTTGTGTGCAACTTGTCATAAATGCCACATCCCATGATAGTCAAAAAGTTTAATCTTGACTAGTTCATGTTTTAAATTTCATGTTTATAGATAGAGAATAAGGATCTAGCCAAACAATTTAACCTTGGCAGATCAATAGTTAGATAGAGAAATAAAATGTGCTCAACTGCTTAATCTGAGCCATTGGAAGTTATAAGGTTAGAATTAGATAGTTTGTTTGACAAAAGAAAAAGGAAATAAAGGGTATGCTAGCTTAAATGCACCCACTGAATTGAAGAAAAAATGTTAGGATAAGTAAAGGGTAGGTAGAAGAAAGGTTGCAGATGTACAAGGTTATTAAATCATAAGCACATTTATCATGCTTAATCCTATTTTTCAGTGTGCAAGAGCATTTATGAGAGTGAAAAGATGTTCACAAGCTTACTTGATTAACTTCCCCTCACTTAATTTCACCCCCACTACAGATTTCCTAATTTCCCCATTATCCCATCATTTCTTATGAAAATACCCTATTCCCTTCATTTTCACCCTTACTACTTGGTTTCACACATTTTCCTAGAAAATAACCCTCCAAAACTCATTCCCCTACTTAAAACCGCTTTTCCCTACTGTGAAACCCACTCTCCATTGGAAAAGTCACATTCCCCTTTATTAATTTCCATAAAAACCTATAAAAACCCATAAAAATCCTTTATCCTAAGTTTTATTACCTCCCGCATGTTGGGTTGTGTTATATTATTTCCAGGACTAACCCATGTAGTTAACTGGGGGTTAGAGGGGGGGCGGAGCCCCCCTTCATTGTGCCAATTGTGTAGCAGGGTGGGGTCACATGGGGTTTGAGGTGTATCGTAACCCCATTTTATGGGGTCCGCCGCAGTGCCCCGGAAAATTTTGGTTTTGGACCCTATGTTAGGATGGGCAGACCCACCTATGGTTTTGTGGATCATTTTCACACATGTTTTTGGACGCGATGGTTTTCGGTCCATGGTATTGGATGCTTTGGCATGTATAAATATGTATTAGAACATTGAAAGGAACATAATGAAAAATCAAGCTGGTAGTCCCGGTTTCGGGATCTAGGGGAAAATATCTATGTATATGTGTTTTATGTGTTATGCTCTTGCATTGTTTATTTTCCATGTTTTAGAATTCATATGCAAGTAATTTCTGTACGGGGTTAAAACCTACATTTGGTATCAGAGCAATTTTGGCTTCAAGGGGACGCCTTTGTTGCTGAGGGGTTTCGCTCGGGCCTGTGGTAGACCCTATTCAGTGGGAGATCTATGATATTGATTCTGGTGGTGAAAGAAGATGGCGAGTAGTGGAAAGATAGAGATCGAGAAATTTAATGGTCAGAGTTTTGAGTTGTGGAAACTCAAGATGGAGGATCTATTGGTGGATAAAGATTAGTGGATCGCGGTAGATCTGGGTACTAAACCAACGGGAGTGTTCGATGAAGAATGGAAGAAGCTGGATCAGAAGGCAAAGAGCATAATACGATTGTGTGTCCCAGATTCAGTATTGTTGAATGTATCAGGGGAAGCTACGATGAAGGCTTTGTGGGACAAGTTAGGGACTTTGGACCAATCTAAGTCTCTGGTGAATAAACTATTCCTGCAGAAAAAGTTTTATAACCTGAGGATGAAAGATGGAGACTTGGTGACAGAGCATCTGAACACATTTAATACTGTGGTAAGTCGGTTAGCATCTGTTGATATTAAAATTTCAGATGAAGATAAGTGCATCAGTTTGTTGTGTTCTCTACCAGATTCATGGGATAGTCTGGGTATTGCAATATGTAGCAATGCAACTACCTTGTAGTTTGATGAAATAGTTTCATCCTTACTGATGGAGGAGATGAGATGGAAAAATATGGAGAGCCAGAATGGTGATGCCTTGTCTATACGAGGATGGTCCCCAAACAGAAACAAAAATAAGTCATTGAGTGGGAGATCTAAGTCTAGAGGGAGATCTAGATCTCCAGGAAAACCTGTAAAGGTGGTGTGCTAGAAATGCGGAAAGGAAGGGCACTACAAAAGGGACTGTACATCTAAAGCTCTTGATAAAGGAAAGGGATCTGATGATGCTCCTTCTGCAGATGTGAAAACTAAATCAGATGAAGGTGGGGATGTGTACCTGGCTTCTTCAAGTACACATGTAGATCTTGAGGCATGGTTGATTGACTTAGGTGCATCCTTTCACTTCACTCCCCATAGAGAGTTGTTTTGCGAGTATGAGAAATACGACGGTGGTGATGTCTTATTAGGGTATGATAGGAAGGCTAGAATCTTTGGTTGTAGAAAAGTAATGTTGAAGTTGCAGGGTAGAAGGGTTAGAACACTTCTTGGTGTTCTGCATATTCCTGCATTGGCCAGAAATCTAATTTCTGTAAGCAAGTTGGATGATGAAGGTGTAAAAACAGTGTTCGAGAAGGATACCTGCAAGATGGTTCGGGGAGCACTGGTATTGATGGAGGGATTTCGGATTGGAACTCTGTACAAGCTGCAAGGTAGCATTGTTATTGATGGGTGCAACAGTTTTGTGGTTCCTGAAAGTGGAGTAGAAAATCTAGTGGTCTCTGGAGAGAAGACCATGCTGTGGCATAGAAGGCTTGGACAAATAATGAGAGAAGGGCCTTCGAATACTTCATGGTAAAGGTATGGTAGAAGGTATGAGTAATAGCTCTTTGGATTTTGATTTCTGTGAAAATTGTGTATATGGGAAGCAGAATCGGGTGACTTTCCCCTCTAGTAGTAAGATGACGAAACAGATATTAGAACTTGTGCATGGTGATGTGTTTGAACTTGTGAAGGTTCCATCACTAGGTAAGTATGTGTACTATGAATCATTTATAGATGACTTCTCAAGGAATACATGGATATATTTCCTTAAGAAGAAATTTGAAGCCTTTGACAAGTTTAAAGAATTTAAGGCTCTCGTGGAAAATTAGATAGAGAAGAAGATAAAGGTGCTAAGGACATATAATGGTGGAGAGTTTTGCAGCAAGGAATTTGAAGAATTCTGTAAGAAGTGTGGTATAGCACGATAGAAGACTACTCCATATAAACCTCAACAAAATGGAGTTGCAGAAAGAATGAATAAGACGTTGATGGAAAGGGCAAGAAGCATGCTCAGTGGTGCAGGGTTAGGACAAGAATTCTGGGTAGAGGCGGTGGATACTGCATGTTACCTGGTCAACAGGTCACCTTCATCAGCGTTGGATGATAAGATTCCATAAGAGGTATGGACTGGTAAGAAACTCTCTCTTTCACATCTGAGGGTATTTGGATGTGATGCATATGTACATGTTCCAAAGGAGAAACGAACCAAGTTGGATAGTAAATCTGAAAAGTACATCTTTATAGGGTATAAGGATGGTTTAAAGGGTTATAAGCTTTGGAACCCAGTCACATGGAAGGTTATGTATAGCCGAGGTGTGGCGATCAAAGGGGTAAAAGATGTTATTAAACATGAAATCCAACTAAAGGAACGTGAGAAGATAGAGTTTGAGCTTAAGGAGGAAGAATCAGACTCTACAGCAGAGGAGGAATCAAAAGATGAAGAGCCACAAACTTCGAGTGTGAGAAGATCAGTTCGAGAAAGAAGGCAGCCAGAAAGGTATAGTCCATCTACTTTCTATTCAAATTTTGCTTTATCTATTATTGATGACGATCCTAGACTGTGAAGGAAGCAGTAGATTCAGAGGATGGAAAACTCTGGAAAGAGGCCATGGTTGATGAAATGGCATCTTTGCACAAAAATGAGACTTGGGATCTGGTGGAGTTGTTGGCTGGAAGGAAACCCATTGGTAGCAAATGGGTGTTTAAGAATAAGACAAATGCAGAAGGAAAGGTGGAGAAATACAAAGCTCGGTTGGTAGCAAAAGGTTATTCCCAGGTGCCGGGAATTGATTTTGGTGATATTTTTTTCTCCTGTTGCCAAGGTAACTTCTATTAGATTACTTTTATCTGTTGCTGCTGCTTTTGATTTTGAGGTAGAACTGATGGATGTGAAGATAGCATTTCTTTACAGGGATCTGGAAGAGGAAATATACATGAAGCAACCTGAAGGCTTTGCAGTGAAGGGTAAGAAAGAATTGGTTCAAGTTAAAAAAGTCTTTGTATGGGTTAAAATAGTCACCGAGGATGTGATATCAGAAATTTGATACATTTATACGGGGACTTGGCTTCACCAGAAGCAAAGCAAATCATTTTGTGTATTTTAAATTAATTTGTGACCGTGTTAGTTATCCGGTCTTGTATGTGGATGACATGTTGCTGGTTGGAAATGACAAAGAAATTATCCAGGATTTGAAGACCCAATTGTCCTCCAAATTCGACATGAAAGATCTTGGTGCTGCAAACTATATTTTGGGCATGGAAATTAAAAGAGATCAAGCAAAGAGGAAGCTCTGGTTAAACCAGAGGAAGTATGTCGAGACAATACTGTAGAGGTTTAATATGCAGGATAGTAAACCACTGAAGGTTCCTATTCTTGTAGGTGTGAGGTTATCTGCTAAACAATGTCCTAAGACACAAGAAGAGGAAGACGACATGTCCCCTGCTCCATATACAAGAACAGTCGGTAGCCTGATGTATGTAATGGTCTATGCTAGACTAGACATTGCACATGTAGTGGGAGTATTGATCAGGTTTATGTCAAAACCAGGGAAAGAGCATTGGACATTAGTGAAGTAGGTTTTCAGGTATTTGCGTGGCACTAGTGATTATGGTTTGTACTACAAAGGAAGACCAGGATTGGACAGAATGTTGGATGTCCATGGCTTTGTTGATGTAAACTGGGCTGGAGATCTGGATCAAAGAATATCTAGAAGTGGGTATGTGTTTAACCTATTTGGAGGTGGAGTGAGTTTGATGAGTAAGAAACAATCTGTAGCAGCACTATCAACTATAGAGGCAGAATATATGGCAGCCACTCATGCAAGCAAGGAAGCAGTTTGGTTGCAGAGATTGTGTTGAAGTATGGGGTTAGTACAAGGAGCTATAAGGATAGACCGTGACAGCCAAAGTGCAATTTTCTTGGCAAAGAACCCCGCATATCATTGAAAGGCAAAGCACATTGATGTTCAGTATCACTTTGTGAGGGATATGATAGAAGACAAAAAGGTATTGCTGGTAAAGCTGGACACTTTGAAGAATACTCCAGATGCATTGACAAAATCTATGAGCTCTGAGAAGTTCTCTTGGTGTAGAGAGACAATGGGCGTTTCAGGGTTGGAAAAATGACTAAGCTCTCTTGTGGCCCCCTATGGATAGAAAAAAATAAGTGGGAGAATGTTGGGTTATGTTATATTATTTCCATGACTAGCCCATGTAGTTAACTGGGGGGTTAGAGGGGGGGCAGAGCCCCTCTTCATTGCGCCGATTGTGTACTAGGGGGGGTCACAAGGGGTTTGAAGCATACCCATAACCCCACTTTATGGGGTTCATGGCAGCGTCGCAGAAAATTTTGGTTTTGGACCCTATGTTAGGATGGGCAGACCCACCTATGGTTTTGTGGATGATTTTCACACATGTTTTTGGACGTGATGGGTTTCGGTCCATGGTATTGGACGCGATGGTTTTTGGTCCATGGTATTGGATGGTTTGGCATGTATAAATATGTATTATAAAATTGAAAGGAACATAATGAAAAATCAAGCTGGTAGTCCCAGTTTTGGGATCCAAGGGAAAATCTATGTGTATATGTGTTTTATGTGTTATGTTCTTGCATTGTTTATTTCCCATGTTTTAGAATTCATATGCAGGAAATTTCTGTACGGGGTTAAAACCTACACCGCATTATTTAATTAATTCCCCGATTTATATGTCCCCGAAATAAACCTATTAACCCACCAACCCTTGGTGCGGTTAAGGAAAACCCCGCCACATTTAGCCCTCATCCCACTCCATTAACCCACTGATTATATTTTTAACCCCCACTTTATTCATTAATTAATTATAGTTGGTTGTAATTAATCCCCCGGGCCCTACAAATATTCACCCTAATTTCCTTTTATTAGCTTCACCGCGTGACAACCATTAGATCTCTCACCCCCATATCTAGTGGCATGCATCCATATCACTCTCATTCCCTTTCCGAACTTTACTAGCCTGAGAGCACACGAGATTTGCGGTTTTGCTCAGGCCCCATTTTGCTACGTGGCAACTCCAGGTGAAATTGCATGCTCTCAAGGAAATACTGCCCACATTCCAAAAGCAGTGCGATGGCCCCTGAAACCGCCTCCCCGCCAAAAGCTAAACAATCCACTGTTCATTATGAACTCCCCACCAAATTGTAACTATTTCTCATTGAAAGGCCGAAGACACCCATTTTGACTCTTTTCACTCATTTGCACTATGAATGTTGCCTAAGCTTTCCTGCGCCACCCTGAGCCTCTGCAACCGAATTTCACCATCGTTTACCTCTCGAACATGCTCCGAACGTGCAATTCAAGCATCCAATGCACATATAAAGCAATTGTACCCTCTACAACCACCATCGAAACTAGTTTGCATCCTATACCATCAATTATAGGTATTTTTGAGAAAAAACGAGAATGGCCCTGTCAATTTGAAAATGTACAGTTATTTAAAACATTAATTAATTCAATTTAAATAATTTTCCCCTAAATTGAGAGTATTTCCACCTGAATACCCAAACCCCTCTTTTTCAAATTACAAATTACCCTCGCTCTACACCTATGTTTTCAAAACTTCATTGCTATAGCCTGTACAAGCCCAATTCCCACCTTTCATCCTAAAATGGCTGCCTAGACCTCTTTGGATGTGAGACTTGTGTCAACCCCTCACCTGGACATCAACCATGTGGCACTAGCAGACAGGGATTTCCAAATAAAAGACACTGCTACTCCATCCCACCTTTTGAAACTCCATTGTTGGAGTAAGGATAGATTTCTAAACCATGTAGATGACATCCACCTTTGGGAATCCAATTTACCCAAATACCTATTCCCAAAAGTTCACCCATTCCCTAATATTGTACATTTTTGTCATGCCTGTTATATCCCTAGCCAAAGGGCTATTGTTGCCCCAAATCAGTAGTTGTTATTCACCATTACACCAGTGTCCATCAACCAAACACTGCAAGTCCAACCTAGCCCTAATTAGACCCCTATATCCATTGGACACCTATTGGACTTATGCACCACATTAGACCTGGTTAAGATAAGGCAAATCTTCCAGACTTTCATCATTGAAGACCGCCATACTCCTACAGATACTCCACCCTATGCTACCACCATTTTTTCAGAGACTGGTAGACACATAATCACCATGCTCCCATGCATCTTAGGATACACCTCAAATGAGCATGTCGATGAGGTCATCCTGGCCTTCCTGTCCATTTTCACCCCAGGAAAGCCTCCTGCTATCATGTACAATTATGCTCAGTTCATTGCACATAGAATACATGAGCAATTCACCAGACTGCCCAGTGAAAGAGTTTTCAAATACTCTTCAGTGTTGTTTCATATGTTTTTATATTACCAAGTAGACAAGTTCCCTGTAAGTATCTAGAAGTTCGATACCAAGGGAAAAGAGAGATCAGTGGTCTATTGGACACCCTTGGTCCAGAAACTTTCCACGGCATTTACCTACAAAGACTTCATAGAGTCATTTCTATACCCAGTCATGAACATGTTGACCAGTAGCATTCAACCTAGAATCAGCTAAGAAATAAAAAGGGTGCTACAGTTAGCTAAGAACAGCAAGGTGGGAGAATGGTACTGTTGGGCATGGAATCCCCCGACAGCATCTTTTGGGGCTCAAAGCCCAAGTTTTGGTCAAATGTATTGTAAGACTGCGAATTGCGGGCGCGAAGCGCAAAGTATAGGTTAAGTCATAGGGTTTTCCACCCTAAGTATTTTAAAGTAATGTAACGTCATGTCGGCCTACCCATGATCCGTGGACCATGGGATTATATGAGTAGAGCAAGGCTTTAAGTTGTAAAGGGAGTGAAGAAGCTGAGTAATGAATATAGAGAAGAGAGTAAGAGTCTAAGTATCTTGGGTCGTAGTAGTAGGAAGAGGCTCTGCAGCTGAGTGCGCGGGGCGATGTTGATTCTGTAATCTTGAACGAAGAATAATAAAGAGAAGTTGATTCCAATTTCTATGCATCTACTTATGTATTTCCTTCCTTACATTTATATTGTTTTATTTATCGCATGCACTTATATGATTGCTGGATATACTGTTAATTATCACTATTCTTACACAAATATGTTAAGTACTCGGGTAATAACAGGGTAAATAGTAAAGGAACTTGGGTATCATACGGATCATGCCCCAATTAGGGTTGCGGGAAGGCAACATCATAGGTTGTGAGTGACTAATAGATGCACGTAGTGACGTGCATGCAAGGTCAAACTGCAGACCACCAGAAGCTCATTAGACATCTCCAGGGTGCGGAAACCTAGTCCGACATCAGTTCGAGTGAGACCTCAGTCCGCAGTCCGTGGACTTTTGTCAAAAAGGCCAATAGTAATGGGATTTGCTTGGTTAAATCACCTCTGATCCTGGGTCAGGCCCATACAAGCTAACAAATGGTTCCGTTGTCGGGACTCAGATCTGCATAAGGGATGTTTGATGTCATGCCACTAGAATCCCATAAAGAAAGAAATTGAAGGGTGGTTGGACAAGAAGATTCACGAGTTCGTGGCACTGGAAAACAGAAATCCACGAATATCTAAGGAACTGTGGTTGGAGCGCTACCTGTACCTGGAAATCCATGAAATTTTCTTTGCATTCTTTCCTTGTGAGCTGTGGGAGTGGATCGTGAAGCTAGCAAACAGTTAGGGAAGGTGTAGGCTCGACAAACCAATCGTGTGGACTCTGGAATTAGTACATAGACTAGAAGCGTTAGGAGATAAGATCACGTGAGATGTGGACCATTGTCTCGACCGAATTATATGAGGATTTATGACTGAGTTTGCAGTAGATACGACCGTCAGCTACAGTGAGGTGGAGCGATGTTTTCTCAAGGGACCGTGAGGCAAGTATATTAAATCTTTGAACACCTAGATTGAAATGTTATTCTGTGAAAAGTGGGTTATGCAAATAAATTAATGTTTGGGACTACGTGAAGTGGGAAGATCTATAGAAGTGGAAGTAGTGAATACTTGGAAACCAATCCCTTAATTTCCCCCTCACGGGAAAGCAAGGCAGAGCTTGTGAAAGTCTCTTTGAGAAGCATGGTCAGTTTGATAAGGCAGCGAATTTTGTTCCTACCACCTCCACCTACACCGCCACCCGTCTCATCCTCCTCACCTCCATCTCCACCCACACCACCTCCGCCACCACCACATTTTAGTATGGCGAGTGTGATCAAACTACTAGTATTCACAGGAGTGGGGAATGAAGATCCGAACCAATTCTGGTTCGTGGTAAGAGCAGTATGGGAAGAACAGGGCATTGTGGATGACAATATCAAGAAGGTTATGCTGGTGAGTGCGTTGCAGGATCACGCATTAACATGGTACATCAAGCATTCTAATGATCATCAAAACGTAGGAATCGCAGAAATCCAGACCACGCTGAATAGGGAATTTAGCAAGCCAAAGTCGGAAACACAATCAATCATCGTGTTTAAGGAGATCATGATGCTCCTGTGTGATACCCCCTTGAATCTGGACCAAAGACTAAAGGGTATGATTCACAAAGCCAACATGACATTGACAGATGGACAGGACCATGCATAGTTGGTAGCATCACTAACACTGCACTTAAGGACGACGCTGTCACAGCAAAAGTTTTCCACCCAGGCTGAAGCTTTGGATATGGCGATGAGATTGCATGAGACCCCTATACAAGACCCTAGTCTCAGAGTCTAGCAAATCCACATGCAACTGCAAAATCTATGTCTGGAAATGCAGAGTTTGAAACAGGACAGGACACCTCAACTAGAGGCGCGTGAGGAAGTATGTTGCATAAAACGAAAAGGCCAGGGACATGACAAGTACCACCGTCCAGTGTTCATGAATTACTTGGCAGGAGGAGGGCCAATGATGTTAATACCAAAGGCATAGGTAGGACCGAGCGCGACACCTGCATTATGGTGTGGGATCTGTCAGATAGGAGGAAAACACACTACGGATAATTTTCATCTATTGCAGAAGTATACGCAGATGTCCCAATAACTGTTTTGTAACTTTTGTAGGTCGGTAGGCCATGATGAGTGCACCTGCAAAAGCTATGAACTAATGATGGATCAGACTCCTGCCTACAAGGTGAAAACTGAAATGCAAGAATGTCGTGTGCTAGATTTTAGGGGCAGGGTTGAGGTCGAGGTGGAATGGGACCAGGAAGGGGTCACGGACAGTTAATTTGTTATAATTGTAGAGGGCCAGGGCACTATGCCCATGATTGTACAAACCTGACAAGTACATCATGTTTTTACTGTACTCACTTTGATCATGAGGTAGAAGACTGCCCTACACTGATAGCAAGACTACACGAAAAAGGGGTACTTCAGCCCCCTCCGACCCAGAATTTGCAGATGATGAGGTCTGAGCCACGCGAAGAAGACCCAAATGTAAACATGATGCTCAGGAGAAGTCTGACCACTGGCGATGATCAAGGGAAATAGTCAGAAGAAAGTGCGTGGGTTCGTAAGGCCCCTACAAAGGAGCATGAATTTGATTTAGAATGCACGAAGGAGACATTCATGGAAGCTAAGAAGAGCTTCACGGAGGCCTCCACTTCAGATAGTAAGGATTAATTAGAATGAGGGATGCATCCTTCATTTCTCACTACCTTTTTGGATACATGCATGAAACTTCTCCTCGGTAGCAAGGCAATAAAAGGACTATAGGAACTTGCCACTAGGTGCGCAGGGTCAGGAGAACCACTCGTGGTCCAAAAACTTGGAAAGCATGCATTACGCAAAAAAAGGGAAATGAGGTTGACTGCGCAAATTGGCGAGTATGAAATGGATCAGCTAATCTTAGATCTCAGATCGGATGTGAACGTACTGCCAAAACAAACATGGGAACACATGGGAAGACCTACACTACAATGGTCTCCTATTTAGTTACGAATGGCGAACAAACAAAAGATCTTGCCCATGGGAAGATTGCAAGGGATAACAATAGATATTGAAGGTGCGAACGTGCAGGTAGATTTTGAAGTAATAGAGATTGTCGATGACAGTAATCCCTATCCTGTGCTACTAGGAATAGACTGGGCCACCGATATGAACGAAGTCATAAATCTGAAGCACAAAATGATCTTTGAGAAAAAGTCACTACGCATAGTAGTACTGCTAGATCTAGCCGAAGGAGAGCAATACACTGAACCGCTGCATGACAATGATAGTGATGATGATCTCAATTGTATTTACAAGATAACCGCGTGAGAAGAGGATTGGTTGAATCTGACTGCAGATGGAAGGATTTCATGGGAGTGCGAAAGCTCCTGCACTTTGGACTCAGGGGAAGAGATAGAGTGATGGCAGAATCGGTTGCATGAAGTAACAATGCTTAATTGTGACATGATGGTTAGAGCATTGCGCTGTGTGACAACAGAGGAAAGGGGTCTGCCTACATATGATGGGTTGATAGTGGTGGATGAATTCCTGAACAAATTTGAAAGTGCAGTACCAGAACAACAACGAGTCGATGCTCTGAGGTGGGTGCTATGCTCAATGCCCCCACTATGGTAGGGTACACATCAGGGAAGTTTTGAGGACCGGTGTGGATGTAGAAGAATGATGCGCCTACAATTTTGGAAACTGTAGATATGGCTAGTAGACAAATACGATGGATGATATGATCCACGCACACACCTCGCGAAATGGACCAAGGTCTACGGGGAAGATCCACAGCCTGAATGGGTACATTTATTCTATCATACCCTAGATGTCATACCCATGAATTTGTATACTGAGACAGAGCGTTGCCATGGTACAAGTGAATAGGATATCTTGCGTGAGGGATTTCTGTTAACGTTCACATTTGAAGATCATTGGTTAGATATTGTCAACGATGCAGTACAAGTAGTAAAATCCGTTATCTTCAAAATACCCCAGGAGCCAATGGAAGTACTTCAGCCAGAATGGACGACACAGTTGAGCTGTGCGCTAGAGTGTTACAACATAAATGTTGAGGAGGAGGATGAGGCCCACAAAATATTAACATTTCAGAAATGGAAGGGTATCACGAGATTCAACGACCATCACTTGAAAACCCCGACATCACCGCGCCACTAAAGATAAAGTAGGCCAACATTGGAACGGAGTTGGAGCTGAAGTACGTAACACTTGGGGACTATTGGGACGATGCCATGGTGGATAAGGTCGCTGAGTTACTCCGCGAATACGAAGACTTGTTCCCGACCAAAATTACAAACTTAAAAGGGATCATTGGCAACTTCGAGATGATGAAGATCACCCTGAAACCCGACACGAAGCCAGTTAACCAGCGGCCTTACTGCTTGAATCTGAAGTATAAATAAAAGGTCTGTAACTAATTAAACAAAATGCTCGTAGCCTAAATTATTGAACTAGTAGAAGAATCTAATTGGGTGAGTCCTATGGTAGTACGGGGAAAAAATAGAAGGGTGAAATAATAATATGCATGGACCTTGGGAAGCTAAACGATGCATGTGTACATGATCCATTCCCGATGCCATTCACAGATGAAGTACTGGAGAATGTTGGTGGTCAGGAAGCATACTCGTTCATGGATGGGTTCTTAGGGTACCATCAGATCAAGATCGTGTCGGAAGGTAGGAGCAAAACAACCTTCGCAACAGAATGGGGCTACTTTCAATACGTTGTTATGTCATTTGGACTGAAGAACGCACCATCTATATTTTCGTGCATCATTGTGGCTACATTCAAAGAATAGATCCACAAGTTCTTGGAGGTCTATCTAGATGATTGGATTGTCTTTGCATTAGTTAAGCACCATGTAGCAAGATTACTCTTGATGTTGGATACTTGCCACTAACACCAGATTGCGCTGAACCTTAAGAAGTGCACATTCCTCGTTACCTTTGGAAACCTACTGGCACATGTGGTCTGCAAACAAGGATTGATGGTGGATGCTACAAAGATTGTCGTTATTCTAAATTTGGAAGCACCGCGAAGTGTTAAACAATTGCGCACTAATTTGGGGCACACTGGATACTATAGGAAGTTCATCAAAATTTATGCCCAAATAACAGTGCTGATGGAAAAGCTATTGAAAAAGGATGCTGCATATTGCTGGAATGATGATTGCATGAAGAGTTTGGATGTCCTGAGGGGGAAACTAGCCTCTGCTCCAATCCTAGTCTTCCCAAAATGGGATGTGGAATTTCATGTACATGTTGATGTGTCTTGTATTGCGCTGGAAGCCTTACTTACATAGGAGGGTGCAGAGAGCATGGATAACCCAATAGCATTTGCAAGTCAGATATTGTCAAAAGCAGAAAAGAACTATTCTACCATCGAGCGCGAGGAGTTGGCAATGGTGTACGTGCTTCAAATACTGACACTATTTACTTGGAGGTCATTTCAAGATGTACACCGACCATTCCACGTTGAAATACTTGGTGAATAAGCCTGTCTTGGGGGGGCGCATATGCAAATGGCTCTTACTATTCCAAGAATACGATTTTGAGGTCATAGTCAGGCTCAAATGCCTAAACGCAGGACCAGATCACTTGTCATGAATTGAGATGGTCGAGGAACCCTCGAATTTGGAGGAGAGACTACCTGATGCACAACTCTTTGCAATGCGCGTCATGGACATACACATCAAAGATATAATCCACTTTCTAACAACAAGGACTTAGCCAAAGGAATACTCATTCCAACAGAAGAAGGAATTGGTGGTGCACATGACGGAATTTTTTGTCATCGTGGGGCACCTCTACAAAATGGGTAATGATGAGATATTGCGAAGATACGTGCCTGAATTTGAATGAGGTCAGATCTTCGTAGAAGCACATGGGGGTGAGTAGGAGGACACTATGCAGGACGCAACCACACAGAAGATTCTTCATGAAAGGTTATCGTGGCCAACTTTGTACCAGGATTCGAAAGTGCACTGTAAGGCCTACGACATATGTCAAAGAACTGGAAAAGTATCACGAAGGGATGAGATGTCGTTAAATCCACAAATGACACTGCAACCATTTGAAAAATGGGCAATCGACTTTGTGCAACCGATTAAACCTTAGGGAAAGATGGACGCGTGTTACATCATCACAACGACAGAGTACCTGACACGATGGGCGGAAGCGCATGCAGTCAAATACTGCACGGATACTACGGCTGCAAAGTTTTTGTTCGAAAACGTGTTGACACGATTTGGTTGTCCGAAAATCTTAATGAGTGATCATGGAACACATTTCCTGAATGAAACCATCAGTGCACTCACAGAAGAGTTCCAGGTGTATCATCAGAAAAGTACACTGTACCACCCACAAGCTAATGGGATAGTAGAGGCATTCAACAAAACACTGGAGACTGCGATGACCAAAGTATGTAACACGTAATGAAATGACTGGGACCTGTGTGTACCTGTTGTATTATGGGCAAATACAACAACATGCAAGAAATTGACAGGACATACACCTTTCCGGTTAGTCTATGGCACAGAAGTTGTCATGCTGATGGGATACATTGTACCTAGTTTGTGAATAACAGTGCTCACAGGCATGACAGACGACGAAGCTCTGGAAGAAAGGTTCGCACAATTAGAAGAACTTGAGGAAGAACAGTTTCTGGCTGGATTTCATCAACAGGTACAAAAGCAGCGTCAAAAGGCCTGACGACCACCATATCAAGTTGCACACCTTCAAGGTAAACGACTTAGTGCTATTGTATGACAGTAAGTTTGAAAAAATTCCGAGAAAATTTAGAATGCACTGGCTAGGACCATACATGGTTAAGGAGGTCACAGATGGTGGTGTAGTTCAACTAGTAAAACTAAATGGAGAATCCTTCCCAGGAAAAGTAAACAGAAGTCACTTGAAACTCTACATGAGTGGGCTGGCTCTCTGACTAACCAGTCGAAGTGTAGTCTTCGTGACCCGAGGAGCCGGACAAGGGCACGGAACTATAAACACACGCAATAGATATCAATAACAATGTAAGGACACAATTCAGACAAATATTATTTAAAATCAAGAATGTAGTAGGTACAATAGGTAGCAACTCATTGCGTTGCTGACATTGAGGCCATCGGGACCAGTTGGAGGGGCTTCCTGCCAAGATTGCCTCGCCAATAGAGTGACTCGGGGATGAGTCACGGTGATTGTGTTGGGGGCCTGTTGGGCATGCAATCCCCACACAACATGTTTTGGGGCTCAAAGCCCAAGTTTTGTTCAAATGTATTGTAAGACTTCGTGAATGCGGGCGTGGAGCGCGAAGTATAGGTTAAGTCATAGGGTTGTCCACCCTAAGCATTTTAAAGTAATGTAATGTCATGTTGCCCTACCCATGGTCCGCAGACCATGGAATTGTATAAGTAGAGCGAGGCTCTAAGTTGTAAAGGGAGCAAAGCAGCTGATGTTGTGGGGAAAAATGCCTATGCAGGACGATCCTATCCACCTAAGGTGTGATAGCGCCTTAGCAACAAACGAATATAGCTATTATGATTTCTTCCTTTATGAAATCGGAAAGAGGGGAGATCGGTAGACTTACCGTTGTCTTCTGGTTGTCCCTCGATCTAGATCCTCTTCTCTTTGTGTGTCCACAGCTACTTGTCTCCTCGCTTGCTCAAGAGAACAGCTACTTGATTCCCACGAGATCACAAGAGAACAGCTACTTGCGACAAGAGAAGAACACAATACAAAGGCAAATATACATATTCATAAATGATTCAGGATTAGAAGTAAATCAAATACACTAATGAAATCATACAAAATACACCAGCATATAGGAAAGAATCAAGATAGCTTTATAGATTGATAACAAGGTTCACGAAGAGATACAACCCATAGGGCTCCAATCCAGCATCTCCTTCCCAGCAGAATGGAATTCTTTCTTCAACTCCCTTCAAAGCATTAAGCACCCAATGTTTCCAGCCACAAACCAACAACAATTCTTTGCAATAACCAAATTCCAGCCTCTAGATCCCATGGAGGAGAGATCTATATATAGATGTTTTGGAGAGAGGATGAGTCAGCTGTAGATCTGACTAGTGTCCTCTCCCTCTCTCAGTTCTTGAGTCCACTTGGAGGTTCTTGCTTCCACTTGGAGATTTGGAACCTCTTACTCATCACCAGTCGAATTCCTTGATGCAAGTGTCATTTTGGAAGGTTCCTGGGCATTGACACATTGAGGAATGAGCCTGCCACTTGTCCAATTACGCTCAGCGCAGGTAGCCTTTGTTGGAGTTGACATTCAACACAGGTAGACAGTGGAGCAGTTGACATTCAGCGCAGATGCTTAGTGGAGCAGTTGACATGATCCAGAATTGGCTTGTTTTTGAGTGATTTCAGGTGGAGAACTTCTGTGAATTGCTGTGGTTGGTTTGCCTTGTTCCTCTAGGGGTAGGAAAAACATGTCTAGGTGTTGGGTGTGGAGCTTGATTATCTTCTATAGTACCGGCATTTTGGACCCCAGTTCAAAATGGGGCGGCAACGCCGCCCGTAAAATGATTGCTGCCGTGGGGCCCCCCCTAGCGGGGGGGTTTCGGGGGCAGCGCCCCTGAAGCTAAAAACAACTGTAAAATTGCCTTGTAAAAGTATAGTAATTTCTAGTCAATCTGGGCCGTTCATTAGGCGGATGATCTGACGGTAGAACTTATGTTTAGTTTAGGGTTTTTTTGCCCTAGAAGGCAACCCCTCTCTTTATATGAGGGCATTGTATTTGAGGCTGATATAGATGTGTATTCGGTGAGCGAGAAACATAGAGGTGAGACTGTGAGAGAAAACAGAGGATATTACAGCGGTTTTGTTGTAGGTTGTATCTCTTCATTTTGCTGGATAATAGAAAGGAAGGACTGGCTGTTCGGAAGGTGGACGTAGCCCAAACTGGGTGAACCACGTATATCTGTGTCTCTCTTGTTTTGTGCGTTTTCTGTGTTTATATTTCTGCAATATTATATGTGTTCCATTGCTCCGTAATATATAATTTTCTAACAACTGGTATCAGAGCCAAAGGTCTATTTGGCTGATAAACTCACAGGAAAGAAGGGTTCCTGGTTCGAGTGGGAGCAATGGCAGAAGATGGTAAGTTTAGGGTCGAGAAATTTAACGACCAAAACTTCTCGCTGTGGAAAATGCAGATGGAAGATTATCTGTATCAGAAAGATCTATACCTACCATTGGGCGGAAAAACAAAGATGCCGACGGGTATGAAAGACGAAGAATGGAACCTTCTCGATAGAAAGGCACTCAGAACAATACGGTTGTGTCTTGCTGCGTCAGTCGCCTTCAACATTTCGAAGGAAACCACGACATAGGGTTTGATGCAGACGTTGTCGAAACTATATGAAAAACCCTCGGCCTCAAACAAGGTATTTCTTATGAAACGGTTACTTAATATGAATATGTCGGAAGGTGGATCTGTTGCAAACCATTTAAATGATTTTAATACAGTTACAAGCCAGTTAAGTTCTGTAGGGGTAAACTTTGATGATGAAGTTAGAGCTCTGTTATTCTTGTGCTCATTACCAGAAAGTTGGAATGGTTTGGTAATGGCCATTAGTAACTCCGTTTCTAGATCTAGTACTTTAAAGTTTGATGATGTTGTCGGTGCTATCCTTAGCGAGGAAATGAGATGGAAAAGCTCCGGTGAGACATCGGGAAATGCTTTGAGTGGAGAGTCTAGAGGAAGAAAAATGGAAAGAGGAAAGAGCTCAGGATATCGCAGTAAATCAAGGAAAGGCAGATCCAATTCCAGATCAGGGATAGTGTGCTAGAAATGTGGAAAGAAAGGACACCTAAAGAAAGACTATAGATCTCGGAAGGGAAAAGAAGGAGATGCACAACAAGAAAACAATCATGAAGCAAATGTGACAGGTGAGGTGTTACAAGATGCTTTGATTCTTTCTTTCGAAAATATTACTGATTCCTGGGTGGTAGATTCAGGGGCCTCATTCCATGCCACACCTGAAAAGAAATACTTTTATGACTATGTTCAAGGAGATTTTGGACAAGTTCGTCTGGGTGATGACAAACCCTGTAAAATTGTTGGAATGGGTAAGGTTCTTGTAAAACAACAGAATGGAAACCAATGGCTACTAAAGGAGGTAAGGCATGTTCCAGATCTAAAGAAAAATCTGATTTCAACAGGGCAGTTAGGCAGTGAAGGTTGTGTGACAACTTTCACAGATAAAGCTTGGAAGGTCACAAAAGGTGCCCTGGTAATAGCAAAAGGTGAAAAGGTTGGTACATTGTATTTATGCAATGGTATTTCTAACTCTGTTAATGCTTTGACTTCCAAAGGAGCAGATGCAGCATTATGGCATCATAGGCTCGGACACATGAGTGAAAAAGGGATGAAGATTCTTCACTCAAGGAATTTGTTGCCAGGTTTGAAGAATGTTGATTTGGACTTCTGTGAGAACTGCATTTATGGAAAACAGAAGAGAGTCAGATTTCTCAGAGTTGGGAAAGAAAAGAAGAACGAAAAATTAGAGCTTGTGCATACAGCCGTATGGGGACCTGCTCAGGTATCATCTCTTGGTGGCTCTCGTTATTATGTTACTTTTATTGATGATGCAACTAGAAAAACTTGGATTTATTGTATTAAGAATAAATCTGATGTATTTGATACTTTCAAGAAATGGAAAGCTTTGGTTGAGATTGAGACAGGAAAGAAATTGAAGTGTCTTAGATCAGACAATGGAGGTGAATATTGCAGCAAAGAGTTTGATAGGTACTGTTTAGAGCATGAAATTCGCAGAGAGAAGACAGTTCCAAGAACACCACAAGAAAATGGTGTGTCAGAAAGGATGAACAGAACAATCATGGAGCGTGCAAGGTGCATGAGATTGCATGTAGGATTGCCTTTACAGTTTTGGGCAGATGCTGTAGATACTGCTGTTTATCTAATAAACAGAGGGCCTTCAAATTCCTTGGATGGTGGTGTTCCAGAGGAAGCATGGACAGGTAAAAAGGTAAACTGCTCTATTTTAAAGCCTTTTGGTTGTAAGGCCTTTGTCCATATTGATAAAGAAAATAGAACAAAGCTTGAGGCAAAGTCAAAGAAATGTACATTTATTGGATATGGTGTTAATGATTTGGTTATCGCTTATATGATTACGAAAATCACAAAATCATTAGGAGCAGAGATGTAATATTCAATGAAAAGGTCTTGTATAAGAATCAGTTGCAGGAAAAGAAACAGGAAAAGGAAAACAAGGAATACGTAGTCCTTGATGAAATCACTGAAAAAGTAAAGGTGCCTGAAAATAATAATAATCAACAACCACAACAACAGCAACCACCACAACAGCAACAGGCACCCCAAACACCTGAAAGTGGTGTTAGAAGATCTACCAGGATAGGTAGACCTCCTGAACGATACTCTCCTTCATTATATTATTTATTGTTGACTGATTCCGGTGAACCTGAATGTTATGAAGAAGCAATGCAGGTTGAAAACAAGAAGAAGTGTGAGGTAGCCATGGAAGAAGAGATGGACTCCTTAATGCATAACCAGACTTGGGATTTAGTCAGGTTGCCTGCAGGAAAAACTACATTGAAGAATAAATGGGTTTACAGGCTGAAGGAAGAAGATGGAGGAAAGCAAAGGTACAAAGCTAGACTTGTGGTGAAGGGGTTTGCACAGAAGAAAGGTATTGATTTTGATGAAATATTTTCTCCTGTTGTTAAAATGACTTCAATCAGAACTATTTTAAGTCTTGTAGCAGCTGAAGATTTGCATCTTGAGCAATTAGATGTAAAGACAGCCTTTCTCCATGGGGATTTGGAGGAAGAGATATATATGCAGCAGCCACAAGGATATGAGGTGAAAGGGAAGGAGAAACTTGTGTGCAGGTTGAAGAAGAGCTTGTATGGTTTAAAACAGGCTTCAAGGCAGTGGTATCTAAAATTTGACAAGTTTATGTCTGAACAAGGTTATACTAGATGTCACTCTGATCATTGTGTTTATCTGAAAAAGCAAAATGATGGCAGCTATATTATATTGTTATTGTATGTAGATGACATGCTTGTTGCGGGATCTAACATGCAGGAAATAAATGTGCTCAAAAGAAAATTGGAAAATTCATTTGCAATGAAGGATTTGGGTGCTGCAAAACAAATCCTTGGTACGAGAATAACTAGAGACAGGAAAAATAGAAAATTAACATTGTCTCAGAATGAGTACATACAAAAGGTGTTGAAAAGATTTAACATGCAAAATGCAAAACCAGTTAGTACACCTTTTGCTAGCCATTTCAAACTTAGCAAAGAAATGTGCCCAAAGACCCAAGAAGACATGGATTATATGTCTAAAGTTCCATATGCATCAGCAGTTGGAAGTTTAATGTATGCAATGGTCTGCACAAAGCCTGATATTGCACATGCAGTGGGAGTTGTAAGCAGGTACATGAACAATCCAGGAAAGGAACATTGGATGGCAGTGAAATGGATTCTCAGATATTTGAGAGGTACCACAAATCAGGCATTATGCTTTGGTGGTTCAAACATATCCCTACAAGGATATGTTGATGCAGATATGGCAGGTGACAGAGATAATAGGAGGAGCACTATAGGATATGTATTTACTGTCGGAGGAACAGCTGTCAGTTGGGTTTCAAAAATCCAAAGTGTTGTTGCACTCTCAACAACAGTAGCAGAGTATGTTGCTGCTACAGAGGCTAGTAAAGAAATGATTTGGTTACAAAGGTTTATGGGTGAATTGGGTAAGGAGCATGATATGGGCACGTTATACAGTGATAGTCAAAGTGCCATTCATCTTGCAAAGAACTCAGCATTTCATTCCAGGACAAAACACATACAGCTCAAGTACCATTTCATACGATCAGTGTTGGAAGATGGAGAGTTGAAGCTGGAAAAGATACACACTAGCCAGAACCCTGCAGATATGCTAACAAAAGTTGTAAACAGGGAGAAACTGAGAATATGCTCAGTTTCAGTTGGTCTTCAAGGATGACGATGAAGATGAGAAACAATCAGGTCCAAAGAGGAGTCATTGTCCAGCAAATGGAGCAGCGGTGGAGTTGCTACAATCAGTCTCCAAGTGGGAGATTGTTGGGTGTGGAGCCTGATTATCTTCTATAGTACCGGAATTTTAGACCCCAGTTCAAAATGGGGCGGCAACGCCACCCGTAAAATGATCGCTGTCGTGGGGCTAAAAACAGCTGTAAAATTGCCTTGTAAAAGTATAGTAATTTCTAGTCAATCTGGGCCGTTCATTAGGCGGATGATATGACGGTAGAACTTATGTTTAGTTTAGGGTTTTTTTGCCCTAGAAGGCAACCCCTCTGTTTATATGAGGGCATTGTATTTGAGGCTGATATAGATGTGTATTCGGTGAGCGAGAAACATAGAGGTGAGACTGTGAGAGAAAACAGAGGATATTACAGCGGTTTTGCTGTAGGTTGTATCTCTTCATTTTGCTGGATAATAGAAAGGAAGGACTGGCTGTTCAGAAGGTGGACGTAGCCCAAACTGGGTGAACCACATATATCTGTGTCTCTCTTGTTTTGTGCGTTTTCTGTGTTTATATTTCTGCAATATTATATGTGTTCCATTGCTCTGTAATATATAATTTTCTAACATTAGGGACTTTGGATCCCTTAGATTATGGACATTTCATGCTCCATGCTGTAAGGCACAAAAATGTCTATAACAGTTGCCCCCTAAAGTATGAGGCCGTTTATCGGGTGAAATGATTTATCCAGGAGGGTCTGAAGTTCATCCATCTGCTGGGAGGAGACCTGTAATAAAATAAAATACAATACATTATGATTCATACTGCTTTCATGAACTAGCTGAGGCGGGCATTCCCATGCTCAGCTTTATAAATTCATTTTTGTACATAGAACAGACGATCATCTGATAGTAAACTAATAATTTTGGCGAAATTATCATCCTTTGAGTAGGATGATCATCTGCTGCAATGATGTACATGTCAAATATCTTTATCTTTCCTGAATATATATCGCAGCCCGGATGGATGAAACTAGATCCGGGGTCTTCAAACTCGTTCGATCTTCACTCTAAGTACAAGTCGATCCATGTGAGAATTGCGCTGAAGTCGAACATGGAAAGACATCGCTTGATTATCGGTCAATGATGTAAACCATTAACAAGCGCGAGAGGAATCACCGATAATGATAATGACCCTCAAGGTACTGCAGTACAATTCACGTGGTGTGAATAAAGGACTTGGCGTCGAACACCACGCAAAATCGTCTGGTCGAAGGTCATTGATGTATACCTGTCGCCGGAAGTGATAAACTTGCCATTGAGGCATGCAAGCTTCAAAGTACTGAAGGGGTTGTTCCTAGATCAACTCCTTGGATAATGAGCTGATGTCAACAAGAAGCGATCCGTCAAAGGAGGGCCTTGATGAATCCCACATCAGTGACACGGAACGGAGCTAATGATTTTAATGGAGGTGAAAACGATCTGTGACATATGATTCAGAGTGGCAGTCATGAATGGATGAAGGATAATGTATGGCAGTGGATGGGTGTTGTTGGGAAAAGTATCCAATACGGAATGACCCTATCCCACTCTAAGGGTGATAGTACCTCAGCAACAATCAAAGCAAAGCTATTTGAGATTACTTCTTTATGAGATGTAAGAGAGAGGAGGAAGAGACCCACTAACCGATGTCTTCCGCTAATGATTGATCCAATCTTCTCTCTTTGCTGCTTGCTCCCAGCTCCTTGCTCTTTTACTGGCCCAGCTACACCAAGATCCTGCAAAATAACAAGAGAGAGAAACTACAAGAAGCATACATTCATAATTGATTCAAGGATTAGAATAAATCAAATACACAAATATAACAATACACCATTGAAACACATGCATATAGAAGAACCTCAAATGCTTTATTAATGGAAGAAGTAAAGTTCAGGAAGTGATACAACCATAAAAGGCCCAATCCAGCATCACCTCCCAGCAGAAAGAAATCTCCTCTTCACCTCCTTCAAGCAAATCACCCAATAGTTCTATACTCAAACCAACAGCACTTCCTTACATTCACAAGATTCCAGCCTCCCTAGACCTCATGAGAGAGCTCTATATATAGGAGATTTGGAGAGAGGATGAGTCAACTTGAGCTTGGCATGGAGCTGACTAGTGTCTTCTCCCACTTCAGTTATTCTTCAGTTCTTGAGTCCACTTGGAGGTTCTTGCTTCCACTTGGAGATCTAGACCCTCTTACTCATCACTAGGCGAATTCCTTGATCCAAGTGTCATTTTGGAAGCTTCCTGGGCATTGACACCTTGAGGAATGACTGTGCCACTTGGCCAAACTCGCCCAGCGCAGGTAGCCTTCTTTACAGTTGACATTCAGCGCAGGTACAGAGTGGAGCAGTTGACATTCAGCGCAGATGTTCAGTGGAGCAGTTGACATGATCTAGAATTTGCTTGTTTTTGAGTGTTTTCAGGTGGAAAACTGATATTTAGTGCTGTGGTTTGCTGACCTTGTTCCTCTAGGGGTAGGAACAACATGTTTAGGGACTTTGGATCCCTTAGATTATTGACATTTCATGCTTCATGCTGTAAGGCACAACAATGTCTATAACAATGGGACCCGGTTGACTCTTTCTGAACGAGTTCTCTTGAACATATGGCGACACTGATGCGATGGATCGGTAGCATTACCCCAAATATGGATGGTATGGCGAGACCATGGTGATGTGACCGGTGAATGAAACAACCCAACCCGATTGTGGTACAGAGGAAAAGTGTCATGTTCAAGAGTGACCTGCTACCATCAAAGTTTTCTTGATTTTCTCCCAATTTTTCCCCAGTCATTGCTGACCAGTACCTCTTTATTTTTGTCAAGCTTGAGGAGGATACCATATGCTTGTTCTATAACCTGCCCTTCGGGCAAGCCCATCGCTATGTTTTAATGAGCCTAGCGATAGTGAAACTCGTTCTCGTCTAAAGACAAGTTTGTCGCTATTTAATAATTTTAATGAGTCTAACGACAAGGATAACTCGGTCCTTTTCATTTTTAGAGAGTCTAAAAAGGTACATAAAGTTAACTCCAAAATTCCTTTTTCGTCGTCTAATCCCTTAAGTTCGAAAAAGTATAAAACAATACAGAAGGGATGAGTTTTCGATAATTTTAACGAGCCGAATAAAATAAGCGCGCGACCTTTTTGTGCAATAATCCCTCAGGTCCAAAAATATTAAAATCTAGAGGAGGGATAGCTCTTCCTGTCCTTTAACGAGCTGGAAGGCCAAAACTCGGCAATCTTTTCATATTTTATGAGTCAATTGAAAAGAGCTTAAAGAAGACTCGTCTTTTGAGGAACGAGTGATAAACAGGGATAGCAACTGATTCTAGGTACAGGTTGGAATTTTCCAATCACGGCAGTGTCACAAGGATGGCTAGGTGAAATCACTCTTCGCAGCTGTTCCTCAAAATGGGTAAACAATCATATGGGGGTGAACGATCGGCCAAATGAAAAGTGGGGGTGGAAGGTGCAAACACAACAAAGGCTTTAACGACTGATAAATTTACGATCACAGTGGTTATTTACCGGGATAGGTTCATTTTTTAGTTAAAAATGAGCTTAAACACTGGAGGAAACTCTGCTCACTGCTTATATTTATTTTTTAACGAGCATGAAGACCGCGTTAAAACTGCTCAGATCTTGCATTTATTTTTTAACGAGCATGAACTTTATGCTAAAACTGCTCGATTACCTAGTCATTTGATAAGAGTGTCTCATCAAGATTCTATTTTTTATGGAGCTTCATCTCACTAAGCTTTGCTCCCCATCCTTTCTTTATGCAAGTTCGGAAACGACTAATCCTACGAGTTTAAAGGGTTAGACCTATAGGTTTAAAGGGAGGACCTAAAAATTTACAAAAATAAATAGTCGCCCCTTGCTTGCACTCCAAAAGGTTCGCATGCCCCCAGGTATAAAAAAGAGTTTCAAGGTTACCTCTACTTACCCTCCGCCAAAACATTTGTTTTAATCGATAGAGGCTTACCTCTTTCAGGTTACCCAAAGATTGTCTCGTTAATCTTTCAAACAAAACACTTCCTCGGCAATGTCTACCGAAATAGACAGAGGTGAGTGACGACCTCTGCCCTCTCACATAACTTTGACAAAAGAATCATATTCTAGAACAACCCCTCTTCCAACCACGGACGGGGTACGGACTAGTCATATTCTCCCGCGGAAACCTACCCTATACCCAAAGTTTTCCTGCCGAAGCAGGCCAGGACGCATGCCCCCTGGGTTCCAATCATATCCTCCCGGATTACTCGCGCTCATCAGGAGGAGGGACCGTGGGTTGAGACACTTCTTGCATGAATAGACCATTTAGGGATGGTACATGACTATTTGCGATGTGTGATCTGGGAAACGAAAGTTGGTCCACGAGCTTGACCATTCTTCCTTCATGCAGAAAACACATTACTCTAAAGAGTGAGGAGACTACAGCTCCCATGCAATATATATAGTCTCTTCCAAGGAGTAGGTTATAATCCAAGGGTCCTTGAATGACCATCACGTTCATTTGAATGGTCTTCCCTTTCAATGTTATAGGCACATTGGGGAGGATCCCTAAAGGTCGACTGGTTCCTTTATCAAAGCCCGATAGACTTCTCATCTCGGGCGAAAGCGCTGGTGAACCAAGCGCTTTCCAAGCAATAGAGGAAAGGATACTCACAGATGCCCCCTCATCAATGATAGTGCCAACCATTACCATTATATATATTTGACAAATAATTCTAAATGGTATACTGGCTGGCAACCGGGGTCTGCCTAGTTGGTTCTAATCAAAGGACACAACGAGGTTGCTTGGTGGTGGGACCGAATAGACAGCCGGATAACGCTCTGATGAAATTCCTTCCTGCGATAAAGGAATGGTGGCATTGCCCCCTTGATCATCATAGTCAGCGCTGATGAAGAGAACCTGGACGGTGTCGTCTTTATTCTCCTCTGCGATGGTGTCATTCGAAGATGGAGTCTCTGAAGGCAAAACCGGGTCAACTGCCGTATCAACCTTTTGACTTTCGTCAGGCATGGATCCAGACGGTTCTTATTCAATCACAGGTGCTTCGGCTGACCACTTGGGTGGGTCAGCCGGGTTTTCAACTAGTGAGGGATTTGGCAGGAGTCTTTGATATCCAGGAGGGAGATGCGCTCGTAAAATCGGGCGATCTTCCAGAACTCTTTTTGCCTCGTCTAAGAAGGGACAACGGTGGATGGCGTGATCACCTTCACACAGTCTGCAGGGAAATTTAGCTTTCCCGCTCTATCCTGGAGCTTCACTCCCACTGGTTGACAGTGAGCAGTCGACATGGCTATCAGAGGTCGATGCTACCGAATTGTGCAAACGGGGGGACCAGTCTCTTAGTATCCGCGGGATACAGGGACAATCTCTATGGAAGTGGCCTCCCTTGCATATGACGCATGGCGATTTAGGCCTTACGCGTGCGGTGTGTGGATTTTTGTTAGATGACACTTGTTTGCCCTCGGTTGCCTTAGGCTCCTTCTTCTTCTTCTCTTTCTTCTTCTTCTCCTTCTTCTGCTTAGGAACCTGGTTTTTAATTCGACCAGTTCCGTCAAGCGAAGAGGAAGGAGGGGAGGAAGATGAAGTTGAAGGCTGGGAGGCAAATCTTGTCTGCTCTAACTGTTGACTCGACTGTTCAGGAATGGTGGTATTCTGAACGACATTGGTTGAAAAGGGCCAAACTGGTAGGCCAATTGTCAGTCCTGGAAGCGACAATGTGGCCATGTGGGGCGCACCAACATCTCCCCAAGAGGAGAAGGGACTAGGATTTCCACCAAGAGGAATTCCTTGGTTGGTGTGCTCCATGTTTTCAACCTAAAGATCAACGCGGGATTAAAGGGTGATTGCTCCGTTTAAAATAAATTGTTAACGATGCTTTTAGACACAAATTGCTTTTTCATTTTTAAAGAGTCGATAAAACGCTAAAGATGACTCTAGTCTCCTTCGATGTTTTAACGAGCCCGAAGTGACAAATGCTCGGATGGACTTTTTCTGTTATAGAGTCTGAAAAAGGCCAAAAGAAACTGCTCTGGAGTTCTAGGCAGAGGGTGTGCCAAACTTTTCGCAAAACCGCAGAATACTTTTAAGGGTACGGGCGGTCAATCTTCGTGAATGTTGTGTTCACTGCATTGCGATCAGTAGGGCGGCCGACACGGATTCCTAAGGATAAAAGATATATGCCTATAGGGGTCTCCCAATATATACGCGACGGTACGTGGGAGCACAATCCGTACTAGCGCTACTGTCTCTTAGGAGGAATCACCCACCTTCTTCGAGATCCATAGTCACTAGGCTTAACGACGCCGGAACATGTCTCTAGCCTAGACCTCTATGTTGTGCGTTATGTTACAAAGAGTTGTTAGGTTCATTCAGTTTATTTTAGGTTGATCTTTTTAAAGTTTGTCTTTCAAGGTTCACCACGAGATGTATGATACAAATTCCTAAATGCAGTCTAAGATGATAAGAAAGCTTTATTATCTTTTCAACTTTGAAAATCCTAGCTACTAAGGGAAAGGAATAACACTATCTTTTCTCAAAGAGCAATCAGCATACTCTAATGCACTTTCCCTAAATCCAACATGCAAACTATCAAATGCAAAATGCACAATGCAGGTGTTTGTTTTCCACTTTCTTAGTATAAATGCCTACAAAGAAAGCTTTTTCCACAATTTTGAATTTGCTTTTAAGATGATCAATACAAACAAGTTCACTTTCTTCGAAATCAACAAGGGTAGAAGAGATTACAATCACTTTGTGATTTTTGAAATAAAGACTTGTTTTGACACTTTGAAAGAGACAAATTCAAACCAATAAGCAAAAGTAAATCTATAATCAATCTGAAAACAGCCAATGAACTCTCTTCTAAGACCACAATCAATCAGATCTGAATCAAAGGCTACAGAATGACTACTTTACTCATGCAAAGGAAAACTGTAAATGACGCCACAAACAGATAAAAACATTCACAGTCTTTTTGTACAAAAAAGAGGGGGAATCTAAGCAAAGAAAAGGAGTTATCAGACTGGTACCTATGCTGGTTAAAGGCTACAAAAAACAGACATCAAAACAGGGCAACAGAGGACAAAGAACTCCAGCTACACAGGGCCAAACTGGTTCAGCGCAACCTCAACACTAAGGACTTGACATTCAGCGCAGGTAGCCCCTTCGGGACCTGCATTGAAATGCAGACTACCTTCATAGCAGTTGCGCTGAAGGAGAAACTCTCGTTTCCCCTGGGTTCTGGGTCACAAAATGCTCAAAAATCAACTGTCTCAGGCCAAATCAGAAACACAAGCAAGGTATAAACAGAGGGATGCTTTGAGAGGGTACTAAAAGACTATCACAAGGATCATCAAATCATCTGTGGATCTAGTTTAGATCATAGACAAGTCCAGCAACTGGATCAAAACAACAACTTTCTACTTTACATCCGGGAAAGATGCATTTCAATAGTTGCTGTCAAGTCTATGAAGTAAACAAATGACGGAAACACAAATGAAATGAATAAGCAAATTCTCCCCAGCGGAGTCGCCAATTTGTTGTGGGGAAAAATGCCTATGCAGGACGATCCTATCCACCTAAGGTGTGACAGCGCCTTAGCAACAAACGAATACAGCTATTATGATTTCTTCCTTTATGAAATGGGAAAGAGGGGAGATCGGTAGACTTACCGTTGTCTTCCGGTTGTCCCTCGATCTAGATCCTCTTCTCTTTGTGTGTCCACAGCTACTTGTCTCCTCGCTTGCTCAAGAGAACAGCTACTTGATTCCCATGAGATCACAAGAGAATAGCTACCTATAACAAGAGAACATCTACTTGCGACAAGAGAAGAACACAATACAAAGGAAAATATACATATTCATAAATGATTCAGGATTAGAAGTAAATCAAATACACTAATGCAATCATACAAAATACACCAACATATAGGAAAGAATCAAGATAGCTTTATAGATTGATAACAAGGTTCAGGAAGAGATACAACCCATAGGGCTCCAATCCAGCATCTCCTTCCCAGCAGAATGGAATTCTTTCTTCAGCTCCCTTCAAAGCATTAAGCACCCAATGTTTCCAGCGACAAACCAACAACAATTCTTTGCAATAACCAAATTGCAGCCTCTAGATCTCATGGAGGAGAGATCTATATATAGATGTTTTGGAGAGAGGATGAGTCAGCTCGAGATCTGACTAGTGTCCTCTCCCTCTCTCAGTTCTTGAGTCCACTTGGAGGTTCTTGCTTCCACTTGGAGATTTGGAACCTCTTACTCATCACCAGTCGAATTCCTTGATGCAAGTGTCATTTTGGAAGCTTCCTGGGCATTGACAGATTGAGGAATGAGCCTCCCACTTGTCCAATTACGCTCAGCACAGGTATCATTTGTTGGAGTTGACATTCAATGCAGGTAGATAGTGGAGCAGTTGACATTCAGCGCAGATGCTCAGTGGAGCAGTTGACATGATTTAGAATTGGCTTGTTTTTGAGTGATTTCAGGTGGAGAACTTCTGTGAATTGTTGTGGTTAGTTTGCCTTGTTCCTCTAGGGGTAGGAACAACATGTTTAGGGACTTTGGATCCCTTAGATTATGGACATTTCATGCTCCATGCTGTAAGGCACAAAAATGTCTATAACAGCTGAGTAGCGAATATAGAGAAGAGAGTAAGAGTCTAAGTGTATTAGGTCGTAGTAGTAGGAGGAGGCTCTGCAGCTGAGTGCACAGAGGCCTAGTAGAGTCCACAGCTGAGTGCACGGACTCCTGTAGCTGAGTGCGCAAGGTGGTGTCGAGTTTGTAATCTTGAACGAAGAATAATAAAGAGAATCTGATTCCAATTTATTTGCATCTACTTGTGTATTGCCACCTTCTTTACATTTATACTGTTTTGTTTATCGTGTGCACTTATATGATTGCTAGATATACTGTTAATTGTCACTATTCTTACCCAAATAAGTTAAATACTTAGGTAATAATAGGATAAATAATAAAGGAAATTGGGTATAATACAGATCACGCACCGAGTAGGGTTGTGCGAAGATAGAATCATAGGTTACGAGCGACTAATAGATGTACGTGCACGGTCAAACTGCGAACCACCAAAAGCTTATCAGAAATCCCGATGGTGCGGAAACCTGGTTCTAGCACCCTCCCATACTACTTCGAGTTAGAGCTTAGTTTGCACTCGTAGAATGTTGCCAAAAGGGCCAGTAGTATAGGTATTTGCTTGGCTAAATCACCTCTGAACCTAGGTCAGGCCCAAACAAGCCAACAGGTACCTGTACCAGAGCCACACTGAAATAAGAGTTTATGGCTGCCAGTTAACCCCTTATAAGTTGCCCAAATACTTGTCTATGAGGATACTTGCACTTGAGTACTTCAGACAAATAATCAATTCTGATGAGGTCCACTTCCTATTTGCTAGGAAGAATACTCAATTTAAGATGAAAAACCAATTGGGCCCATTCATTTGCAATAACATGGAGGCTGGGCTACAGGCTGACAAGATACTACAAAACATGAAGTTCAGCAACAACTTCATGTGGCAGTATGACCCTCATGGGGTCATAAACAAGCTGAGACTCAAGGTCAAATTGGGACCATACATCCACCACCCAAGACCTGACATTGAATAGTTTTCCAACCAATCTGAGTGGTTGGAAAACACAATGATTGATATGGATAACACATTTGTGGATGTGGAGAACACACTCATTGATCTTGAAAAACAATTTGACCAGATCTCTTTCCTACAGCTGCCAGAACTAGGAGAGCCAATGATTATTCTTCCTGTGTTACAGACCCTAGCTAATGAGGAGAAGAATCCAAAGAGGAATAGGGAAGAGGCATCCAACTCTTCCATGGAGACTACAAATGAGTTGTTTGAGCTCAGAAAAAGGCCCAAGTTGAATCCTATGTCTGAACAGGAGGAGAACATTGAATCAGTTGAAATAACTGACACTGAAACAATGGGGCAGAGGAGAAAAGATACAGCTGCATCAGGTGAAACACAATAGCCATCAACCTCCAACACTCAAATGATAGAGAGACAACACAATGTTGAGGTTTCCTCCTCTGTCAGGCCAGCTGACAGAGAGAAGGATATCAAAGACAGGTACAAGGAGATAAAGATGAGGAATGAGAAGTTGAATGCAGAGACATATGCCCAATACTTCAAACATACACCACCCAACCAAAGAAGATTGATGTCAACCTTGAACATCAAAGTAGGAAAGATGAAGGGGTCATTTTTGTAGCCCACTGTACAACAAACAAAGACCTCGGCTGACTATAAGAAGAATAATTTTGAGGTGATGGCCAGGGATGTTCATCCCATTGAACAAATAAAGTTCCAAAAACAGGCTAGAGAAATGACGTACTTCACCCTTATAGGAAAGGCCATGGCTGCCCACAAGCTACAGGATTCTCTGGATAATGTGACAGCCCAGTACAAATTGGAGAAAGCCTCTTCACAGGCCAAGGACAATAGGATAAAGTCATTAGAGGACTTGGTCATTGAGTTGGGCCATGATCCAAGTGACATTAAGGCAACTGAAAAGCTGATCAAAAAGAAGAATGACGATATAGCAACCCTCAAGAAACAACTCAAGCTACCTCATTTACAACACCCACAGAAAAGGGAGGTCTTGGAGAACCAAACCAATCATGAAGAGATGATGGACCTAGTGCTGCAGTTGAACGATCAATTAAAGGAGATGGAGAAAGAATTAGATAGCTTGATTCAGCTCAAACAAGCTAGTCTTGATGATGCTCCTGCAACTGTCATCCCAACAATTACCACTATTGTACCTTCTACTTTGGCAGCATCATTGCCCCCATTGCTCCAATGGCCACAGCACTACCGATATCTAACCCAACTACATCAGTAACAGGATCAACGTCAACAGGGTCAACAGGTGATGAAGCAAACAGGTTGGTCAAAGCAATTGAGGAAATGTCCATTTAGACGAATGAGATGAACAAGCTTAAGGAGAAAGTGACTAGCCTCGAAACAGATTACAAATTGGCCCAAATTATGCATAAAGGAGAACAAAAAAAGTTCACAAGAATGACTGAAAGAATCAAAAGCCTAGAAAAGTAACTGACATTCAATGAACCTCTAGGTCAGACTAAGGAGCAACTGTGGGCCAATATCATTGACTCTGTCAATGATATTTGGCCATCCATCTAGGTTATTTTTTAACATCTTGATTTGGTAAATCAGGCTATAGAAGCCATTCAGAGGGTTAAAGCAAAACTTGGAGACATGCCAGAGGAAGCTGCAAGGATCATTCACTTCCTCAACTCCAAGAATAATTATGAGCTACAAGAATTAGAGATATCTAACAGAATAGGTACAATTTTGGAAGTTAGAAAGGTCCTCACCAAGAGAAATTTGATGTTGAACTTGGAGGATAAGTGCCAAACCATGCAACTGGAAATTGACAGATTCATGGTTAAATTCAAAATCTTGAGACAAAAGGGTTTACCAAATCCATTGGTTATAAACGACAAAATAATGACACAGGAGGACTATAATAAAAAGATCAGAGAAGTGGCCAAAAATTAGGTTAATACTTCCTCCATGAAGGGTATACCTACTGGCAGAGTATTGTATCAAACTTTTGAGAATTTGTTTTACCTCTAGCATGAGGTAAAACACCTTTTTATCAGTAAGCCTACTTTTGCCAAGTATACAGAGGCATATGATATCAACAGAAAGATGCTCAATATCTAATTACCAGATGCTGAGACCTGCAAAAAACTAAATGATTTATTGTAAAAAATACATAGTAAAATGTAAAATGTACTGTAAAAGTAAAGGATCATAGTAAAAGGATAATGATAGGTCAGCAAGGTCAAAGTGTATTAGATGAAAGGTCAACATAAATACAACATCCACCATGAAGACCAAACAACAAAGCATATTAAAGGGAAAAATATCAAAGGCAGCGAAACCTAAGTAACGGGGACAACAAACAGCAGTTCAAAAGCCGTTTCTATCTTCTTTCATGAAGATATTTCTTTCTTCTAGATTAGTTCCCAATACAGTTTGGGATATTTTTTAAATTCTTTTTATATAAATACTTCACAAATCAAAGTATTGGGGGTGGATTATGTGGAGCGATAAAAAGGTGTCTTTTAAACTCCTAATTACCTCACATTAATTGTCAACCCAGGGACGACTTTTTATTTCAAGAGTGTACTCAGTCTGAGGCGGCTATTTACTCAAGAGTAATGTTTAGTAGTACAGCGTTCAGAGAACACAAGAGTAGACGGATGCTAAACTATGACTAAATTACTTCAAAAGGATAAAATCACACAAGACAACTTATCAGTCAAGCGTGCGGAAGTGATAACCCATCCCTCTAGAAACTGATGGAAAGGAAATTAGAGCATGGACCATAGGTCTGGGAGCTAAGTAGCGACTTGCTGGCTCACTACAGCCTTAGACCTTCTCTCACACCAAAGCAGCAAATGCAAGTAAATGGAACGACAGAAAGTAAAATGGAAGAACAAAAGGAAATAGAAAAGCAGTAAATAGAACAACAGTAAATGAAACAGCAATCAAAAGGACTAAATCTCGCGAGTCAAAACCAACTTACTCACACTCTGCTATGAAATAACACTCTTCACTCCTCAAGCAAACTGGATGGAATATACTTTATGGAACAACAAGGATCAATCATATATACACGCAACACGCTAATATAGTAATCTGATCTTGGTAATCCACTTGTCAGTCTTAGTTATAAATAATACGATTGTCTTTTAGAATGTAACAACAACGTTCATAGATTCAACAATCGCAAGGAAATATAATTTCTAAGATGAATTCAATAATACCAATGGTCAAATGTTACAACACAGTCATTCCATAATTGAATAGCAACGTTATCTTGTAAAAACCATTTATATCAGCACTTAAAGAAACAGCAATGCGTTGGAAATTTAATATAACGGTTCTGTCTTCAGAAATGATATTACTCAGTAAATCAAATGTAACGGAGCTGTGATGTAAAATAACATAACATATCAGATTACCAAATAAAACTGATAAGCAAACCACGCATAAAACAAAAGAATATAATATACAGTAGCAGCAGCAGCGTACTCCAGCAGAGGCTGGGCCCTTAGCCGCCAGCAGACGCTGCTGGGTTACTTCAGAAGGAAAAGAGTGAACAGCAACGCCCAAATTATGTATTAGTCATTAAATAGTGAAATCATTACAATAGTTGAAGCTTTGAGACTTATAACATAAAACAATCCTTCCTTCCTCCTATCCTATCATGAATCCTTTCTTCTAAATCTCTAATTCAAATCATCAATTCGCCATCATTCGAATCCCCAAAGTCATCCTGAAGTCTCCCCCTCTCTGATCTTTGTTTTCATTTAAATAGAGAAAGATCAGAGAGCAGTTATAGCATAGATAATTACAACATGATTTCTTTTACAAATTTGGGTTGATTCTAACCAGATGATCAACAAGAAAATATATTTCCTTTCATCTCTCAACAAAATCAAGACGAATTTGGGTTTGCAGCTGAGATTTGGAGGACGACCGCAACAGCAAATCTGATACAATTGTGCTCAAAGAACCCTACGTTTCTCTCTGTACAAGCCGAATTAGGGCAAACCATTCTTGTTAAAGTTAATTTGGCCCGTTCTGGACAAAACCCATGTTCCGGATTTCTCAAATTCGTCTTCATTTGCTCAAAATCTCAACCGCAAAACTGTCACTCCTTAAATCAGCGAATTTCTGAGTTGGCAGATTTAAAATTCAAATCTTCAATTTGGAAGTTACCTTGGAGGCTAAAAATGGTGAATAATGTTATAACCATCTTATTAGAATTATCATTGATAAAATAATGCATAATCATCAATTTATTAGAAATAAAGGAGGATAAATAATATTCATCCATGAGAGCATAAATCATTTATAAAATGGATTTAAATGATAAATTATAATAGATGATATAATAGAGAAGAGTAAAAATGGATGAAATAAGTGTTACAAAGTGGTCGTATTCATAGCCCAACATATCCCCACACTCAATATGTTGCATGTCCTCATGCAACGAAAACTGAATATATTGCATGTCTTCATGCAACCCAAAGACAAAAACCCATGTGTTAACCAAGCGATAAAAAATATGTTCATCTCAGCTCATGAAATGGATAGAACAAATGAATTCTTCCTCAATTAATGAATATTCAATTTTAGGAATCTTGATGAAGGCATAACAATTAAGTTGCAGCAAAATATAATATAAATAACAACAACCTTTATTAACCATTTTCCCAAAAACTACAACCCAGCTTTTGTTGAAATTTGGCAAGTAAATTTATAATATATGAATGCCTTTATGATCCAAAAATCGGATTGTTTTGATGCACGGATCATGAGATATAAACAAAATGGTTGTAGGTGAGAGTGCATGATTTGTGAAATTTTTATGAACCAATTTATCTTGAATTTATCTAGGTATGTGTATTTTAATAGTATGTCTGTGTTTCCTAGAGATCACAAGAATGGAGTTCATAGTTTTAAAAATATGTGGAAATCAATTTCTGCACTATGTGAAAATGAAATTGTATGCCTTAAATAAGGAAGAAAGTAGAAAACATCCATCATGCATAGCAATTCCTCCCCCTCTCTGAAAAATTAGCATGTCCTCATGCGATGCTAGAAAAGAAATAGAGGTGGTTGCTACCAGCTGTTGAATTCTATGCTTGGTGTAAAACAACATGGAATAAGGGAGGTGTTGAGAGTGAATAAGAATAGCAATGGATGATAAAGAATATGAATGGCATGGTGATAAGAAAGAAAGGAATGAAAGGAACACTCCCCCACACTCGAAAATGACATGCTGCTGAAAAAGGGGAAGTGGTAAAGATGTGGAATGAAGGATGACAAATAATGCTCAAAATGGATTTTCATTAGATTCTCCTAAATTTATAATAAATTAGAAAACTATGCAATTTTACCTCAAGTTTTACCTCGAAAAATGTGGAATGGCATATATGGACTGGCAGTTGTTGAAGCTGATGTAGGCAGAGTTGGTGCTGAAAGTGATGCAAAAGGTGGAATCCATTCATGTTCGCAAGTTGCTCGAGCCGCCTCTGTTAGTTGCAATAGTGTGGTCATACTGTGAATATAATTTCCCCTGCATACTTGTTGTTCTCCTGTAAACAAAGCACTATTTTGCATACAATGTTCTTGAATCCATAGTGTTAGCTTTGAATAGCAACAGATAAGATGCATGCAAAATTGCAATTAGAAAAACTTATGTATACATGCAATACTAATATGTTGTCAAATCAACAAGGTATGGCAAAGTGCAGTAATCATATCGCATGCAACCCCATAATGCATACATTCCCCCCTCCAATATAACCATAAAGCATATGAAAGGGGTGGTGTTGATGACAAGGCAAGGGAATGAACAATACAGTAGTATAGTACACATATCAATGATAGGACGATGATAGTTATGGTTATAATGAGAGAAGAGTGTATAAAGATAGTTATGAATAAGAGATAGGACGCTTTGAATTGATGATAAGTGATGAAAAAGAGAAAAAGAACAACAATATGTCAATAAGATGCTTTACTGATAGTATTCTAGCTGAAAATGATGCGATTGATCATAAAACAATTTCTCATGCATAAAGGTTCAAAACAGGGAAAAAGTTAAGGAAATAACTTCTCTAATAAAAAGAAAACAATAAGAAAAGGGTATTATAATAATAATTGACGATAAGATATAACTTCAATACCATAAGCAGAGCCGCTGCTGCCAGCAGGCGTCCATAGCCTCGGCAAGGTTGCTTTTTAACCCATATGAGCCAGAATCCTCAATTTATAACTAGAGAGTTTCAGTGTTGTTCTACAGAAGAGATCAATGTGTTGGCATGGTAACCAAATAACCACACTGCTATTCACTAGGATGTAGCAAAAGTGATCAGGCTGGCTCGTGATGAGACCTCCTGTTCCATGGATAATTTGGCTATCCAATGGATCATAACCCTGGTGTGGTGGCCATAATGGGAATGTCACTTTCTTACAACCTTATGAACATGGTAGGCTGGCTCGTAATGAGACCCCCTATCCTCCATCTGCGAACAAAATTTTGTTGTTATTACATATTTTTATGATAAAAAGAAGGAGGCTCAGTACTCCTTAAGAGCAAGGATGGTGGAAGAAGTTGAACATGTCAAAAAAAATATACCCATAATCTCGTTTATTACAGACAGAGAAGATTATAACCAGGAAGGGTGGAACCAGCATGGTATTAAGATGGTCAATCAATATCATGTTCAACAGAAAACAATGCAGTAAAGTGATATATAAATAATTGTGTCCCTTCTGAAAAAAATCTATCATCAAGGAGCTGTCCGGTTAAAGATTATAACGTGAATGATATTAACTTTGCTTCAAAAGAACCCATAATTCTTGTCCTGATAAAAGTAGTGTACTTCATGCCATAAAAGGGAATCGGTAAAATGTGGTTGAGATGAATTAGGAATAATATCACAAGAGGAAGAAAAGGGTTGCTCTCAAAAATACTCCCAAAGTGTTGCTTTTTTTTTTTGAATGAACAGCAAAAACACTCAAAAAAAATGTTATTCCTTGTAGGGAACAACAAAGGAAATGCACACCAAAAAGCAAAAATACACACAAAAAAAATGTGAGAATGCGAATGTCGTTCCTTTGGAAAAAGGAACAACAAAAATAAAAAGTACCGTTCCTTTGAAAAAGGAACATCAAAAATGAGAAGTGTCGAAGTGCTGTCCCTTTCGAAAAGGAACAGCAAAAGGTGAAAGTACAGAAGTGTTGTTCCATTCGAAAATGAACAACAAAACGTGAAAGTGCAGAAGTGTTGTTCCATTTCAAAAAAGAACAACAAAACGTAAAAGTGCAAAAGTGTTGTTCCATTTCGAAAAGGAACAGCAAAACGTGAAAGTGCAAAAGTGCTGTTCCATTTCGAAAAGGAACAGCAGCTGTTCCATTTCGAAAAGGAACAACAAAATGTGAAAGTGAAAAAGTGTTGTTCCATTTCGAAAAGGAACAGCAAAATGTGAAAGTGCAAAAGTGCTGTTCCATTTCGAAAAGGAACATCAGTTGTTCCATTTCGAAAAGGAACAGCAAAATGTGAAAGTGAAAAAGTGTTGTTCCATTTCGAAAAGGAACAGCAAAACATGAAAGTGCAAAAGTGTTGTTCCATTTCGAAAAGGAACATCAGCTGTTCCATTTCGAAAAGGAATAGCAAAATATGAAAGTGAAAAAGTGTTGTTCCATTTCGAAAAGGAACAGCAGTTGTTCCATTTCGAAAAGGAACCGCAAAATGTGAAAGTGAAAAAGTGTTGTTCCATTTCGAAAAGGAACAGCAAAACGTGAAAGTGCAAAAAGTGTTGTTCCATTTCGAAAAGGAACAACAGTTGTTCCATTTCGAAAAGGAACAGCAAAATGAAATGTGAAAAAGGAACAGCAAAATGAATGGCTGAACCAAAAAGTGCTATTCCTTTAGAAAATAAATAGCCAAACGAAAATGATGTCCCTTTGAAAAAGGAACAGCCGGAACGACAAAAATGCACACAAATGCTGTCCCTTCAGAAAAGGAACAACAAAATACACAACCATAAAATGCAAACACGCAAAGAATGAATTAGTTGTTCACTGCATTGATGCTGAGGATGAGTTGCACTTTGAATGAAGCAACACCTGAAACACAAAATATAAGAGAAATTAGAAAAAAAACAACAAAAAGCAGTATGTAAATAAATAAATTGAGTTACAACAGCTATGATGTTATGTCAAAAAAATGATCTATTTGAAAAATGTTTTGGCAACAGTGACAAGACATGAATTTTCAAATGGAAATCAATTCTTCATTTCTTCTATTATGAATCCATTGGGTAATGAGTTGGATGAATTCCTTTATTTCATTTAAAATTTCTTTCAAAAATCACTCGTCCATAAATTGACCTTCTTTATTTTCCCAAGACTTGCAAAAAACGAGTATCTACCTGCAATAAAACATTAAATCATGGAGAAAGAGAGGTGCGCAGGCTCCTCTAATCCAAGAATTATGTAAAAAACTAACAAGTAGTTACTCTGTAGAACAAATCCTTGGAGAAAATAACAAAGTAAAGTTTATTTGTTACCTGCGGGAGAGTAGTGGCCAATCATACTAACCTGCTGTGTTTTAATCACAACTTCTTTATTTTTCGTCAAAATTGAGTGATTCCAAAGCCAAATGAGAGCTAATTCGAATCTTTATCTCCATTAGAAACAGGTTTTAAAGATTCAATGATATGATATGTCAATTTTAGTTAGAACAACCTGCATAATAGAGTCATTGTCGATTACCTGGCTTAGACCAACAATTGATATTTCAAGCGTAACGTTTTCGTTTGATGTTGGATTCGAATGATTCAAATTGGAAATGAAGATAGATTCATTTATTTATCTCTAATAGAAACAGATTTTGAAGACAAGAAGAATTGATAGGTCAAATATTGTAAGGAACAGCCAGAAAGACATAGTGTTAAGAGTGTTGATTTACGATAGACAGTCAGTATTTGGATCATAACTTCCCCATACGATATCGAAAATGAGTGATTTCAATTTCATTGTAAACTAGATTCATAGGGGAATCTACCATAGAAACAGGTTTTAAAAATTCATTCATTTATGCCTCCAAAAGCTGACTGTCCCAACTCTGTTCCTGAGCTGCCCGCTAGACATCCGGTCAATGTTTTGGCTCTAACTTTTTCGTTTCAAATCCAAACTGAGTGATTCAAATTGGGTTAGAAATTATACATCAAGGGCTACTTAGGGTAGAAACAGGTTTTAAAAATATGGTCATTTAGGCCTCCAAAAGCTGACTGTCCCAACTCTGTTCCTGAGCTGCCCGCTAGACACCCTGTCAATGTTTTGGTTCTAACTTTTTCGTTTCAAATCCAAATTCAGTGATTCAAATTGGGTTAGAAATTAAACATCAAGGGCTACTTGGGGTAGAAACAAGTTTTAGAAATATTCACTTTTGGTCCCTCAAAACATGACTGTCCCGACCGTTTTTCCAGAAAGTTCATCAAACCCGCAAGCCAAAAAAATGAAATTCAAGCATTTTTTCAAATTGGTGATAAAAATGAAAATGAGTGTTTGTAGAACTTATTATTTCTATTATTATTCATCTACATACACAAATAGATTGAAATATTTATCACCGATGTTGATTTCGATAGCGTATTGCAACAAAAGAAACAACTAGTTTTACAAAAATAAAAAAAATGTGTTTGTTTTATTCCTTTATTTATTTTATTTTCTCCACTATCCTACTCTTCTTTGAGAATTGATTATGTTTATATATAAGAGTATTTCCAGTGGAACCATGTTAGAAATAAGGCCTCATGTATGCACATACCCAAATTCGAAAAATGCATGTTGATAAAAATTAGGGTATGAGAAGCCAACTTCCCTTGAAAAGATGGTTTCAAAAATTGTTGAAGCATAGAGTGATGTTGCAAACAAGTGATGGAGTGAAACCAATCTTCAATATATCCTTTACATTCTTGATTTCCCATAGCCATCATACCATGAAGTTCTTGGTCTTTTAAAATAACTTGTTGATGCATCCTACAAGAAACCTCATTTTCTTCCATAGCTTCTACAATTTTAGAATTTAAAACATTCTGAATCTCATTGTAAATTTTTTTTTAATGGCGCATGTGAGATAGAATGGGTGGGAAGGGTGGGTAAATTTGGCAGTTCAACATTGTAAGCATGTTGTACTGGTTTATTGTGGTGAGGGTGTGGAATTAGTTGAGCAGGAAAATGTGTAAAGAATGGAGCATTGTGATGATGTGGTTGGTTGGGTTGAGTGGATAAATTTGATATGCAAGTAAGATGTTGCAAAAGAGCCGGTGGAGAATATGGAGAATGTGCTTGTGCTACAAGATGAGGGAGAGTAGTCATGCCATCATAAGATGAACCATGCCCAACTTATAAACAAGATAGGTGGTTATATTGAAATTGACATGGCTGCCCTAACACATTAGCATTCCATAATGGATTATGCAAGTATGACAATGAAGAAAAAGTGTTTTGAACCATACCTGTAGGCCTTGTTGCAGCTTTCTTACCTCTTTGATACGCTACTTCCATCCTAGATAAGGAAGAGTGAGTATCTATGAGATGCTCCTTTCGGTCCTGAGGGTAAAACACTTCATCCAATTCTTGATTTTTCTGAACCTGCAAAACGTCCTTTTTCGTTTAGAGACCTAATAAAATCAACTTTAAAATTTTTAAATAAAGCATTGATTTCAGCTTTTATGTTTCCTATTCTTGTAGCAGATTTAGAAAATAAGGGAAAAACTTCTCTAGAATTCTTACCAGCCTTGGAGATTCCTCTTGAATACCTTATGCACAATTCACAAACATCATCATATGACAACTGAAAAACATCACCTTTTACTATCAGATTTAAAAGTTCTGAAAATTTATCTTTAATTCCTCTAAGAATGAGTGTTTTTAAGATCTCTTTTTCCAAATGCTTATGCTTTGATTTTTGAAGGTTATAATGAAATCGATCTACATAATCCTCCAAACTTTCATCTTCCCCTTGTACCATACCGAAAATATCTTCATTGGATTTGCAATAGTCTTGGTACTTCTTCAAGAATATGTTCTTCATGTCCTCCCATGATTGAATGCAATTCCCACCTAGGCTCATGAACCATCGGAGAGCTGCTCCTTTTAGAGTAAGAGGAAACACTTTCAATCTTTGATCATTAGTACAATAATCATATCCTCTACAAAGTATTTCGAACTCAAATAAAAATGTATCTGGATCTTCATTTGCTAAATCATGAAAATTTGGTAAAGATGGGGGAATTGTGTGCATTTGTGTCACTCTTAGATCTTTGATAGGAAATTCAAAAGTAGAAACATGAGCCATTTCTTACCATAATATAAGATGTTCTTCATGTGTTTCTTCAAGGATCCTTCTTCAATTGTTCCTGTCAATCGGTTAGTGAAATGGGTGGTGCTTACATCACCACTTGCGTGAGATCATGTGATTCATTTTTTAAAAATTTCTATCTTTTTCCTAATTATTCACACAAAAATTCAAACATCTATTTCTACTCTAGGTTCTTTAACAGTCCTGCTGGAAAGCGGACGGGGGAGCAGGGCTTTTACATGCTCCGTACGCAGGTTCTTACCTTCCGTTTTTAAGATCCAACTCTTCCCTAGTAGGCACTCATCAGATTCACACTACTCTTTAGAAATGGCTACACTCTCCCCGGCAACGATGCCAAAATGTGGAGCGATAAAAAGGTGTCTTTTAAACTCCTAATTACCTCACATTAATTGTCAACCCAGCGACGACTTTTTATTTCAAGAGTGTACTCAGTCTGAGGCGGCTATTTACTCAAGAGTAATGTTTAGTAGTACAGCGTTCAGAGAACGCAAGAGTAGACGGATGCTAAACTATGACTAAATTACTTCAAAAGGATAAAATCACACAAGACAACTTATGAGTCAAGGGTGCGGAAGTGATAACCCATCCCTCTAGAAACTGATGGAAAGGAAATTAGAGCATAGACCATAGGTCTGGGAGCTAAGCAGCGACTTGCTGGCTCACTACAGCCTTAGACCTTCTCTCACACGAAAGCAGCAAATGCAAGTAAATGGAACGGCAGAAAGTAAAATGGAATAGCAAAAGGAAATAGAACAGCAGTAAATGAAACAGCAATCAAAAGGACTAAATCTTGTGAGTCAAAACCAACTTACTCACACTCTGCTATGAAATTACACTCTTCACTCCTCAATCAAACTGGATGGAATATAATTTATGGAACAGCAGGGATCAATCATATATACACGCAACACGCTAATATAGTAATCTGATCTTGGTAATCCACTTGTCAGTCTTAGTTATAAATAATACGATTGTCTTTTAGAATGTAACAACAATGTTCATAGATTCAACAATCGCAAGGAAATATAATTTCTAAGATGAATTCAATAATACCAATGGTCAAATGTTACAACACAGTCATTCCATAATTGAATAGCAACGATATCCTGTAAAAACCATTTATATCAGCACTTAAAGAAACAACAATGTGTTGCAAAGTTAATATAACGGTTCTGTCTTCAGAAATGATATTACTCAGTAAATCAAATGTAACGGAGCTGTGATGTAAAATAACATAACATATCAGATTACCAAATAAAAATGATAAGCAAACCACACATAAAACAAAAGAATATAATATACAGTAGCAGCAGCAGCGTACTCCACCAGAGGCTGGGCCCTTAGCCGCCAGCGGACGCTGCTGGGTTACTTCAGAAGGAAAAGAGTGAACAGCAACGCCCAAATTATGTATTAGTCATTAAATAGTGAAATCATTACAATAGTTGAAGCTTTGAGACTTACAACATAAAACAATCCTTCCTTCCTCCTATCCTATCATGAATCCTTGCTTCTGAATCTCTAATTCAAATCATCAATTCGCCATCATTCGAATCCCCAAAGTCATCCTGAAGTCTCCCCCTCTCTGATCTTTGTTTTCATTTAAATAGAGAAAGATCAGATAGCAGTTATAACATAGATAATTACAACATGATTTCTTTTACAAATTTGTGTTGATTCTAACCAGATGATCAACAAGAAAATATATTTCCTTTCATCTCTCAACAAAATCAAGACGAATTTGGGTTTGCAGCTGAGATTTGGAGGACGACCGCAACAACAAATCTGATACAATCATGCTCAAAGAACCCTACGTTTCTCTCTGTACAAGCAGAATTTGGGCAAACCGTTCTTCATTAAAGTTAATTGGGCCCGTTCTGGACAAAACCCATGTTCCGAATTTCTCAAATTCGTCTTCATTTGCTCAGAATCTCAACCGCAAAACTGTCACTCCTTAAACCAGCGAATTTCTGAGTTGGCAGATTTAAAAATCAAATCTTCAATCTGGAAGTTATCTTGGAGGCTAAAAATGGTGAATAATGTTATAACCATCTTATTAGAACTATCATTGATAAAATAATGCATAATCATCAATTTATTAGAAATAAAGGAGGATAAATAATATTCATCCATGAGAGCATAAATCATTTATAAAATGGATTTAAATGATAAATTATAATAGATGATATAATAGAGAAGAGTAAAAATGGATGAAATAAGTGTTACAAAGTGGTCGTATTCATGGCCCAACAGATTACTATACATTTGTAGAGTTATTTTGATCTTAAACCTAAGGGTTATTGTACCAATTTTCAAGTCAACAGATTGGAGCAAGTAATTAAAATATTGCACTACAAGATTCATGAGATGAGCTATTACAGTGAAGTATTTTCTTTGTTTGATTTTGTTACTATCTTATGTGTTTCATAAAATTAAATTTTAACAAAATTTGAATGAATTAACTGGAAATTTGACTCAGAATTTGTCTAAGTACACTCTGTTTTGCACAGTAGATCATTTATATGTTTTCCTCTAATATTTGGATTTGAGAACCCTTAATTTCTCTCCCATTCTGTTTGACCTATTTTGTTCTCTTCATAACCTGACTTAATCAACTGTTAATTACTCCCTGGATCCGATTAAAGACCACTTCACCATCCAATCTTTGAGATCTATAGTAACTCATCTATCTTGCCCTGTAGACATTGGTTTTAGAACTTGATCTAGTCCTGTTTGTCTCACATTTGACCCCATAGACCAATGGTAAAATAAACCCTCTGTTCATATAAGTAAGTGATCCCAACACCCAAATTAAAATCAAAACCCAAGTGCAACAATAACTAGCCTAAAATCAATTAACTAAAACAAAGTTAAATCATAAAGAGAGAGCCCTCTCTGAGAATTAGGAAGGCTAGATGCTAATCTCTAAAGTAGGTTTGTGGTTACCTTCTAACATTTCTTTCTCTAACAACTTCTAAAGAAATTTCGAAGTGATAACATAATTGGCGACCATACTAGGGACTCGATCCTCAGTCAGATAAAACATTAAGGAAGCCTTAAATTTCATCTTGATCCCCTTAAGGTCATTTTTAGAAGTTTTTCTTGAAGAATTTCATAAAAAGCAATTAAAAGGTTGAAATTCTGGCTCCTAAGAAGACTCACTATACCAGGGCAAATCCAAATCCAAACGATGCTACAATAGTTCATGACCCAGGCAAAATTTTAAGAAAACCAAAAAAGGTAGAAAATCAAGGAAGTTGTAGCCAGTTAGTTAAAGCAAATTCACTTCCTAAGGAGTTTTCTACTTTAGAGGAAATTCCATTTGATTTGGCATTTGACCTCTCATTATTTAGAACTAAATCAGAAAATGCAATTCATGAAACTATGTTAGACCCTAATTTTATTCAACTCATTGAATCAAAGAAGGTGTCTATCCATCTGGATTTAGATAAATTTGTCTTGGACACTTTTGAAAAGTTAGAAGCTTTAACCTCTATGTTGATAAGCCATATAGATGATGCTTACCTTCAACAATCTGTTGAACTAGCTGCCCTTAGTGCTGCTGCCTCTAAAATTTCTGCACAATCTTCAATCATTGTAAATACACCTTCATTTACCACCACCTCACCAATAGTATCCACCATGGTCCATTCCTCTAAACTAGTTATTCATCAGCCAAACACCTCATCCTCATCTAGTTCATCTCCATCCATTTCAAGCTATTCATCAAGTACCAACACTTTAGCCCCTAGTCAAACGCGAATCCAAGCCATGGAAGACCAATATGCACCTCTAGTTATACCTGCACAACTCCATGCCATGCCCCAAGATTATCAAAGAAAAATATTTTTGTTTGATGCTACTGGTCAGTACACTTCCCAACAACGTGTGAAAAAAATGAATGAATATTTTGAATTGCATGAGATAGATGAATCTGATGTCCAAATGAGGTTGTTTGCTCAAACATTAACTGGGGATGTTAAGAAATGGTTCAAAGCTTTACCTGCCAATCATATTTCAGACTTAGCTACTTTTCTTAGATTATTCATTGATAGATGGGAGAGAAAGACAAATCCTCTGCAAATACTTTTTGACTATGATAACATTAGAGAGCTCCTAATGAGTTAGTTTAGGATTATTGTACTAGGTTCAATAGTATCTATAATGAAATCCATCCTAATATTAAGCCTCCACTTGTCCTAGCATTAATGAAATTCCCTGATGGTATTAACACTAACATGTCATACCAATTAAGGGAAAGAAACCCTGAAACATTGGAACAAATGCAAAGTAATGATGTTCATGTAGAGGTCAACCTATTAGCCAAGAAATCCAGAATGAGAAGTGAAAAGAGAGTTATAATTGAAGAGGAAACTTCCACTTCTGATGGAAAAATAGATAGTCTAGCAAAGACTGTAGAGAGAATAATGGATAGATTAGAAAACATGGAAATAAAAACTCAATGGGAGAATCAACAACCACCCCCTATAAGAAACCCCAACTTCAGGAAGAATCCTAATGCTGGAAAGAGTGCTATACCAGATCAAAAAATTAGGCCTCCCTTCCAGGAAAACTATGTTGAGGGTTCACAGAGCCATGAAGGAGAGGATGATACCCAGATAAACTTATTAGGAATAAAAAATCAAGATGTTGTTTTTCTTACTGAAGAAGAATAGGAGTTGTACATGTTGCAACAATTGCAATTAGAATTTGGTGATTCCTTTGACTTTAAACAGGGTTATGAGTCAGCTATATATGAGGTACACAAACAATATAGCTTAAGAAGTAAAAAGAACAATGAAGCTCCCACTAAAATATCAATCCAGACCCAAACTAAAAAGATAACAGAAGCTCTTGTCACTAAAATTTTACAAATCCTCCCTAGGGGAACACCTGAGACTTCTACCCCAAAAATTTTATATATAACTTCCACTAAAACTCAAACTGAAATAATTAATGAAATGAATCCAAATAAGAGAAATCAAAGCAAAACAACTGAAACACAGATTGGATTGCCTAGTACTGAAAAACAATATAAAAACACACAAACTGCATTTGTTAAGGAAGATCTCATCCAAACAAACAAAGCTCAACTCCCTTTCAACCTCAAGACTGAAATAGAAAAATTAAAGATATCAGTTCCCTTGACCGAGCTAGTAAAGAATGAATCCTATAGATCACAGATAACTGAAACTTTAAATATAGGAGAGGGAGAAGATGTTGTCAATTTGAATGATGATCGACCCGAATTATTGTTTGGCCCTGAGGTGAATGGTACTCATCAGCAAGGGGGAATCCCTCCTTTCTACATTAGCCTAAACATTCATGACAAAATATTACATAATGCTATGCTAGACTCAGGGGCATCCCATAACTTGATGCCAAAAGCAATAATGGAGAGACTAAATTTAGACATCACCAGGCCATATAAGGACCTTTTTTCCTTTGACTCTAGCCAAGTTAAATGCCTTGGTTTGATTAAGGATTTATGTGTAACTCTAGTCCAGTTCCCAGCAAAGAGTATTGTGATGGACATAGTAGTTGCAGACATCCCACCCAAATATGGAATTCTATTATCTCGCTCATGGGGAGAAAAATTGTAGGGATCATTGTAGTTAGATATGTCATATGCCACCATATGTGTTTTTGGCCAACAAAGAAAATTGTATAGAGAGACCTTGATGAAATACATGGTGAGTAGTGCTGAAAAACCACATAATTTCCCTATATACTCTGTGCATTCTGATATGGACTCTTTCATCTTGTACAACTCAGACCATGACAAAAAGGAAGTCACAGTTGTAGAACAAAAATACAAAACAACTGACAGTGAAAACATTTTTCATGAGTCCCTATGGCATCTAGATTTTGATGGATCTATGAATAGATTAGGGGCTGGTGCAAGAGTATGGATCCACAACATGGAGAATAATCATTCTGAAGGTCATGCATTTAGGTTAAACTTCAAATGTACAAATAACATGGCCGAATATGAAGCTCTAATCTTAGGGTTACAAAGGGTCAGAAAACTTGGAGCCAAAAGAGTTTCTATCATGGGAGACTCAAAACTGATTATTAAACAAATTAATGGTGAATACTCTGTAAACAATCCCAGACTGAGTCAATATAGAGAGACCGTTCTAGATTTGATCAAAGACCTTTTGGAGACAAACTATGCTGCCATTCCTAGAAAACAAAACATGCAGGCCCACAGTCTGGCCACTTTTTCTAGTACCTGCAAATTGCCCTTTCAACCCAAGCATTAGTACACTGCAGAAGTGAGACATAGACCTATTATACCAGACAATTTGAAGTATTGACATATTTTCTCCCAAGATTCTCAGATTTATGATTTCATGAATGCTGAAGGTGAGTTTCAAAATTGTAAAATAGATACAGACTATACAGTAGAAAATAACATAGATGGTGACATAGATGTAAATATTTTAGATATAGGTAAACCCACTAATTTCACTAAAGTAGAAATAGATAACTTAGAAAATGTAGAAATAGAAGAGATAATGAATGATGATTCTGAAATTTTTAACCTTAAAAATAATTTTTTACCTAAGGGATTGGTCCCATTAGAAGATTTGTTTGACTCAAATGATGTAGCTAGGAAACCAAAAATGGAGCCGTTAAGAGCAAATATACAAGAATGTAACATATGAACCGAGGAAAAACCAGAACTCATTAAAACATCAAAAGCCTTGCCTCCAGAGGAAAAGGTTAAATACATAAATTTGTTTAAAGAGTTTCAATATGTTTTTGTGTGGACTTACAAAGACTTGAAGTCTTATGACACCAGCATAGTTCAACACAAAATACCTCTTAGAGAAGATCATAAGCCTTTTAAACAAAAACTTAGGAGAATTAATCCAGTTCTTATGCCATCTATTGAGAAAGAAGTTAAAAGAATATATGATGCCCAAATCATAGCTCCCATTAGATATTCAAATTGGGTTTCAAACTTAGTCACTACTACGAAGAAGACTGGAGAAATCAGACTGTGTGTTGATTTCAGAAATTTAAACAAGGTCTCTTTGAAAGAAAACTATCCTCTACCAAAAATGGACCATATCCATCAGAGGGTAGTAGGCTCATCTAGAATATCTTTACTTGATGGATTTTTTCGATACAACCAGTTCTTAGTCCAACCAGAAGACCAAGCCAAAACTGCATTTACTACTTCTTGGGGTACCTTCATGTATTTGAAGATGAATTTTGGATTAATGAACACAAGAGCAACATTTAAAAGAGTTCTGGATATAGCTTTTGCCAAGGAGATCCATGACTTCTTAGTGGTTTACCAAGATGACATCACAGTCTTTTCTAAGTCTGATAATGAACACCTAGATCACCTGAGAAGAGTTTTCATTAAATGTAGAAAATTTGGGATTTCCTTAAATCCCAAAAAGACGCTCTTTGGTCTAGAAGAAGGAAAATTGTTGGGACATATAATATCCAATGATGGAATTAGAATAGATCCTGCTAGAATAGAGTAAATCTTGACCATCAACCATCCTAGAAATATAAAAGAATTGCAGTCATTTTTAGGCAAGATAAATTTTCTTAGGAGATTCATTTCAAATTTAGCAGAATTAATTAGAGAAATAAATAACATGTTAAGAAAAGACTCATCACTTAAATGGATAGTGGAGGGAAAACAGTCCTTTGAAGCCATCAAGGAAGCCCTAACCAAAACTCTAGTCCTTATAAGTCCTAATTTTCAGAAAGATTTTATAATATTTTCTTTTGCTTTAGAACACACTATTGTAGCAGTCTTGTTGCAAAAGAATGACCAAGGATATGAACAACCAATTGCATTTTTTAGTAAATCCTTAAGAGATGCCAAACTCAAATACAACATAATGGAAAAACAAGCACTAGCTTTGGTAAAGGCTATCAAATATTTCAGAGTGTATATTTTGTATTCTCACATCATTGTTTATGTTCCAAATTCAGTAGCTAAGGACATTTTGACACAAAATGGGCCTGAAGGTTTAGCCAAACTTATGGCTGACTTGAACTGTCAGGCCCTAGATATAAATTTCATTGGAGCCTTTGATGATCAGGAAGAGATGGTGACACTACAGATTAGTGAACCTTTTACTGATTCACCTTGGTGTTAACACCCAGGTTGTTCCCTATGACTCCCAAGGGAATATGGCCGGGGTAACCACTAACCAATCTTTGGATTACAGTTTCTAGCCAAACTGTAATCAGAGAGGGCTCTCTCTTTATGATTTGTCTCTGTTTTGATAGTGTTTTACGCTAGCTATTATGTTCAGGTTTTTGGTTTATGTTTTGGTTGAAGGACTTCTTTCAGTGCTTAAGGTGCACTGTTCAGATAGTAGTATATCATTGGGCAATGGAGTCTAGAGCCGTGAAATGTTTTGAAATGCTGGAGTGATGATGTTCAGACTGCAGGGCCTATTGGGTATCTCAAACAAACAAAATTTAAACTTAAGTGGTGGTGTATGGTCAGCCAACAGAAAGCAATTAAGAATTCTCCATTAAGCTGGTGATGTGAAAGTGAAACATGTTGCTTAGGAGCAAACTTGAATTCCTGAAACAAAGGTCACGGTGAAAGATATATTCTGAAAGTGCAGCAATTAAGAATTACACTTATCAAGATTATAGCTGAAGAAAACATTCATTAACAACATAGATTGAACTCAGGGTATTGCGTGAATAAATCCTGAAGGTTATTCTTTTTCTTTGTTGCTAAATACTTAGAAATTAGAAACATATATGGATTGTAACAGATTGAAACACATAACAAAGAGAGTTACAGAAAAACTTATTGTATTGTGAGGTACACAGGAATCCTGCAGTTTTCAACAAACACCAGAACGCATTCAATACTCCAGAACTTTGAGAAATTCCATCACTTTGTTTATTAAACTCTGAAAAGATTAAAGCATAAGAACTTCTTCAAGAGAAATCAACAACAACCCTGCAAGCTTGTGCGAGGGGCAAATATATACAATCGGTTGTACAAAATATCTAAGTGCTAAGTTATCTCAGAAATGAATATGTTCACCAACTTCTCGAGATATTTAGATAAGAAAGTTACTACATCATTGAATACAAAGTAAATGCATCTTTATGCCTGTCAGAAGATATTTTGGCCTTTGGAGGCCACTGAGTCGGTTGAAGTGATTTGCATTAATGCTGAGAAATGCGCTTTTGGAGCTGCTTTGCTGTAGCTTCTCGGCCTGGACACCTGTAGCTTCTCACCTTGCTTTGTTGGCCGTAAATTCTGCTGAGTTGGCTCAGCTTTCATCTTTAACGCATGCTGATCCTTTTAAATTGTCCTGTGTATGACAATTTGCATTTTCCACGAAAAAAATTTATAGAATGGCTTCCTGTTTATAAAATCATCTGTATTGCCTTAGTCCACCATTCTCGTGTAGGTAGTTGATGCCTGAGAATTGCATCCATAGTCTCCTCTGCTTCTGCATATTTATAAAAATTGGGAGGCACTTCAAAGAGGTGTGTAATTTCATTCATTATAAAAAATAAACTTTCTACTCTGTTGTAGAGAGTCTGTCCTGTGGCTGGTCCTGTTTCCTCTGAGGTTCTGGGCTTCTCATTGATCTGACTTGTGGCAAATGTATTAACCCTTTTGGCATACTGCTCATGTGTGAACCGTCTCCCTGCACTGTTCAGTAAGCTAGGGAGTCCTCTGTTTTCTAATACCTGAAATTTCTCCATAAACCTGTTTACCTCAGTCTGCATGTCTTGGGTTCTTCTCTCTAATGTCTGCACCAATTTTCTCAGTGTAAGAACCCTCTTGATTAACTGAATGGTCTCAGTCATGTGAGGTGGTTGCTCTTGTTCCACCTACTTTCCCTTGCCTTTGCTGCCTGTCTGTTGAGTGTCCATGGCAGCTTGCTGATGTGTTGTTGAAGAAGAGGTAGCTGCTCCAAGTTGCCTTTGATATGATAAGGAAACCTGTCCACAAGTTTCCAAGTCAGCCTCTGTTTGCATATTCCTAGCCTCTCTGTCTAGTATCTGCTCTCTAGAGATTGGCTCTTCTAGACTGCCCTCTTTCCAGCTTAAATAATTTGCATACTTTTCAATATGAGGCAGCCTAACATGTGAATAGTTACCCGATTTGTGTTTTATCCTCCTGAGGGAAATAAAATGATTACGGTCATAAGGTGACCATTTGAAACTGGTTTGCAATTTGAGGCCTGCTAGGATCATATCTGCCTCCTTCCATCCCTCCTCTCTTTTGTTGTACAAAAAAGGGCCTAGCTGGCTCCTTACCTTCAGTTGTACCTTCTTGTTTTTGCTTTGGAAATGGATGTAGTCAGCATTTCCAAACTTCCTGAAGTATTCTAGGGCAAACAGTCTCATAGGGACATATCTTGGCAGCCTGTAAGGGTCCAATTCACAGCCATATACTCTGATCACTGTGTGGTGTTGGTAAAAATGCCAATCACCAATGTTGTAGGATTTGGAGAGATGGAGAATTCTCTGCATGTCATCGGTTAACCTTGGAGGAGGGACACCATACAGCAATGTCATAGCTGGGTGAATGAACAGGTCTATAAATTCACAGTATGTGTATGGTGATTGAGAAACATTATGGAAAACTGAAGTCCAAAACACAACTGACCTTGGATTTCCCTGGGCATTAAGTTTCTTGAGGGGAATGGAGAAACTGTCTGGCTGATAAAACAAGAACAGGTGGTAGATGTATGAGGTGTATCTGAATACCCTTTCCCTTGGTAGATTCATTAGCTGTTCATGGATCTTTTCTATAATATAGGTGGCATAGTCATAATGTACAGCTGGAGGCTTTCCAGGAGAAAACATGGACAGCATTGCCATTATAGTGCAATCAACATCCTCAATTCCCTTGTATCCCAGGACATAGCTGATCAAATCCACTAGCATTCTGCCCAGGTCATTCAGGTAGTGATATCCAATAGGAGGAGTCCTTATAGTTTTAGAGCTTGGCTGTACAAATAACTGGTTAATTTTGGTAATCTGGGCACTTGACAGATTACTCCCCTTCTTTATTAAATCCAACATGGAAAGAGGGGTTAATGGCCTTGCAGTATGGAAATGCAGCATCTCATTTATGGTTTCTGGGGTGATAAAGAACAAAACTGAGCCTGTAGGACCGAGAACAACTCTCTGGCAAGGATCATAGCATTCCTGGCACTTGTCAATCAAGTCTGGGAGGGCATTGACTTGAGGGAGGTTGTAAATGGGCAAATTTGAGTCCCAAATCCCTAAAATATCAGCTCCACCAAGGTGTTGGGATTTCGATTCATTTAGCATGTGAATATTGAACTTGGAACCCATTGGAAACCAATCTAACATCTGATAATCTACATCTCCCAGGGCTTTCCATGCTATCTCCCTTTGAGGGGCATTCAGAGGCTGGATATTCAGGGCTATTGGTGTCTCCATAGCTAATAAGGCTTCAGATTTGTATGTAAACTGGTTTTGAATGATCAGAGCAACCCGGAGGAGTTTCTTTACAATGGAAGTGTGAATTTCAAGGAATAGAGGGAAAATGAACAACTGCAGCAATTGAAATACTGCTTTGAAGTGTAAATAAGACCAATGTCTGGTATCAATATGTTTCTTTTAGCAGGTATGTACAGTTTGAGTGACTGGTTCGCGATTGTGCGAACAGAGTATAGTTTCTAATGAAAATGTGGGCAAACAAGGCTCAGCTGGTGCTTTTCGACCTCACAGTTGCGAACGGGGGCTAGACACAGGAATTTTACCAGCAATTTATAAGTTTCGGTGTCTTTTAAGCTTTTTGAGGGAATTCACAGACAAATTAGGCGTATGAAGGATTTACAAGGGTAAATACCTAGTAAACAGCGAGCAACGGTCACGAATCTATGTAGAAATGGCGTGCCAGAGGTCTCCAAATCGATTTCAGCAAGGTGGTGCAAGTTTGGACGTGAAAAGACCATGCAGAGAAAACAACAGCGAATTGGCAAAAAGTATGAAAAAACGCGAAAATTGGCAAAAATATGGATTTTTGTCATATTGGCACGTTTTTTGGATGACGTCAGCATGACGTCCTCAAGTGCGGTCAAGGTCGGATGACGTCAGCATGACGTCATCGGGTGATGTGGCGAGCTATGATTGGTCCACGGGGATAGTGAGGTGGCGGACATATCAGCGCGGGGGCGGACGAAGGAGCTGATGCGGCGGCGGGGTGGCAGTGATGTGGTCCTGACGTGGTGATGACGCGGGCATGGCAAAACTGGTGGTAAACGAAAAAAGTGGTAATGGTTTTCTCGGACCGCCTGCCATACGGCGATGGTTTTGTCAGAGGGCAACCCGAGAAATTGTGACGGCGACGCGTGGCAGAGGCCTGACGTCACCCTCTGACAGTTTCTCGGGTACTAAATGTCGGACGTCGGGCCCAACCCGATATGTATAATGGCCATCCGATCAAAAGCGCTCGATCGGACGGTTGACGGGTCAGTGAAGTGATCGGTCAATACGGAAGGGGGGGGGGATTAAAATAATACTTCTTTCGGGATTTGTGCTCGGCGGACACCTCTAGGATGCAGTGGTTTGTAATGTTTTTCAAAGTATTTTGAAAATAAAATAATATGCGCCGATACTTTGGATAAGTGCAAAAAGTGGGTTTTTGGTGTGTTATTTGCAAATGAAGCGGGTCATAGGTAAAAAGGGTTTTTTCCAAGGTTTTCTTAGCAAATGAAGGTTTTAATGGGCCAAATGGATTCAGAAGAGAGCAGGGGGGTAAGACTTAGGTTTATCAAAGTGAGCAGATGTCATTTTGATCCCTGACAGAGAAATTATGGCTATAATGCCAGGGGAGGGATATTTATACAATGTTTGGGGTTTATACACCATGGTGTTATAATACTAGGGAAAGGGTAAAATAGGGGAATTATATAATAGAGTTAGGGTTAATATGGATGAAAAAGGGGATGAGGGTTAATATTACTAAGTTTATTTGAAAATAACTTAGCTTAGGGAGTAGATCAAAATGAAAAGAGTTTTAGACAAGAAATGTGGCTTTTAAAGGACTAAGGACCACCATAAAACCACCAATTCTTCCATGAAGATCAACTGATGAGGGGATGTTAGTAATGAATGGAAAAGGGGAAAATTGGGAAGCTAGACATTTTTCTCTGCTTGCTGCAACCTGATTGGAGAAGAAGGACTTCTCAATCCATTGATTTTGCTTTGTGAAATAGGTTAGCCCACCTTCAATTGTAAGGAATGACACTTCTGCAACCCCATCTGCCTACCCATCTACTTGCCTGGCATTTTTTATTTCTTCTTGGAGGGTGCACTTAGGCTTGCAGACCCTTATTTGCCTTTTCTTTTCTTTGGCTTTTTCCTTTTGATTTTCTATCTAATTCTACCCTTATTGCTTCCAAGGTCCCAGATTAAGCAGTTGGGAGCCTTACTTCTCTACCTAAACTTCTTGTCTGCCAAGATTAAACAGTTTGGACAGACTTCTTTCTCTATTCTACAACTGAAAATTTAAAACATGGCATGATCCGGATTAGGCTATTGGACCATCCATCAAAATTGAGTCCACATCAAGCTATAAGCACAGATTGTATTCTCTTGGAAATATGGGATCTTTGCATCATCAAAGCAGAGCATATTTGGACCTTTCCTTGCCAATCATGAAATATGAAACCTATTGGTATAGGTAGCTAACAGTGGCTCCACATGGGGATGGTTTTTCATTTGAAAGACCAAGAACAGCAGGTCAGATTGCCTTGGCCCTTGACTGCTTTTATCAAAATTTTGAAGTTTGTTGCTTTGAAATGCCAAAATTGTGTACTTCCCTTCTTGGTAGACCTCTGATCCTATTTACCTTTTGCTGGTAGTTAAGAAAACTTGAGAAATTGCATTTTTACATCTTAAAAGAAAATAATATATACATCTTGATATGTACAAGGGAAAACTCAGGCTGCACTTATGGGTGATAGTCAAAATAGTGCTTGAGCATCCTGCCATTCACGAGACCTTCATCCAAATCAGTTTCATTAAGACTTTTAAGGAAATAAGTGTTGTTTCCTTGTACTGCTTGGACAGCAAATGGTCCTCTCCAAAGGGAATCAAATTTTCCACGTTTTCCTTTATCTTCCCTTCTTGAATCCCACTTAAGGACTTTGTCACCAATGTTGAAGTCTTCTGCCTTAGTTCTTCTGTCAAAGGCCTTCTTTAATTTTTCTTGTAGAACTTGAACTCTGCTGAAAACTTGATCTCTGGTTTGTTGTAAACATATTATTTGATTGATCCTTCTTTGCATATCATTTGGTTCAGCTTGGCTTTCTTGAAGAAGTTTCATAACAGGCACCCCTAGTGATGAATGGAATTTGGCTTCTAATCCATAAACCAAATCATATGGGCTGGTCCCAATTGATCTCTTGGTTGTTAGTCTATCTGCCCATAGAGCATTCACAAGCTTCTTATGCCAATTCTTTTTGTTCTCTTCTAGCACTTTCTTTATAATGTTTACCAGGCTTTTATTTGATGACTCAGAAAGGCCATTTCCTTGGGGATAGTATGCAGTAGAATGGCCTAAGGTAATGTGAAATTTGTGGCAAAAATTCACCATTTTCTTGGATCTGAAAGCAACAGCATTGTCTGTTATTATTTTTTCTGGACAACCAAATCTAGCCAATATGTTATTCTCCAAAAACTGAATGATTGTTGAATCATTTGCTTGCCTGCATGGAGCAGCTTCAATCCACTTGGTGAAGTAGTCTGTGGCTATTAAGATCCATCTATGTTGGCCTGAAGATGAGGGATGAATTTCCCCAATGCAATCCAAGCCCCATTGTTGAAAAGGTCTCTCTGTTGCAATAGGCCTTAAGGGAAGTGGCAGTAACTGTCTCTTTCCCTCAAACATTTGACATTTGTGACATGAGGTTGTGAATTTCTTGACATCAGAGAACATGGTGGGCCAGTAGTAACCAGCCCTTAGTATTTTATCCACAGTGGACTTCTAGTGCAAGTGTCCCCCACAGTCACCTGCATGAAATTCTTTTATGATATTGTCAGTTTCATTCTCAATTAGGCAGTTTAGCAATATCCCTTCATGATTTTTCCAAAATAAATTTCCATCCATAACACAGAATTAGAATCTTTCATTTTTAAGAACCTACATTTAGTTTTGGACAATCCTGGAGGAGCACAAAAGGCTACATTGATCTTTGGAGTCGCCTGCTCCGGTTCACTGTCCAGCTGGTTGATGTCTAAGGTTTGGAAGTTTGCTTCTGTCATTAGTTTGGGCAAACCTTGCCCTTTTATTAGTTTTGTAGGTTTTGTCTCAATATCAAATTCCAAAATGTTGGCAATCCACTTTCCTCTTCTGCCCTCTAAATTTTCTTGGGTGAGAATGTCTTTGACAATAGGACTTGGTACATAGGCTATAATATGTGAATAAAGGATGTAAATCCTAAAGTCTTTGATGGCCTTAACCAAAGCATAAGCTTGCTTTTCCATGATTTGATATTTTAAAGGTGCATCTCTAAGAGCTCTGCTAAAGAAAGCAATTGGCTTCTCATTTCCTTGGTCATCTTTCTGTAACAAAACAACAGCAATAGTATGCTGGGAAGCAAAAGAGAAAATGATAAATTCTCTGTCAAATTGAGGATTGGTCAAGACCGGGGTTTGGGTAAGGGCCAGCTTTATACCTTCAAAGGCTTGATTTGCTTCAACTGTCCATTTTACTTTTGAATCTTTCTTTAGCATGTTATTTAGTAATATGATTAGTTCTGCTAAGTTTGGGATAAACCTTCTCAAGAAATTGATTTTTCCCAAAAATCCCTGCAATTCTTTGATATTTCTTGGGTGGGGCATTTGTAGGATAGCTTGTATCCTATCTGGATCAATTCTTATGCCATCCTTTGAAATGATGTGTCCTAACAGCTTACCTTCTTCCAAACCAAATAGAGACTTCTTGGGATTCAAGGAAATTCCATATTTCCTACATGTTAAGAAAATCTGCCTTAAGTGTTTTAAATGTTCTTGGTCAGATTTTGAAAAAGGTGTGAGGTCATCTAAGTAAATGACTAAAAATTCATGAATCTCCTTAGCAAAAGCAATATCCATTGCTCTTTGAAAAGTTTCCCCTGCATTTTTCAATCCAAAAGGCATTTTTACATATTTGAAAGTTCCCCATGGGGTTGTAAATGCTGTTTTGTCTTGATCATCAGGGTGCACCAGGATTTGATTGAAGCCTGAGAATCCATCAAGTAATGAGATCCTTGAGGCCCCTACCACTCTTTGGAGAATGTGATCCATCTTGGGTAAGGGATAATTATCTTTGAGGGATACTTGATTCAAGTTCCTAAGATCCACACACAACCTTATTTCACCAGTTTTCTTTCTTGTAGGGACTAAGTTTGAAATCCACTCAGAGAATCTAATAGGTGCTATGATGCCTGCCTTGAAAATTTTCTGTACCTCTTGTTCCATTGCTGGGAGAAGCATAGGATTGATTCTCCTCAATTTTTGTTTAAAGGGTTTTTGATCAGGCTTGAGAGGGATAGTATGCTGGATAACAAAGGTATCATAGGACTTTAGGTCCTCATAACTCCATGCAAAAACATCCTGGAACTCTTTAAAGAGGTCAATGTATTTAGGCTTTTGATCAGGAGGTAGAGATGCAGACAAATTTATTATTTTGGGTTTGTCAATGGTACCAATGTTGCATTCTTCAATGGCTGCATTTAAGGGCTGCATTTTTGGTTTTCTGGGAATATCATTTGAATCAAAGATGTCCTCTAGTGGAGTTAGGCCTGTTGGCAGAAAATTGTCTTTCATCTCTATGATTTCAGTTTCAGCATTGGCCACTTCTTCACAACTGATTGGTTGAATTTGCTGAATGTTTTCCTTGTTGAAAATAGTTGGGTTTAGCATTTGTTTTGTTGTTTTGGGTGACATTGGGTGGTTAGTCTGTTCAAACTGTATTTGTGATTGACTTGCTCCTTCAATGTCAATATTTAATCCTGCAAATTCTTGTTGCAGCGTTAAAAAATTGTTTATTTGCATATCATCCTCAAATACTTGCCAATCTTTAACATTGTTTGGAATGGAGGGTCTATGCTTTATATCAGATGTGAAACAATTGTTAGGTTCCAACGGTAATTTGCAAGTACTAGCAAATGTGGCCAAACTATGAGCATGCAGATTGTGGGTTCTAGGAATTTTAGTGATTTGGAATTTAGAGAAAAAGTTTAGTACTTCAGCAATAGCAGACCTATAAGACCTTAGTCTTTTGTCATTGGTGACAAAATTTCCCTTCACTTGTTGGATGACTAAATCTGAATCTCCCATGATTGAAACCCTGGCAGCTTGCAAGAACTTTACTAACTTGAGGCCTAGTAACAGAGCTTCATATTCTGCCATGTTATTTGTACATCTGAAGTTTAATCTATAGGCTTTGCCTTCTGCATGACTGTTTTCTTTATTGTGTACCCAAACTCCAGCTCCTGCCCCTAATTTGTTGACTGAGCCATCAAATTCAAGGAACCATAGAATATCTTGTTGTGAATGAGATTTAATGATCTGTTCATGGGTTGGTAATGTAAGTTGAAGTTCTGGTTTTTCATCTGGCTTGTCTTCTAGGACAGACACATCATTTGATTGAATATGCTTGACAACTAGAGCAGCAGCAGTGTCCAGTGATTGATTAACTGTTATTTCATGGGTGGTAATTCTTTCATTAGAGTCTTCCTCTTGTATGAGTATTTTGGTTTCAACATCATTTTTTGAGAGAGTTGTGCTGTCATTGAAGAGAATGTATGAGGCTATGTCTGAATGGACAACATATATGGGAAAGTTTTGAGGATTTTCTTCACTGCTGACCATGTATTTCATGAGTGTTTCTCTGTATAGTCTTTTTGGTTGCCCAAAAACAGAGATGGTGGCATATGACATGTCTAATTGTAGGGAACCTTGGAGTTTAGCTCCCCATGATCTTGATAACAGCATCCCATACTTAGGTGGGATATCAGCAACTACTACATCCATTAGAATTGTTTTGTTTGGGTATTGAACCAGAGACACACATAAATCTTTTATGAGACCTAAACACTTGACTTGGCTGGAGTCAAAGGAAAACAGATCCTTGTATGGTCTTGTTATATCCAGATTCAATCTCTCCATGACTGCTTTTGGCATGAGATTGTGAGAGGCACCTGAGTCAAACATTGCATTATGTAATATTTTATCATGAATATGTAAGCTGACATAAAAAGGTAATACCCCTGTGACTACTATTTTTCCATCCACTTCAGGGCCAAACAGTAATTCTTGGGTGTCATCCAACACATTGACATCATCTTTATTGCTGGTGAGTTGAAGGGATTTCTTGATCTGTTGTTTATAAATGTCAAGCTTGGCTAGTTCTGAGAGAGGAATTGCTATCTTTAGTTTGCCAATTTCAGTTTCTAGGTTAAAGGGTTTTTCAGATTGGGTCTTAGGGTTATGGATAACAGTCCTTTCCTTGTTTACTAAATCTTCTTCTTGATTCTTATCTTGATTTTGGGACTTGTCTTTTTTTCTCATCTCTTGAGGAGTAACATTTGAATTAGGGTGAGAGGATGAAGTAGCCATAGGCTGCTGTTTTAGGGACAATGGTTCAGTGATCTCTTCAATAATTACTCCTTCTGCAGGTGAATTTGTTTTGTCATTAGGCTCTGTGACTATGGCTCTCTTAGGCTGCTGATTATCCTTTGTCTTTTCAGGCTGGTTTACATTCACAGTTCTGCTCCTTAGCTTGTATTGTTTATGGACTTCATAAACAACAGTGCCATAGCCTTGTTTAAAGTCAGAGGATTCACCTGATTTGGTTTGGAACAATTTTATTTCATCCTCCTCATGATCTTCTTGTGTTAAGAAAACTTGACTTTCGCCATCTAGACCCATTAAATTAATCTGAGAATCTTCATTGGGTTCAGTTGATGTGGAAGTTTCAGCATAGTTTTCCTGGAAAGGGGGTCTTATGTCTTGGTCAGCACTGGCCTTGCCAACGTTTGGGTTTTGAGTTCTCCTAAAATTTGGATTCCTAGGAGGGTTGTTTTGTGGTGCTTCCCATGATGATTTTCTCTCAACCGATTCCACTCTATCACCCAATCTTTTCATTCCATTGAGTATTGCATCCAGCTTTTGATCAAAAGCAGAGGGTTCCTCTTTGAAAGCGGTTCTCTTTTCCAACCTTGCTTTGTTTCTTTTGGCAATCAGGTTAGCTTCCACTGTGACAACAACCTTTTGGGCCTCTGCAAGGGTTTGAGGGTCTCTTTCCTTTAACTGATAGGCCATGTCAGGGTCAAAACCATCAGGGAATTTGTACAAAGCTAAATCAGGAGGGGGTCTTAAATTTTGTGGGATTGCGTTATATACATTGTTGAATCTTGCACAATACTCCAAAACAGTCTCTTGGGGACCTCTTTTGATAGTGTCATATTCCCCAAGTATGTGCAGAGGGTCTTTCTTTTTCTCCCATCTGTTAGTAAAGGCTTGATACAGCTCATCAGGAGTTGTGATGGAATTTGCATTCAGGGATCTAAACCAAGTCCTTACATCCCCAGTTAGGCTTTGAACAAACATCCTCATTCTCACACTGTCATCATCTATTTCATAGGTCTCAAAATGGTCTTGCATCCTTTTGGCATGTTGAACAGCTGTCAAAGGGCCAGTGGAGTCAAAATATGAGATTTTGGTTTGGTAGTCTTGGGGTAGAGCTGCAGAATTAGCTGGTATTTGCAAGGGTGCATATCTGTTAGCCATATTCACAAGGTTTGGGGAATTTACAGGGGAAACTGGGATAAAAGGAACGGTGTGTACTACAGAGGTAACAGGTGTAGCAACACCTAGGGTATTGTTCAAGAGGATATGTGCAGTGGGTGAAGATGTGAAAGGAGGGCTTTGAGATCTAGATGGTGAACTGGGGGAAACAGGAGTAGACCGAAATAAAACCTTGATAGGAGTTGGAACTAGTTCAGGGTGAGCTGTCTCAGGACTCAAATCACTAGGATTTTCCTGCCTTTGTTGCTTCCTGATTATTTTGGGAATTGTATTTGGATTTTCAAAAACTGCTGGTGGATTTGGGTCAGGGTTTGACCTAGTGTGTCTGGTTTCCCTTTTAGGAGCCAACTTCTGAACTTCTTTTTGGTATTTTGCACGATATTTTTGTGTCTACAGAGGCCAGACAAGATTTTGAACATACTGTATATTTTCCAAAGCTAGCAGCAAAGGCAATGAGCAGCTTTCAAGAGATAAACAGAAATTAGAAAATCTTGAGGAACTCCCCAGTGGAGTCGCCAATTATGTTAACACCCAGGTTGTTCCCTATGACTCCCAACGGAATACGGCCGAGGTAACCACTAATCAATCTTTGGATTACAGTTTCTAGCCAAACTGTAATCAGAGAGGGCTCTCTCTTTATGATTTGTCTCTGTTTTGATAGTGTTTTAGGCTAGCTATTATGCTCAGGTTTTTGGTTTATGTTTTGATTGAAGGACTTCTTTCAGTGCTTAAGGTGTATTGTTCAGACAGTAGTAAATCATTGGGTAATGGAGTCTAGAGCCGTGAAATGTTTTGAAATGCTTGAGTGATGATGTTCAGACTGAAGGGCCTATTGGGTATCTCAAACAAACAAAATTTAAACTTAAGTGGTGGTGTATGGTCAGCCAACAGAAAGCAATTAAGAATTCTCCATTAAGCTGGTGATGTGAAAGTGAAACATGTTGCTTAGGAGCAAACTTGAATTCCTGAAACAAAGGTAACGGTGAAAGATATATTCTGAAAGTGCAGCAATTAAGAATTACACTTATCAAGATTATAGCTGAAGAAAACATTCATTAACAACATAGATTGAACTCAGGGTATTGCGTGAATAAATCCTGAAGGTTATTCTTTTTCTTTGTTGCTAAATACTTAGAAATTAGAAACATATATGGATTGTAACAGATTGAAACACATAACAAAGAGAGTTACAGAAAAACTTATTGTATTGTGAGGTACACAGGAATCCTGCAGTTTTCAACAAACACTAGAACGCATTCAATACTCCAGAACTTTGAGATATTCCATCACTTTGTTTATTAAACTTTGAAAATATTACAGCATAAGAACTTCTTCAAGAGAAACCAACAACAACCCTGCAAGCTTGTGCGAGGGGCAAATATATACAATCGGTTGTACAAAATATCTGAGTGCTAAGTTATCTCAGAAATGAATATGTTCACCAACTTTTCGAGATATTTAGATAAGAAAGTTATTACATCATTGAATACAAAGTAAATGCATCTTTATGCCTGTCAGAAGATATTTTGGCCTTTGGAGGCCACTGAGTCGGTTGAAGTGATCTGCATTAATGCTGAGAAATGCGCTTTTGGAGCTGCTTTGCTGTAGCTTCTCGGCCTGGACACCTGTAGATTCTCACCTTGCTTTGTTGGCCGTAAATTCTGCTGAGTTGGCTCAGCTTTCATCTTTAACGCATGCTGATCCTTTTAATCTGTCCTGTGTATGACAATTTGCATTTTCCACGAACAAAATTTATAGAATGGATTCATGTTTATAAAATCATCTGTATTGCCTTAGTCCACCATTCTTGTGTAGGTAGTTGATGCCTGAGAATTGCATCCATAGTCTCCTCTGCTTCTGTATATTTATAAAAATTGGGAGGCACTTCAAAGAGGTGTGTAATTTAATTCATTATAAAAAATAAACTTTCTACTCTGTTGTAGAGAGTCTGTCCTGTGGCTGGTCCTGTTTCCTCTGAGGTGTTGGGCTTCTCATTGATCTGACTTGTGGCAAATGCATTAACCCTTTTGGCATACTGCTCATGTGTGAACAGTCTCCCTGCTCTGTTCAGTAAGCTAGGGAATCCTCTGTTTTCTAATACCTGAAATTTCTCCATAAACCTGTTTACCTCAGTCTGCATGTCTTGGGTTCTTCTCTCTAATGTCTGCACCAAGTTTCTCAGTGTAAGAACCCTCTTGATTAACTGAATGGTCTCAGTCATGGGAGGTGGTTGCTCTTGTTCCACCTGCTTTCCCTTGCCTTTGCTGCCTGTCTGTTGAGTGTCCATGGCAGCTTGCTGATGTTTTGTTGAAGAAGAGGCAGCTGCTCCAAGTTGCCTTTGATATGATAAGGAAACCTGTCCACAAGTTTCCAAGTCAACCTCTTTTTGCATATTCCTAGCCTCTCTGTCTAGTATCTGCTCTCTAGAGATTGGCTCTTCTAGAGTGCCCTCTTTCTAGCTTAAAGAATTTGCATACTTTTCAATATGAGGCAGCCTAACATGTGAATAGTTACCCAATTTGTGTTTTATCCTCCTGAGGGAAATAAAATGATTACGGTCATAAGGTGACCATTTGAAACTGGTTTGCAATTTGAGGCCTGCTAGGATCATATCTGCCTCCTTCCATCTCTCCTCTCTTTTGTTGTACAAAAAAGGGCCTAGCTGGCTCCTTACCTTCAGTTGTACCTTCTTGTTTTGGCTTTGGAAATGGATGTAGTCAGCATTTCCAAACTGCCTGAAGTATTCTAGGGCAAATAGTCTCATAAGGACATATCTTGGTAGCCTGTAAGGGTCCAATTCACAGCCATATACTCTGATCACTGTGTGGTGTTGGTAAAAATACCAATCACCAATGTTGTAGGATTTGGAGAGATGGAGAATTCTCTGCATGTCATCGGTTAACCTTGGAGGAGGGACACCATACAGCAATGTCATAGCTGGGTGAATGAACAGGTCTATAAATTCACAGTATGTGTATGGTGATTGAGAAACATTATGGAAAACTGAAGTCCAAAACACAACTGACCTTGGATTTCCCTGGGCATTAAGTTTCTTGAGGGGAATGGAGAAACTGTCTGGCTGATAAAACAAGAACAGGTGGTAGATGTATGAGGTGTATCTGAACACCCTTTCCCTTGGTAGATTCATTAGCTGTTCATGGATCTTTTCTCCAATATAGGTGGCATAGTCATAGTGTACAGCTGGAGGCTTTCCAGGAGAAAACATGGACAACATTGCCATTATAGTGTCATCAACATCCTCAATTCCCTTGTATCCCAGGACATAGTTGATCAAATCCACTAGCATTCTGCCCAGGTCATTCAGGTAGTGATATCCAATAGGAGGAGTCCTTATAGTTTCAGAGCTTGGCTGTACAAATAACTGGTTAATTTTGGTAATCTGGGCACTTGACAGATTACTCCCTTTCTTTATTAAATCCAACATGGAAAGAGGGGTTAATGGCCTTGCAGTATGGAAATGCAGCATCTCATTTATGGTTTCTGGGGTGATAAAGAACAAAACTGAGCCTCTAGGACTGAGAACAGCTCTCTGGCAAGGATCATAGCATTCCTGGCACTTGTCAATCAAGTCTGGGAGGGCATTGACTTGAGGGAGGTTGTAAATGGGCAAATTTGAGTCCCAAATCCCTAAAATATCAGCTCCACCAAGGTGTTGGGCTTTCAATTCATTTAGCATGTGAATATTGAACTTGGAACCCATTGGAAACCAATCTAACATCTGATAATCTACATCTCCCAGGGCTTTCCATGCTATCTCCCTTTGAGGGGCATTCAGAGGCTGGATATTCAGGGATATTGGTGTCTCCATAGCTAATATGGCTTCAGATTTGTATGTAAACTGGTTTTGAATGATCAGAGCAACCCGGAGGAGTTTCTTTACAATGGAAGTGTGAATTTCAAGGAATAGAGGGCAAATGAACAGCTGCAGCAATTGAAATACTGCTTTGAAGTGTAAATAAGACCAATGTCTGGTATCAATCTGTTTCTTTTAGCAGGTATGTACAGTTTGAGTGACTGGTTCGCGATTGCGCGAACAGAGTATAGTTTCTTATGAAAATGTGGGCAAACAAGGCTCAGCTGGTGCTTTTCGACCTCACAGTTGCGAATGGGGGCTAGACACAGGAATTTTACCGGCAATTTATAAGTTTCGGTGTCTTTTAAGCTTTTTGAGGGAATTCACAGACAAATTAGGCATATGAAGGATTTACAAGGGTAAATACCTGGTAAACAGCGAGCAACGGTCACGAATCTATGTAGAAATGGCGCGCCGGAGGTCTCCAAATCGATTTCAGCAAGGTGGTGCAAGTTTGGACGTGAAAAGACCATGCAGAGAAAACAACAGCGAATTGGCAAAAAGTATGAAAAAACGCGAAAATTGGCCAAAATATGGATTTTTGGCATATTGGCGCGTTTTTTTGCATGACGTCAGCATGATGTCATCAAGTGGGGTCAAGGTCGGATTACGTTAGCATGACGTCATCGGGTGATGTGGCGAGCTATGATTGGTCCACGTGGATAGTGCGGTGGCGGACATATCAGCGCGGGGGCGGACGAAGGAGCTGATGCGGCGGCGGGGTGGCAGTGACGTGGTCCTGACGTGGTGATGATGCGGGCATGGCAAAACTGGTGGTAAACAAAAAAAGTGGTAATGGTTTTCTCGGACCGCCTACCATACGGCGATGGATTTGTCAGAGGGCAACCCGAGAAATTGTGAGGGCGACGCGTGGCAGAGGCCTGACGTCACCCTCTGATAGTTTCTCGGGTACTAAATGTCGGACGTCGGGCCCAACCCGATATGTATAATGGCCGTCCGATCAAAAGCGCTCGATCGGACGGTTGACGGGTCAGTGAAGTGATCGGTCAATACGAAAGGGGGGCGAGATTAAAATAATACTTCTTTCGGGATTTGTGCTCGGCGGACACCTCTGGGATGCGGTGGTTTGTAATGTTTTTCAAAGTATTTTGAAAATAGAATAATATGCGTCGATACTTTGGATAAGTGCAAAAAGTTGGTTTTTGATGTGTTATTTGCAAATGAAGCGGGTCATAGGTAAAAAGGGTTTTTTCCAAGGTTTTCTTAGCAAATGAAGGTTTTAATGGGCCAAATGGATTCGGAAGAGAGGAGGGGGGTAAGACTTAGGTTTATCAAAGTGACCAGATGTCATTTTGATCCCTGACAGAGAAAATATGGCTATAATGCCAGGGGAGGGATATTTATACAATGTTTGGGGTTTATACACCATGGTGTTATAATACTAGGGAAAGGGTAACATAGGGGAATTATATAATAGAGTTAGGGTTAATATGGATGAAAAAGGGGATGAGGGGTAATATTACTAAGTTTATTTGAAAATAACTTAGCTTAGGGAGTAGATCAAAATGAAAAGAGTTTTAGACAAGAAATGTGGCTTTTAAAGGACTAAGGACCACCATAAAACCACCAATTCTTCCATGAAGATCAACTGATGAGGGGATGTTAGTAATGAATGGAAAAGGGGAAAATTGGGAAGTTAGACATGTTTCTCTGCTTGCTGCAACCTGATTAGAGAAGAAGGACTTATCAATCCATTGATTTTGCTTTGTGAAATAGGTTAGCCCACCTTCAATTGTAAGGAATGACACTTCTGCAACCCCATCTGCCTACCCATCTACTTGCCTAGCATTTTTTATTTCTTCTTGGAGGGTGCACTTAGGCTTGCAGACCCTTATTTGCCTTTTCTTTTCTTTGGCTTTTTCCTTTTGATTTTCTATCTAATTCTACCCTTATTGCTTCCAAGGTCCCAGATTAAGCAGTTGGGAGCCTTACTTCTCTACCTAAACTTCTTGTCTGCCAAGATTAAACAGTTTGGATAGACTTCTTTCTCTATTCTACAACTGAAAATTTAAAACATGGCATGATCCAGATTAGGCTGTTGGACCATCCATCAAAATTGAGTCCACATCAAGCTATAAGCACAGATTGTATTCTCTTGGAAATATGTGATCTTTGCATCATCAAAGCAGAGCATATTTGGACCTTTCCTTGCCAATCATGAAATATGAAACCTATTGGTATAGGTAGCTAACACTTGGTATGAAGATATCATATTTGTATTATTGAACTTACAATCTCCTCCTGGTTTAACAAGAACTAAAGCTATATTTTTGAAAATGAAGTCATTAAAATATTGTATCATAGATAATGCTTTGTTTTGGAAAGACAATGGTGGTATTATTTTGAATTGTTTACTTAAAGATGAAGCTGATAAAATTATGCAAGTATTTCATGCAAGAGATTGTGGAGGGCACTTGTATTGGAAAACTACACCTGAAAAAATCCTAAGGGATGGTTTTTACTAGCCCACTCTTTTTGCAGATGATAAAAAACATGTGACCTCTTGCCATAAGTGTCAGATATTCGAGGTAAAAAGAAAGCTTTTATCTTTACCTCTCAAACCCATTTCCATAGAAATGCCATTTCAACAATGGGGGTTTGACTTCATTGGCGAAATACACCCATCCTCATCAGCTCGGCGTAAATGGATTTTGACAGCCGCTGATTACTTCACCAAATGGATAGAACCCATTGCTTCTAGACAAGCCATGACACTGTCATTATCTATTTTCTAAAAAATAATATCCTGTCAAGATTTGGATGCCCCCAAAAGCTCATTACTGATAATGCAGCTACTTTTAAATCCAAGAAAATGGTAGACTTTCGTAACAAATACCACATCACCCTTGGCCATTCCACTGCCTATTACCCTCAAGGTAATGGACTTGCATAATCCTCTAACCAAAGCCTTGTCAATATCATTAAGAAATTACTAGAAGACAACAAAAAGACATGGAACAAAAAGTTAGTCAATGACTTATGGGCAGATAGACTAACTACCAAAGAGTCCATTAGTACATCTCCCTATCAGTTAGTATATGGGTTGGATGTTATTTTTCCATCCTCTTTGGGAGTGCCAGTGATGAAGATCATCCAAGAATTGTAGGTAGAACCAAATGATATCCAAAAAAGAATAAATCAGACCATACACTTGCAGTAGACCAGAGAAGAAGTATATGTAAAATCACAAGTAATCTAGGACAAAATCAAAAAGATATTTGATAAAAAGACTAAAGTTGATGATTTTTACATAGGTGATAAAGTTCTTAAGTGGGATTCAAGAAGAGAAGACAAGGGAAAACATGGAAAATTTGACTTCTTATGGCAAGACCCTTATGTCATTTATGGTTACAGAGGTAACAATGGCCTTTTCTTGAGAGAGATAGATGGATCAGATCTACCAGGAGGACCCATCAATGGTAGAATTCAGAATCATTATATATCCATAGATTAACAATAGTTCACTTTACTTTGACCATTGAATATAACATTGTAGAGTTTAGATTGGATTGGATGGTGATCTTTTGAAGTCGAAGCCCAGAGAGAAGGCCCTGAGCTTTGAAGGTTTCACCATCATAAGTATGAATAAGGCAGAAATCACAGAAGAACAGTTTACAAGGTAACTGCAGTCATAATTCAAAGGCTACTGATCTTAAAGTTCTTGAAATTTCACCAGGAAATCCCATCACCATGTGGAGCCACTGTTAGGGTCCTATAATAATAGGATTTATAATTTTGAATTGGCTATGGATAGTCTTGTAATATTTTACATACTTTTTATTTCTGCAAAATGTTTTCCATATTAAAAATTAAAAAATGTAAAGAGGATATGTCCTAAAATAAATATCAAAGGACAAAAAGAATAAGAAAAGATAAAAAAAATGAAAAAAATATGAACCCCAAACAAAAACAGATCATGAAAGTGTGCAAATTCAAGTGCCACTACTTTTTACTTTACTGGAAAAATAATGGTTGTGTGCAACTTGTCATAAATTCCACAGCCCATGATAGTCAAAAAGTTTAATCTTGACTAGTTCATGTTTTAAATTTCATGTTTATAGATAGAGAATAAAGATCTAGCCAAACATTTTAACCTTGGCAAGTCAGTAGTTAGATAGAGAAATAAAATGTGCTCAACTACTTAATCTGATCCATTGGAAGTTATAAGGTTAGAATTAGATATTTTGTTTGACAAAAGAAAAAGGAAATAAAGGGTCTGCTAGCTTAAATGCACCCACTGAATTGAAGAAAAAATGTTAGGATAAGTAAAGGGTAGGTAGAAGAAAGGTTGCAAATGTACAAGGTTGTTAAACCATAAGCACATTTATCATGCTTAATCCTATGTTTCAGTGTGCAGGAGCGTTTATGAGAGTGAAAAGATGTTCACAAGCTTACTTGATTAACTTCCCCTCATTTAATTTCACCCCCCACTACATATTTACTAATTTCCCCATTATCCCATCATTTCTTATGAAAATACCTTTTTCCCTTCATTTTGACCCTTACTCCTTGGTTTCACTCATTTTCCTGGAAAATAACCCTCCAAAACTCATTCCCCTACTTAAAACCCCTTTTCCCTAGTGTGAAACCCACTCCACATTGAAAAAATCACATTCCCCTTTATTAATTTCCATAAAACCTATAAAAACACATAAAAACCCTTTATCCTAAGTTTTATTCCCCCCCACAATATTTAATTAATTGCCTGATTTATATGTCCCTGACATAAACCTATTAACCCACCAACCCTTGGTGCGGTTAAAGAAAACCCCGCCACATTTAACGCTGGTCCCACTCCATTAACCTACTCATTATATTTTTAAGCCGCACTTTATTCATTAATTAATTACAGTTAGTTGTAGTTAATCCCCCGGGCCCTGCAAATCTTCACCCTGATTTCCCTCCATGCAACTTCACCGTGCGACATTTGTTAGATCTCTCACCCCCATATCTAATGGTGCGCATCTATATCGTGCTCATTCCCTTTCCAACCTTTACCACCCCGTGATTACGCAAGATTCGCAGTTTTTCTCGGGCCCCATTTTGCTACGTGGCAGCTCCAGGTGAAATCGCGTGCTCTCAAGGAAATACCACACGCCTGCCAAAAGCGGTGTGATGGCCCCTAAAACTGCCTCCCTACCAAAAGCTAAACCATCCACTGTTCATTATGAATTCCCCACCAAATTGTAACCATTGCCGGTTAAAAGGCTGAAGATGCCCATTTTGACTCTTTTCGCTCATTTGCACTGTGAATGTTGCCTAAGCTTTCTTGCGCCACCCTAAGCCTCTACAACTGAATTTCACCACCGTTTACCTCTTGAACATGCTCTGAACACCAAATTCAACCATCCAGTGCACATCTAAAGAAACCATACCCTCTACAGCCACCATTGAAACTAGTTTGTAGCCTATACCATCAATTCCAGGTATTTTTGAGAAAAAACCAAAATGACCCTCTCAATTTGAAAATGTACAGTTATTTCAAACATTAATTAATTGAATTTAATTAATTTTCCCCCAAATTGAGAGTATTTCCATCTGAATACCCAAACCCCTCTTTTGCAAATTACAAATTACCCTCTCTCTGTGCTTGAGTTTTCAAAACGTGATTGCTACAACCTATACAAGCCCAGTTCCCACCTTTCATCCTAAAGTGGTTGCCCATACCTCTTTGGATGTGAGACTTGTGTCAACCCCTCACCTAGGCATCGACCATTTAGCACTAGTAGACAGGGATTTCCAAATAAAAGACACTACTACTCCATCCCACCTTCTGAAACTCCACTGTTGGAGTAAGGACAGATTTCTAAACCATGTAGATGACATCCACCTTTGGGAATCCAATTTACCCAAATACATATTCCCAGAAGTTCACCCATTCCCTAATATTGCACATTTTTGTCATTCCTATTATATCCCTAGCCAAAGGGCTATTTTTGCCCCAAATCAGTAGTTGTTATTCACCATTACACCAATGTCCATCAACCAAATGCTGCAAGTCAAACCTACCCCTAATCGGACCCCTATATCCATTGGACACTTGTTGGACTTATGCACCATATTAGACCTGGTTAAGATAAGGCAAATCTTCCAGACTTTCATCATTGAAGATGCCACACCTCTACAGATACTCCACCCTATGGTGCCACCATTTTTTCAGAGAGTGGAAGACACATAATCACCATGCTCTCATGCATCTTAGGATACACCTCAGATGAGCATGTCGATGAGGTCATCCTGGCCTTCCTGTCCATTTTCACCGCAGGAAGGCCTCCTGCTATCATGTACAATTATGCTCAGCTCATTGTAGATAGAATGCATGAGCGATTCACCAGATTTCCCACTGAAAGTGTTTTCAGGTACTCTTCAGTGTTGTTTCATATGTTTTTATATTACCAAGCAGAAAAGTTCCTTGTAAGTATCCAAAAGTTGGATACTAAGGGAAAAGTGAGATTAGTGGTCTACTAGACACCCTCAGTACAGTAAGTTTCCACAACATTTACCTACAAAGTCTTCATAGACTCATTTGTATACCCAGTCATGAAGTAGCATTCGACCTAGAATCAACCAAGAAATAAAAATGGTGCTATAGTTAGCTAGGAATAGCAAGGTGGGAGACTAGTACCTGTACCAGAACCACACTGAAATCAGAGTTTATGGTTGCCAATTAGCCCCTTATAAGTTTCCAAAATACCTCCCTATGACGATATTTGCACTTGAGTACTTCAGACAAATCATCAACTATGATGAGGTCCACTTCCTATCTGATAGGAAGATGACTCAGTTTAAGATGAAAAACCAATTGGGCCCATTCATTTGCAATAATAGGGAGGTTGGGCCAGAGGCTGACAAGATACTACAAAAGATGAAGTTCAACAATAACTTCATGTGGTAGTATGACCCTCATGGGGTCATAAACAAGTTGAGACTCAAGGTCAAATTGGGACCATACATCCACCACCGAAGACCTGACATTGAATAGTTTTCCAACCAATCTTAGTGGTTGGAAAACAAATTGACTGATATGGATAACACAGTTGTGGATTGTGAGAACACACTCATTGATCATGAAAAACAATTTGAGCAGAGCTCTTTCCTGCAGATGCCAGAACTAGGAGAGCTAATGAATGTTCATCATGTGTTACAGACCCGAGCTAATGGGGAGAAGAATCCAAAGAGGAATAGGGAAGAGGGATTTAGATCTGCCATGGAGACTACATATGAGCTGTTTGACCTCAGAAAAAGGCCCAAGTTGAATCATGTGTCTAAACAGGAGGAGAACATTGAATCAATGGAAATAACTGACATTGAAACAATGGGGCAGAGGAGCAAAGATATAGCAGCATCAGGTGAAACACAATAGCCATCAACATCCAACACTCAAATGACCGAGAGAAAACACAGTGTTGAGGTTTCCTCCTTTGTCAGGCCAACTGACAGAGAGAAGGATATCAAAGACAGGTACAAGGAGATAAAGATGAGGAATGAGAAGTTCAAGGCAGAGACATATGCCCAATACTTCAAACATACACCACCCAACCAGAGCAGATTGATGTCATCCTTTGACATCAAAGCAGGAAAGATGCAGGTGTCATTTTTGCAGCCCACTGTATAGCAACCAAAGACCTCGACTGACTATAAGAAGACTAATTTTGAGGTGATTGCTAGGGATGTTCATCCCATTGACCAAATAGAGTTCCACAAATAGGATGGAGAAAAGATTTACTCCACCCTTACAAGAAAGGCCATGGCTGCCCACAAGCTGCAGGATTCACTGGATAATGTGACAACCCAGTACAAATTGGAGAAAGCCTCTTCACAGGCCAAAGACAATAGGATAAATTCATTAGAGGACTTGGTCATTGAGCTGGGCCATGATCCAAGTGACATTAAGGCAACTGAAAAGCTGATCAAAAAGAAGAATGAGGATATAGTAGCCCTCAAGAAACAACTCAAGTTGCCTCATTTACAACACCCACAGACAAAGGAGGTCCTGGAGAGCCAAACCAATCATGAAGAGATGATGGACCTAGTGTTGTAGTTGAATGATCAATTAAAGGAGATGGAGAAAGAATTGGATAGATTGATTCATCTCAAGCAAGCTAGTCTTGATGATGCTCCTGCAACTGTCATCCCAACAGTTACCACTGTTGTACCATCTACTTTGGCAGCATAATTTGCCCCCACTGCTGCAATGACCATAGCACTACTGACATCTACACCAACTACATCAGCAACAGGATCAATAGCAACAGGGTCAATAGGTGATGAAGCAAACAGGTTGGTCAAAGCAATGGAGGAAATGTCCATTCAGACCACTGAGATGAACAGGCTTAAGGAGAAAGTGACTAGCCTGGAAACATATTACAAATTGGCCCAAATCATGCACAAAGAAGAATAACAGAAGTCCACAAGGATGACCAAAAGAATCAAAAGCCTAGAAAACGAACTGACACTCAATGAACCTCTAGGTCAGGCTAAGGAGAAACTATGGGCCAATATCATTGACTTTGTCAATGATATTTGGCCATCCATCCAGGTTATTTTTGAATAGGTTGATTTGATAAAGCAGGCTACATAAGCTATTCAGAGGGTTAAAGAAGAACTTGGAGACATGCCAGAGGAAGCTTCAAGGATCATTCACTTCCTCAACTCCAAGAACAAGTATGAGCTACAAGAATTAGAGATATCTGACAGAACAGGTACAATTTTGGAAGTTAGAAAGGTGCTCACCAAGAGGAATTTGATGTTGAACTTGGAGGATAAGTGCCAAACCATGCAACTAGAAATTGACATATTCATGGTTAAATTCGAAATCTTGAGACAAAAGGGTTTACCAAATCCCTTGGTTATAAACTACAAATTAATGACATAGGAGGACTATAATAAAAAGTTCAGAGAAGTGGCCAAAGATCAGGTTAATACTTCCTCCATGAAGGGTATACCTACTGGCAGAGTATTGTATCAAACTTTTGAGAATTTGTTTTACCTCCAGCATGAGGTAAAACACCTTTTTGTCAATAAGCATACTTTTGCCAAGTATAGAGAGGAAGATGAGATCTACAAAAAGATGCTCAATATCCAATTACCAGATGCTGAGACATGGGAAAAACTAAATGATTTACTGTAAAAAATACATAGTAAAATTTAAAATGTACAGTAAAAGTAAAGGAGCACAGTAAAAGGATATTGACGGGTCAACAAGGTCAAAGTGTATCAGATGAAAGGTCAAAGTAAATACAACATCCAATGTGAAGACCAAACAACAAATCAGATTAAAGGGAAAAAGGTCAAAGCCAAGAGAACCTAAATAATAGGGACAACAAACAACAGTTCAATAGTTGTCTCTATCTTCTTGCATGAAGATATTTCTTTCTCCTAGATTAGTTCCCAAGACAGTTTGGGATATTTTGTAAATTGTTTTTGTATAAATACTTCATAAATCGAAGTATTGAGGGTGGATTACTATACATTTGTAGAGTTATTTTGATCTTAAACCTAAGGGTTATTGTACCAATTTTCAAGTCAATAGACTGGAGTAAGTAATAAAAAGATTGCACTACAGGATTCATGAGATGAGCTATTGCAGTGAAGTATTTTCTTTGTCTGATTTTGTTACTATCTTATGTGTTTCATAAACTTAAATGTTACCCAAATTTGAATGAATTAACTGGAAATTTAACTCAGAATTTGTTTAAGTACACTCTATTTCACATAGTTGATCATTTATATGTTTTCCTCTGATATCTGGATTTGAGAACCCTTAATTTCTCTCCCATCCTGGTTGACCTCTTTCGTTCTCTTCATAATACAGCCTAAGGAACCCTTAATTGCTCCCTGGATCCGATTAAAGACCACTTCACCATCCAGTCTTTGAGATCTGTAGTAACTCATCTATCTTTCCCTATAGACACTATTTTTAGAACTTGATCCAGTCCTATTTGTCTAACATTTGACCCCATAGCCCAATGGTAAAAGAAACCCTCTGTTCAGCTAAGTAAGTGATCCCACCACCCAAATTCAAATCAAAACCCAAGTGCAACAATAACTAGCCTAAAATAAATTAACTAAAACAAAGCTAAATCATAAAGAGAGAGCCCTCTCTGAGAATTAGGAAGGCTAGATCCTAATCTCCAAATTAGGTTTGTGGTTAGCTTCGAACATTTCTTTCGCTAACAACTTCTAAAGAAATTTTGGAGTGATAACAGTAGTCAGGGTTGAACCCACGACCTCCCCTCCACAAACCACAACACTTACTGCTACACCAAACCTTAAGACTTGACATGTAATGGAATGTGCACATTATTAAAGGTTAATTGCGAACATTAGGGGTTAACCACTAGCGGTTAACACTAAATGCGCATGTGACCACTACAGGACTTAACCACTAGCGGTTTACCATAAACGTGGATTATGCACTAATCACATTTAACCGCTAATTAAAAACACTTAACCGATAATTAAACCCACAGTTAACTTGTTCGATATTTTGGTGGATTCCGCCAAATCTGGAACCGCCCCCAAATTTAGCAGGATTAACTAAAGTTTTCCAGATTTATAGGAGATTCGTAGGGAAAAAATGAAAAGACCATAACTTGATGGGATTTCGACCAATTTTTGAAAGTGAATAGTCAATTTTGGATGATGTTGACATTCAGAAGATAATGGAATAGGTTTCAGAGGCAATAGAAGACTTCTACATGTGATTTTTCCACAGTGAAGTTCAAGGAAGCCTAGGGCCACCAGGGAAGGAGATCATGCCCAGATCAGCCAGAGTTAGTTTTTAGAAATCTAATAGTCATTTTTGGGGTTTTTGGGTCCTATGAACCCAATGGTATAGTTTGAAAATCCATTGGAGTTGAGAAGAATCTTGTAATCATACATTTGACCAATAATTCCAAAGAGGGCCTAGCCATTGAAGGGGGTCCTAGGAGATATAGCCCATTACTGGAGGGTGAACTCCTTGATCAGATTTGTCTTATGATTTTTCTGTGTATATTTCTTTGTGTTTTATTTGTTTTTCATGTTATTTAAGCAGCTAATTAACTCATAATTTTCTCACACATGACACATAAAAGACATATAACTTGACACATAAACCTCTTGCATAATTGGGTAAATGAGATGATCCTAAAAATATGTTTTAACTTATGAGGGAGCTTTCATAGCATTTACAAGTTTGCCCAAGATTTCAGATCAGGTTGGTATCAAAGCACTTGTTATCTCATTTGAACCCTAAGATGGTTTGCCAAGGTTAGCTAGAGAATTAACTATTGGTTTTGAAATTGTGCAAGGATCATTTAACTGTGTGCAAGTTTGTGTGTACAAGCTGAAGCAAGGAGAAGCTCAAGATTGAGAGCTTGGTTCTCAAATCATAGTAAATAAGTTTTTGAAGCTTTGTGAATTGTTGTGAAGCTCTTTAATTCATTACACTTGTGATGGTACCTTCAACAAGTGATGTTTCTAATCCATCTTCCTTAGAAAAACTCTTTGATGAATAAATGTTGCAGGAGTTTATCATCATGAGAGATATGGTGCAAGAGATGTATGAAGATAGGAAGGAGAACACTATACTTCAAGAGAATTTGATGTCCATGAAGGAGGAGAAGCAAGAGCTTCTTGGAAAGATCCATGAGATGGATATTTTACTCCATAATTCCAAGGACACCCTAGCCAAGTATATGCATGAACATGAGGTATGCAATTCAAGGTTATCTTCAATTTCCTCTCAAAATGAATGTTTTGGTGTTTTTGAAAGGCATACTAGAGCAATATGGTCCAAATTATTGATGAAAATGGGTTATGAAGGTAAAGGGTTAGGCATACATGCACAAGGCATAGTTGAGCCAATTGCTGTTGAGGAAAGGCCTAGGTATTTGGGTCTTGGTTATGGACAAAATGATGGAGAATTCTCCAAAGCCGAGGAGGCACATGAAAGTGTTCCAAGAGGGAATTTCATTACATGTTCATACCCTCAAGCTTGTGAATATTGTGTTCATGAGGAATGAAAAAATTGTATACCCACTTTGCAAGAAGATGCTCATAAGCATGCAACTAGTGGAAATGGAAAAGAAGAGGACGATGAAATCTCTAAGGTTATTAACACCATTGTTGGTATTCCAAAGAGAACTACTACCTCTTCAAATTCACCTCCTCAACAAGGCGACAAAGGAGAATGTTCAAGGTATAAATATGTCTTTAATGAAGTTTCTTTTGATTATGTTAAACATGGTAAATCTTAATGTAAGAATTGGAGAAAAAGTTCATGTTCTTTGTGTGGTTTCAATAACCATAATTTTTGAAGAAGTTGGATGAAAATGGCCACATACAGGAAACTTTCAAAGAAAAAGTGATAGAAAACAAGAGATCCATTCGATAATGGAACCCATGTTGAAAAGAAGATGTAGTTGTTTTGCACTCATTGCCATAATCAAGGTCATCTCATAGACAAATGTTGGACTTTGCATCCAACAACTCATCCACGACATTTGAAGAAGGTGGAGAGAGAATTTGGAAAGAATGGAAAAGGAGATTTCGTAATTGATGTGGGTCAAGATGATTCACAAGATGATGTGCAACTGCAAGAATCGCCATTGAAATGGTTTGGTATGAGGTGGTTTGATTTCTTATCCAAATAAGGCTTGCATTTATTTTGTTGATAGATGCAATTATTTGCCTTAGAAATGCATTTCTTTTCCTTATGAATGCATTACTTTTTTTTTGAAAGTATACTGCAACTTGTATGATGCAAGATGTTGAAAGTGGAGTTCTTTCTGACTCACTTTAATGTAGCAAAGAAGGAAATTTGTGGTTACAAGTTTGTATGTGAATGCATTTCTTTTGAAAGCATTCTTGATGTTGCATATATTCGCCAAGAAAGTGTGTGAAAGTGGGTATGTTACTCACTTCATTTGCAGCAAATTTGTCAATTCTTGTTGTTGCATAATTTCACAATGAAGGTGTGTGAAAGTTGGGTATGTTACTCACTTCATTTGCAACAAATTTGTCAATTCTTGATGTTGCATAATTTCGCCAAGAAGGTGTGTGAAAATGGGGTATGTTACTCACTTCATTTGCAGCAAATTTCTCAATTCAGCTCTTATGTACCCATACATGTTTTTAGGCTTATTGTACTTGTGTCTGTACTTGTGAGAGATTTAACGTATTGTACACATACATGAGAGTTTCTACGTGTGTGAAAAATGAAACTAGAAACATGCATGAGTGATTGACTTGTATTGGTCGATTTCTTTGTTACATGTATGTTGTCAACTTGAGAATGTTGATCATTTGCACATGCATGAGTGTCAACTTTTGTCAATTGTTGTCATATGTATGTCATATCGACTTGGAAGAGTTGATTTTGTCTCCAAAGATGAAAGAGATATGTTGATGCATTATTGCATGAGAATGTGGAATTCTTGTTGTTTATGAAAATAATCTTCAAGTTGTTGTACATGCATTTGCTTGACTTGAAAGTCAGTTGTTTGAAGAAGCATATCTTGTCGACTTATGTTTAGTCGATGATGTTTTGTCAATTGTGTGAGTCGATATTTTGTACACCAAGATGCAAGAGTACATGGCGATGTTACATGTTGTGACAATTGTTGCTTTGAAGGAGAAAAAGAAGAGGTCATGGATTTGCAATTCTTACATAATGTGTTTTTCCATTTAATGGTGTTTCTTGTGACAAGATGTCGCAGAATTTTGGAAGGTCCATTCTTGTGAAAGATGCTCATGCTTAGCCTTCATTCTCAAATCAAAACATGAGTACCATGTTGAACTGGAGGATGATAGAGGCAAGAAGCGACAGTGGAAAAGATGCCAAAACGTTTGCGGCCATGGAAGACCGTTGTTTTGTATTGACACCAAGAAGCAAAAGAGATGGTGAATGCATTCTTCCAGATGTGGAATTTGGAACCATGGAGGTAAAATAATGGTCATTTATTTTCTTGTTGTTACTGATATTGCAACTCGTTGTAGTTCACTCATATGGGCTTAACTTGGAAAAGTGGTTTCCAAGAAGAAGCTTGCATCGAATGCATGTGTTGCAATGGAGGAACATGATTCTTAGTGGGAAGGCTATCAGTCAGTTTTCCAAGAACCGAGGGATCACTTTGGTACAGAAAGGTGTATCATCAATCAAAAAGCAGCCAACAAGTGTTGGATTGGGTCAGTAGCAAAAGAAGAACAATGGTTGGGGGACATATCCAGTCGCAATGCAAGGCATGCCAGTGTACCCAAGTTATTGTCATGGAGACTTTTGAAGTAGAATCAGTTCATATAACTTGGGAAGGAGAAGAGTATTCAACTTTGATCAGATAACAAACTTTCGTGCGTCAAAAATCCCGTCAGTGGGAAGGAGTGATCGAAATCTGGATTAGGGGAAAAAATTAGCTCAAAAATCAAAGTGCTCAAAATCTATCGATTCCTCAATGAATGCGTCCATCTCAGCAATACGATCTGAACACAACTCATTTAACTCAAAATAGAGTTCGTATGAGGAAGTTAGAGCCCGCTGACTGTTTCACCAAACAACAAAAAAAATTGCAGGTACTACCTAGTCAACAGTCTATACTACTGATGTGGCAGGTGACTATGCAGGTCAATGGTGGTCAACCCCCAATGAGGGCATGCCAAGTGTCACCTTTTGGTTGGTTTCTAGTTGGGTGATGTGGTGCAATTATGTTGGTTTTGGATGGGCCAATGAGAGGCTGCCATGTGGCAAGCCTGGAGGCCGCCACGTGGGACCTCCCAAATGGCTGAATAGGGTCAATGCGTTTTGGGAAAATTTTTGGTAGTAGTCAGGGTTGAGCCCATGACCTCCCCTCCACAAACCATGACACTTAGTGCTACACCAAACCTTAAGACTTGACATGTAATGGAATGCACACATTGTTAAAGGTTAAGTGCGAAGGTTAGGGGCTAACCACTAGCGGTTAACACTAAATGTGCCTGTGACCACCATAGGACTTAACCACTGGCGATTTACCATAAATGTGGATTATGCACTAATCATGTTTAATCAGTAATTAAACGCACTTAACCATTAATTAAACCCACAGTTAACTTGGCGGAGATTTTGGCGGATTCCGCCAATTCCGGAACCACCCCCAAATTTAGCAGGATTAACTGAAGTTTTCCAGATTTGGAGGACATTCCTAGGGAAAAATTGAAAAGACCATAACTTGATGGGATTTCGACTAATTTTTTAAAATGAATAGTCAATTTTGGATGATTTTGACATTGTGAAGATAATGGAATATGTTTTAGAGGCAATAGAAGACTTATTTAGGTGATTTTCCACAGGGAAGTTTAGGGAAGCTTATGGCCACCAGGGAAGGAGGTCATGCCCAGATCATCTAGAGTCAGTTTTCAGAAATGTAATAGTCATTTTTGGGGTTTTTGGGTCCTGTGAACCTAATCGTACAGTTTGTAAAGCCATTGGAGTTGAGAAGAAGCTTGTAATCAGGCATTTGACCAATAATTCCAAAGAGGGCCTAACCATTGAAGGAGGTCAGAGGAGATGTAGCCCAGTACTGGATGGTGAACTCCTTGATCATATTTGTCTTATGATTTTTCTATGTATATTTATATTCATTTCATTTGTTGTTCATGTTATTTAAGTAGCTAATTAACTCATAAGTTTCTCACACATGACACATAAAAGACATATAACTTGACACATAAACCTCTTGCATAACTGGGTAAATGAGACGATCCTAAACATATGTTTTAACTGATGAGGGAGATTTCATAGTATTTACAAGTTTTCCCAAGATTTCAGATAATCTACACAATGGTGCCTTAAAAGTCATGCAACGAATTACCATCAGTGTTCCTACACACTCCCTCGAATAGCAGGATGTATGCAAGGGTTGCACATTGGGGAAATATATCAAATCCACTTCTAGTGGATGAGATAGAAGAGAAGATGAAATCTTGGAGTGAGTCCACTCTGATGTTTGTGGACCCTTTTCCTACAACCTCCACAACCAAAAATAAGTACTATGATATTTTTATTGACGATTTTTCTAGAAAATATTGGATCCTCTTCATGCGGAAGAAGGATGAAGTTTTCTAAAAAGTTGTTGAATTTAAGGCATTGGTTTAGAAGGAGACTAGGAAGAAGGTGAAGCCTCTCAGGAGAGACAATGGAGGTGAATTTATTTCACATGCACTCAAGGATTTCTATGCAAAAGAATGTATTTGAAGAGAGTTGATAGCACCCCATAACCTACAACATAATGGGGTAGAAAAATTAAGAACAAAAGCATAGTGGGAGAAACAAAGGCCATGTTGAATGATCATAGGTTTCCATTGTATCTATCAACAGAAGCATGCAACACAATAGTATATTTATAGAACCAGAGTCCTCATAGAATACTTGGCATAATCACACCGGAGGAACCTTTCTCTGGGACAAATCCTCATGTGTCTCATTTCAAAATTTTTGGAGCTTTAGTTTATTATCATGTCACAAAATATTCAAGGAAGAAACTTGAGCCTACAAGAGAGTTTGGAGTTTTTGTAGGATACACCGAAACTCCACACAATTATCAGGTGTATTTACCTTCACTGAGGATGACAATTCTGAGGAGAGATGTCAAGTTTGATGAAAAGAAGGCTATGAGACGCTCTGTGGAATGAGAGTTGAGTTTACCACAGGAGCAAGAGTTTCTAGCACCAAAGGAGGAGCCTCAGGATGAGCTTTAGGAGGTTGTGGAGTAGCTACATGTAGTGGAGCATACATGAGGCAAAGTGGAGTTGCACACTCAACCAAAATCATCTAGAGACGAGAGAAAGAGAACCAAAGAAGCTGATATATTGTTGTAGGATGCAAGGGATAATGTGGGAGCCCGCACATCACATCGCAGGAAGAGGAGGTCACCTGATAGGTACACTGGGCACATGGATCTCATGACAAAGCTCATTGATACAGAGCCTTCCTCATTTGAGTAAGAAGTTTCTCAACCTATTTGGGTTGATACCATGGTGGAAGAATACATTTCCATCATGAAGAATGGTGTATGGGAAGTGGTGTCGAGACCAAAAGGTAAATAAGTGGTTGGTTCGTGATGGATCTACAAAGTGAATCATGTAGCTCATGGGAGCATCAAGAAGTACAAGGATAGATTTGTGGACAAAGGATTCTCTCAGATAGAGGGAGTGGACTATGAGGAAATTTTTTTACTGGTTGCAAGATATTCCTCAATCAGATCCATTCTAGAATTAGCTATGCAGATGGGGTGGAAAATCCACCATATGGATGTGAATACTTCCCTTCTCAATAGTGTTGTTGAGGATGAAATTTACATAGAGCAAGAAAAAGGCTTTGAGAGATATGATTGAGAGTCACATGTGTGTAGACTCGAGAGAGAATTGTATGGTCTTAAACATGTGCCCTGAGCATGGTACACTTGGATCAACAATTATCTCAGTGGATTGGGCTTCATGAAAAGTGAAGCAGATGCAAACCTTTATCACATTGTGGAAAATGGTAAGTTGGTTATTCTTGTTTTATATGTTGATGATTTAATATTGACAAGTGATGAGCATCTGATTTGATCTTGTAAAGAGGATCTTGCAAGGGAATTTGTGATGAAAGAGATGGGCATCATGCATTTCTTCCTCGGGTTGGAAGTATGGAAAGGTGATGGTGAATTTTTTGTGTCTTAGGGAAATTATGCCTCTAAAATACTTCAGATATTTCACATGGAGAATTATAAGCCCATGGACACACCTCTAGCTACAAACTAGAGAAAGGATAATACCACTTCAAGTGAAGAGGTTGATGCAACCATTTATTGGAAACTTGTGGGGTATTTGGTGTATCTTGTGAAAAAAGACCCAACATTTTCTATCGAGTAAACCAACTGAGTCAAGCTATCGTGAGGCCTACGAAGCTGTATTGGAAGGAAACACAACATGTGTTATGGTATCCTAAAGGCAATGTCGAGTATGAATTATGGTATAGGAGGACAGAGGGAGTGAAGATCCAAGGCTTTACCTATGCAGGTTAGGCAGGGAGTCCATCAGACAGGAAATGTAGTTCAGGTGCTATCTTTAGTGGTGGGTCTACAACTATTTCGTGGTACACTAGGAAGCAGAGGGATGTGTCACTCAGCTCAGTAGAGGATGAATACATGGTTGCAAGTCAAGCAACATGTGAGGCCATATGGATGAGGAAAATACGTGCAATGTTTTTTAGTCAAGATATCGATCCGACTGTGATATATATTGTGATAATCAGAGTTTCATTAAGCTCTCTTAGAATTTGGTATTTTATGATAGGTCAAAGCACATTGATATTTGGCATCATCATTTGTTGGACTATCTACAGAGGATAATTACATTGCTATAGTACATTCCAACTGAGGAGAAAGATGTTGACATACTGACAAAGGCATTGTCAAGAGGTAAATTTTAATTCCACTGTTGCTAAGAGTGAGTGTTAAAAAAATTTAGCAGGAAAGGTTCAATTTGACTTTAGCCCTAGTCAAATAGAGTAAATCAAATTTCCACACCAGCAAGATAACTTGGAGGTAGTTAACTAGTGTGACATGGATCTTGTCACTGAGTTAGGGTAGAAAATTCAAGTTAGAGGGCTTGGAGTTCAATTATGTATATGTGATTGCTAAATTTTAGTAATCTAGTTTAGTTATTTTTAGTTGTTTTAAGTTAACTGACCTCTAACTATTTATAGAGTTAGTTGAAGGTCATTTTTGCAGTGGGTCAACATTGTAACTCAGAGACTTGTAAGTTAACTGATCAATCAACCTAAAATAGCTAGGGCATGTAAATAATTTGAGTTCCTCAGTTGAAGTGGAGATGACAAGGCAGTGTTATATCCATGTAGAATATTTTTGAGTGTACAGGGGTTGCATGAGTCAGAAGAGAAATCCTTGGGAATTTCCCAATCAATTTGGAGAAAAATCCTATTTTTGGGGGCTAATTTCCTCGAGATTTGCACGAGGAAATAGGAGGCTTGGTGAGAAAATAATTAGCTAAGCGATGGCCAGAGTTACTCATTGATTAGAGAGAACCATTATTCTTTTGTAGGTTGATTCCAGAGATGGAGCTAGAAATTGTAATAGTTTCTCTATTCGACTATTTAATGCAAAGATGCTTGAGGGGGTTCTCCCCATTGGGTTCCCCTAGAAATCACTATGTATTTGTGGTTTTGATTATTGCATGTCTATGCATATTGTTCTAAATTATGTTTTTCATTCCACATACCTGTAGAGTACAATTATGTCTCTTGTTTTCCTGTTTAAAATCTTGAGTAGTTGCAATTTCTATCAAATTTCTATAGTTAATTGTTGCTTATTAGATATTAATAAATTGACAACTAGTGTATTTGAATAATGTTAAGAGGAGACTAAATTGTTAAACTAGGATGAAGTGATTTCACAAGGCATAACTAATTGTGTTGTGGTATAATCTCACATTAATGCTACAATATATCAATGGAATGTCGTACATCCTCTTGTCAAGATGTATAAACTGAAATATTTGTTCTAATGAATTTTTTTAATATTTTCTATTTATATTTGAAAATATTTTAGTTTCTAATATTACAATTAGTTTATTTTTTAAATAGGTTTGGAAACTATATCTATAATTCTAAATTAAGATACTTTAGATTATTATTCAATTTGTTATCTATCTTAGAGAACAAATTCAATTTGTTTATTTATGTTTTAGATAGGTTTGGAACTTATGAAATATTCATAATTCTAACCTAAGATAATTTAGATTATCGTTAAATTTATTACCTATCTTCATACCTTTTAGAGGAAAAAATATGAAGATATGACGCGCAAAGGCTATATTAACAAGTGTTGTAGAGAACATTAGTCCGTACCAATGAAGTTAAAAATTATTCTCTAGGAAAAATTGCATAAGCTAAATTAACATTGGTCAATTGGAAAATCAAATCCTATAGTATAGCTTTGGAAGAAACTAATAAATTGAGATGTGAAGTGGATAAATTAATTTCTTTCTTAGACAAAAGGACTTGCATAAATTTTGTGTTGAGTATGTTTTCATTAATGTCAAAGCAGGAGCAAGGAAAATATGTGTTGGATATTGTCATTGATGTCCTTGGTATGTTGGTTGTCATGGATGAGATGATGCAATGATGAAAAAATAGCTCTAGGGTTTGGACTCCCTCGATGATATTCATACAACACACATGTTGGAGGCTTTTTAAGAAGTAGGTCACTGAATTTTCCTTGGAGATCTTTGCCATTGTGTCAGGCGGAAAGAGTCGATTTTGCGGACACAACCAACCTCCCTAGGAGCCTAAGACTCTCTAGTGACAAACAAGACAAACAAGAGCAATCCTTCTCTAAAAATGCATTTACTATATGGGAAATCAAGTGTTTATATGCTACCTATAGTCCAACGCTGTTGTAGCAGTCCAACTCCGCTGATCCGGATGAGCTCCTCCTTCACTTTGAAACCTGCATCCACTAACAATCAAATGATTAAATAGCACTTGATAATCTCATAAAATAAAACATATTTAACACATAGACCAAGGAGTACATGAAACAACTCATAAATAACAAGTTATTGAGAAGAATGGACTCATTTGCATTAATAGGTAACAAAAGGAACAAATACAACCTGAGCCTTGGTGTTGTGCAAGTCCCTCCCAGGGTCCATCAAGAGTTCTCCTTTACCTTGACAAAGCTCACCCACTTCCAAATAGAACAAGCAAAGATGGCAATCTCTCCTCACAAGCTTCTAAATGGGAGTCCTAATTCCTGCAGCATCTACCCTTAGAAATGTTTATCTTCCAACCTCTTCTCCTTCTGGCCTAATGCCTGTATTTATAGTGCTCAAGAGGAAGTTAATCAGGTCCACCATCAATGGGATAATCCCCTCTTTGGATGGGATAGCTCCCTTATTGATGGGATAAGTTCCTCTTTGGTAGGGGTGCATGAACCATCTGGAGGCACTCAATACAGGTCGAACAACCTTCTAGAATGCTCTAGAAATGACCACAAGTAACTTTTTAAAGATGAAACTTGCGCATTTTGACCTTTACAGGGGGACGCACCTGCCCCTTTACATACAGAGCATCCAAAGAGGCAGCTTTTGTGAACATTGGGTGCGTACCCGCAGGTAAGGTTGAGAGAACCTGCGTACCCAGAGATAAATACATTTATAAAGACTTTCTCTCTTTTTGGAGTTTGACATGGAGAGCAGAGGCATAAGACTTGCCTAAGAGGATAGCATGACTGTTGATAGAGCCATACTAACTGTAAATAGTCATGGTGACATTTTTTAGTGTAACAGATGGCCCCCTAAAGTGCGAAGCCTGTAATAGATTATTTTTTTGTATTATCTAGGAAGGGTGAAGCGCTTTATCATTTCAAGGATTATCTCGTGGAGAGCCTGGTCAGAACCTGCAATTTTCAACACAAAATACAAGTATAAGATTATATCATCACTGAGGTAGGCATTCCCATACTCAGATCAAAACTTTAACTAACAGACTAACTACTCTGATACATGAATGATCTTGCAGTACATCATAATCATAGACTTTTGTAGACACAGTATGGGCGCAGCCATCTGTTTATGATTAGTCTACATAGATAATGAATACAAAACTCCTCGCAGCCTGGATGGTGGAAACTAGATCTAGGATCTTCATTTCTACTTCCCGAATTGGTACGATTCTAGCCATGCGAATAAATGAGTTGATGTCGAACATGGTAGAAACCACTTGATTACCAGTCGATGATGAAAACTGTTAACAAGTGTGAGAGAGACCACCAGTAATGTCAATGGTTCTCAAAGTACCCAGTACAATCCATGAGATGTGAATGAATGAGTTGATGTCGAACATTTCGCGGAATGCTTTGATCGAAAGTCAATGATGTAAACTGACGTCAAAGGCGAGGAACCTGCCATTGATGCATGCAGACTTCAAGGTACTGACGATTTCTAAGTCATCTCTCTAGATAATGTGCTGATGTCGATAGAAAGCGACCCGTTGCAGGCAAGCCCGCAACACGAAATCATTGTTCAAGTTGAAGAAATGTTGCTGTAAGGACTGACTCAGGGATGGTCAAATGGATGACAAGTATTTTGCAGATGAAAGTTTTGCTTGCAGACCTCTTGAACACATAACGACACAACAGATGGCTTGGTGATAAATAACTCAAAGTTAATCCCCGGAACCCGGCTGAAGACTTTCAAAGTGGTTTGATCAACTGTGAGGTAAAAGATCTCCCAACCCAAGTGAATGAAAAAGTGTCGTGTTCAAGAGTGGTAATAAAGTTTCTTCTGAGACAAAGGATAACAAATAGGCTCATTCTTCTCTTTTTTCCCCCACCATTTCTGGCAAGTACCTCTTTATTTTTAACAAGCTTGAGGAGAATAAAATATGCTTGATTATAAGCTCATCCTTCGGATGATTCCAACCTAGTTTTGATTTGAACCCTAGGAAGGAGTGGTTCGTTCCTGTTTGTAATCGAACAGGTCCTTTACTGTGAAATGTTTAACGAGCCCAGTATAGGAGAAACTCGGCGTTTTTCAATTTTAGAGAGTCTTAAAAACTTAAGAAGACTCCAAGTTGAACTTTTTGGTAGATTTGTGTCCCTCAAGCCCGAAAAAGTATAAAATAATACCCGGGGGAGCCGCTTGATCTTGCGACCAAGGAGTACTTTCATAATTGGTGCCACTGACCTAAAAAGTAAAAAGCGATCAAGGACACATCGTTTTATTTCCAGTATCGAGTTTGAAACGACAAAAACCCGGCAATCTTTTCCTGTTTTTACGGTCAGAAAAGAGCTATAAGGGGACCGTCTTTTAATTCCATACTAACGAGTGTAAAAGAAACGCTCGGCAATCTTTTCATATTTTAGGAGTCAGAAAAGGGCTTAAAAGATGACTCTGATATTTTGGTTCGTGAAAAATGACAATTTTCCCTCTAAATCCCTTTGTCCTGCACAAAAAAGACACATTACTCATACCTATTTTAGATAGGCAAAAATGCATTGAAAAATATCCTTTCATAGTGAAAAATGAACAAACCTAGCATTCATTCATCCAAAAAACCTATAAAAAGACTTTTAACCATGTCATTTTTACCATTTTACTGTTGAGGTTGAAAAAAGGGCTTTTGGCTTCCCGTGGTCGCTGCGGAGAATCCGACCGTCAGAATCGAAGCCCTCTCTTCCAGGTATTTCAAAACATCCTCCTCTTCAATTTCATCCAATTAAAAGTTTGTTTTAGGTTTTAGTTTTGATTTTTGGGGGGTTTTGGGTTTCAAAAATCGCTCTGCGGGGTACGCAGGTGCCCTTAGGGTGACCTGCGTCCCCCGACTTTTTCCCACACAGGAAAAAGGTCGGGGGAGGCAGCCCACCTTCAGGCCAGCTGCGTCTCGATGCTCTATGTCCTAAACACGGGGTGCGTCCCCCGCGAAAGGCGGAATTTGAAACCCCAAACTCCACAAACAACCATTTGAATTTTCCCAAATCTATTCTAATCTTCATTTCTTGGTGTGTAGGGCACTCACCATGTTGGATTGGAGAGAAAGAGAGCATGAGGACATTGATTTAGCCGCAATTAATCATCAACCTTCCATTGATGCCCTAAAAGCATGCAGACTATATAAATATTGGGCCATACCTGGCATGAGGGCTCAGGTGAGATTCTTGGAGTGGCTCGTTGAGAGATGGAACATTCATGAGCAATTCTTTTACATCGGAGGGCACTAGCTCGAGATAGAGCCCTCTGACATATACTTTCTCACTGGCTTGCCAAATAGGGGTGAGCAACTCAATCTAGCCGGGACTAGGCCGGGTGGCCAATCCCTTGCTAGTCTCCGGGCAGATTGGTGCACACCATGAGAAAGACGTAGAAATCAAACACATCTCTTAGCATGAACTCAAGGTTATAGCTTTCATGGTTACCAGAATTTGCGGTGCAGCCGCTTTACATATTGCCACCGGGTCCCAAATGCGGATGGCGATTGACTGTTTCCAAGGCACCATTTTCAACTGGTGTGATGCTGTGTCGGCCAATATGAAGGGCCAACTGACTAGGGCAAAGAACGGACAACTGAAGACCTTTGGATATGGGCCTCTAGTTGTGAGCTTTGCCTTAGAGAGAGTTCCGATGCTGATCCCTCAGCAACTCACTGTTGATATCTTGCGTCCTCGGGAGCCAAAGCTAATACGATGGGTTATGGTGATGGCCCGACATCCTGACGAGGGCGCAACGGTTGTTCGATTCCCTGATAGTTATTTTCATTGGTTAGAGGACCAGGTTTTTTCGATCCAGGACTTTTCGTATGCCAGAGTAGATTTTCGAGGTGATCCAGACATGGTTCTTCCACATGGAGAACAATGGGACGACAGAGGTAGTTTATTTTTCACAAGTTTTCAATTTATATATTTTTTTATTTTTTATATATATCGTCTCAAAACTGACAGTAAAAATTTTCAAAATGCAGATGTTGGTCCACGGCGCCCAGCCAACCTCCGGCCTTTTGAGAGGAGACATCCAGTTGCACCGGTACCGGCCTGTCATGGCGGAAAAAGTCGTTTGTGCGGACACAACTGACCTCCCTAGGAGTCTAAACTCTCTAGCGACAAACAAGACAAAATGGAGTGATCTTTCTCTAAATATACCTTTTAAAACATGAAAACTACAAGTGTTTAGGCTTACCTTATTCCAAAACGCTATTGTTGTAGTCCGTCCTTGCCGATCCGGATGAGCTCCTCCTTCAAGTCAATTCCTGCAACTACAAACAATCAAACAATTACCAAGCACTTGCATTTCATATAATAAAACATATATTCAACATGCAGACCAAGGAACACATGAAATAACTCATTAACACAAGCTATTGAGAAAAATAAACCAGTTTGTATTAATAACGAAACAAAGAAACTCTTACAACCTGGCCTTGGTGTTGTGCAAGTTCCTCCCAGGGTCCATCAAGGGTTTTCCTCTACTTTGACAAAGCTCACCCACTTCCAAGTAGAATCAAGCAAAGACAATCTCTCCTCACAAGGTTCTAAATGGGAGTCCTAATTCCTGCAGCATTTACCCAAAGAAAATGTATAGCTCCAACCTCTTCTCCCTCTGGCTCAATGTCTTTATTTATAGTGCTGTAAAGAGGTTATTCAGGTCCACTATCAATGGGATCATCCCCCTCTTTGGGTGGGATAGCTCCCTTATTGATGGGATAAGTTCCCCCTTAATAGAGATACATGAACCAACTGGAGGCGCATCCAAATCATCAAACCGACCTCTAGAAAGTTCTAGAAGTAACCACAAGTAACTTTTTTAAGATGAAACTCGCGCATTTTGCCTTTTACAGAAGGACGCACCTGTCCCTTAACATACAGAGCGTCCAAGGACGCACCTTTTGTGAACATGGTCAGCGTCCCCGCAGGTAAGGCTAGAGAGAACCTGCGACCCCAGAGATAAACATATTTTTTACAAGACTTTCTCTCTTCTTTGAGTTTGAGATGGATAACAGAGGCATAAGACTTGCCTAAGAGGGTAGCATGACTGTTGATTTAGCCATACTAACTGTAAATAGTCATGGTGACATTTTTTAGTGTAACAGATTGCCCCCTAAAGTGCGAAGCCTGGAATAGATTAGGGTTTTGTAATTCTAGGAAGGGTGAAGCGCTTTATCATTTCAAGGATTGTCTTGTGGATGACCTGGTTGGAACCTGCAATTTTCAACACAAAATACATATATAAGATTATATCATCACTGAGGTAGGCATTCCCATACTCATATTCAAAACTTTAACTAATGGACTAACTACTCTGATACAGGAATGATCTTGCAGTACATCATTTTTATAGACTTTTGTAGACACAGTATGGACGCAGCCATCTATTTATGATTAGTCTACATAGATAATGAATACAAAACTCCTCGCAACCTGAATGGTAGAAACTAGATCCAGGGTCTTCACTTCTACTTCCCGAATTGGTACGATTCTAGCCATGTGATTAAATGATTCGATGTCGAACATGTTAGAAACCACTTGATTACCAGTCGATGATGCAAACTGTTAACAAGCGTGAGAGAAACCACCAGTAATGTCAATGGTTCTCAAAGTACCAAGCACAACCCGTGAAATGTGAATAGATGTTTTGATGTCGAACACTTCACAGAATCCTTTGATCGAAAGTCAATGATGTAAACTGACGTCAAAGGCGAGAAACCTGCCATTGATGCATGCAGACTTCAAGGTACTGTCGATTCCTAAGTCATCTTTCTAGATAATGTGTCGATGTCGATAGAAAGCGACCCGTTGCAGGCAAGCCCGCAACACGAAATCATTGTTCAAGTTGAAGAAATGTTGCTGTAAGGACTGACTCAGGGATGGTCAAATGGATGACAAGTATTTTGCAGATGAAAGTTTTGCTTGCAGACCTCTTGAACACATAACGACACGACAGATGGCTTGGTGACGAATAACTCAAAGTTAATCCCCGGAACCCGGTTAAAAGACTTTCAAAGTGGTTTGGTCAACTGTGAGGTAAAAGATTTCCCAACCCAGGTGAATGAAAAAGTGTCGTGTTCAAGAGTGGTAATAAAGTTTCTTTTGAGACAAAAGGTAACAAACAGGTTCATTCTTCTCTCTTTTCCCCCACCATTTCTGGCAAGTACCTCTTTATTTTTAACAAGCTTGAGGAGGATAACATATGCTTGATTATAAGCTCATCCTTCGGACGAGTCCAACCTAGTTTAAATTTGAACCCTAGGAAGGAGTGGTTCGTTCCTGTTTGTAATTGAACAGGTCCTTTACTGTGAAATGTTTAACGAGCCCAGTATAGGAGAAACTCGGCGTTTTTCAATTTTAGAGAGTCTGAAAAACTTAAGAAGACTCCAAGTTGAACTTTTTCGTAGATTTGTGTCCCTCAAGCCCGAAAAAGTATAAAATAATACCTGGGGGAACCGCTTGATCTTGCGACCAAGGAGTACTTTCATAGTTAGTGCCACTAACCTGAAAAGTAAAAAGTGATCAAGGACACGTCGTTTTATTTCCGTATCGAGTTTGAAACGACAAAAACCCATCAACCTTTTCCTGTTTTTACGGTCAGAAAAGGGCTATAAGGGGACCGTCTTTTAATTCCGTTTTAACGAGTGTAAAAGAAATGCTCAGCAATCTTTTCATTTTTTAGGAGTCAGAAAAGGGCTTAAAAGATGACTCTAAGGTGTCACTTTTTCGTAAGTTTTAACGAGTTCGAAAAAATGATAAAAATGTACTCATGGTTTTCACTTTTTCGTATGTTTTAATGAGTTCGAAAAAATGATAAAAATGTACTCATATGGCTGACTTTCAATTTAATTTACGAGCAGGAAAAGACGGAAAGAACTCGGCATTTTCATTTGTTTTACGAGAATGAAAGATAGCAAAATAATCTCGGTATTTTCATGAGTTTAACGAGTCTTGAAAATAACTAAAATTGACTCGAAATAGGTTTCATTTTTACAAAAGCTTGAAACAGATAAAAACTATGCTTCAAAGTAGTTTCATTTTTACTCAAGCTTGAAACAGAGAGAAAACTGTGCTTGATGCCCCCTAAGCGTAACTGCTAGAGTGCATGCCCCCCAGCTTCATTTCATTCAACCAACTGGATGAAATGAAGGTTCATGAACGAGATCGATTGAAAGACCCGACCTAAACTATAAGAAGATTATGCAAAACTAACTAACCTAAATATCAAACTTAACATTTATAAGATCTAGTCAATCTCTCGACTCAAGTAGAGGAGGATTTGTTTCATTTTTTAACGAGCTTGACATAGGAAAAGAACTATGCTCGGATTCGGTTTCATGTTTACACAAGCTTGAAACGAAAAACTATGCTTGTTACAAGTTCACATGCCCCCAGCATAATGATGCAAATCAAGGTACATGCCCCCCAAGCTTCATTGCATTCAATGAGGTGGATGGAATGAAGCTTTACTTTCAAAATCTTGGAAAGACTCGTGGGAGTTGTTTCATTTTTTAGTGAGCTTGACACAAGACGAGGAACTATGCTCATAACTACTTTCTACAATCTACCTAACAAAAAACTATACTCTAAAAAACCTTGATTCATTTTTTAACGAGCTTGACACAAGACAAGGAACTGTGCTCTAAAAACCTTGATTCATTTTTTAATGAGCTTGACACAAGACAAGGAACTATGCTCTAAAATCCTTGTTTCATTTTTTAACGAGCTTGACACAAGACAAAGAACTATGCTCATGACTACTCTCTACAATCTACCTACTTAACCTACCCTTGTTTCATTTTTTAACGAGCTTGACACAAGACAAGGAACTATGCTCAAGAAGTTCGCATGCCCCCAGGATAATGATGCAAAGCGAGGTACATGCCCCCCAGGCTTCATTGCATTCAACCGGCTGGATGAAATGAAGGTTTACTTTCAATATTTAACTTGAAAAGGGAGTTGTTTCATTTTTAAGGAGGTTGACACAAGAAAAGAACTGTCCTCTTACCTGATTCATTTTTTAACGAGGTTGACTCAGTAACAGGAACTATCCTCAAATCTGGTTCATTTTTTAACGAGGTTGACTCAGTAACAGGAACTATCCTCAAACACACTTACTTTCTACAATCTACCTACATAACCTAAAATCTACCTGATTCATTTTTTAATGAGGTTGACTCAGTAAAAGAACTATCCTCATTACAGCCTATTTCATTTTTTAACGAGGTTGATACAGGAAAAAACTATCCTCGTACTCACTGATTCATTTTTTAACGAGGTCGACACAGTAAAAGGAACTTTCCTCGTACCATCCAGTTTCATTTTTTAACGAGGTTGAGAGAGGAACAAACTATCCTCGTAACATTGATCATGGCTTCCAACTGGAGGAAAGACATGTCAATGGACACACCTTGATCATGGCTTCCAAGAGGTCTTCATCCGAAGGAAGAATACTTCTTGGGAAGGAACACATGTCAAGGGACTCAAAAGGGATAAGAACATCGTGTTCAAGTAATCCCATAGAGTTTTCCATGTCAATTACCGGAGCTAAATCAACACTGAGAGGCTCACTTACATCGGTAACTGAAATCATGGGACCGGTTGCCACATAATTAACCCGTGGCAGGGTAGATACCACTTTAGAATCAGGAACATTTAGGGGTGTCATATTATTGGTAGTTGAAAAAAGACTAGGGAACGAAAGCTGGTCTACAGTCACAATACTGCCATTGTGAGGGAAAGACATCACGCGAAAGAGTGTCGATACGACAGCTTTCATTGCATAAACATAGTCTCGCCCAAGGAGTAAATTGAAATCCAAGGGACCTCGAACTACCATAAGATCAACACAAACAGTTTTACCTTCCAAGGTAATAGAAAACTTAGGAAGGATCCCTAAAGGTTCACTAATTGTTCTGTTAAAAGCTTTCAGATTCTGCGTAATAGGCGCAAGCTGAGGGGAACCCAAAGCTTTCCAAACAGCTGAGGATAAAATACTAACAGAAGCACCTTCATCTACCTGAGTACGATGTATGTCCCTACCACCAGCCTTGACAATGATTTGGAAAGGGATGGAGGAAGGAAGACGAGGTTCTGTCAGTCTATTCCAATCAAAGGAAAAGACCTCAGTACTTGGAGGGGGTTCTGTAGAAACAGGTGAAATGCCCCCCGGCATAGAAGAATCCGATGTAACAAGAAGAACATCAGCGGTATGAAATTTACTCTCGAAAAGGAGAGTGTGATCGACCGAATGTGAAATTGAATCGACCACTTGATCAACTAATGGATCATCAACCTGAGTGACATGAGTTTCACTCTCCAATGGGAGAGTGTGATCGACTGTACTTGAATTTAGATCAATCACTCCGTCAGTTGACGGTAGGTTGGGAGAAAGTTTACGGTAACCAGTTGGAAATTCTTGCTGTGGAACAGTAAGGTTTTCCAACAATGTTGAGGCTTCATCCATGTGAGGGCAAATGTGAGTTTGATGACTCCCTTTGCATAACTTACAAGGAAACCTAACTTTACCCTTTTTCCCAAGAACCTGACTATCACTGGTTGATGGATCAATGGAAAGTTGATGAGATTTTTCTGACCATACTTCCAAGACCTTTGGAATACCAGGACAATTGACAAGGAAGTGGTCACCCTTACAAAGCCTGCAAGGGTATTTGGGTTTACGATGCATGTCGGAATTTTCCTCAACACAACTAACACTTACAGCCATGGTTGGTTGGTTGACTTATTTCTTATCTTGCTTCTTCTTCTTCTTCTTCTTCTTCCCTTTCTTCTTCTTCTTAGCCTCCTGGTTACTAACATCAAGGCTTTTACCAGGCGAAGAGGAAGAAATGGAGGAAGAAAAATTAGGCGAAGAAGGTAAAGGGTCAACAGAAGGTTGGTGATGTTGAGATGGTGAACTCTGTTGAGGTGAAGCATCCGGTTGAGATGGAACAATTGGAGTATTTTGGGCCAACGAAGTTGAAAATAACCATATCGGTAAACCTATTGTAAATCCAGGTAATGACAAAGTAGCCATATAAGGAGGACCAACATTTCCAAAGTAAGGAAAAGTACTAGGATTCTCATTAGGAGGGGTTCCTAGGTTGATAAATTCCGGAACATTTGCCATTATATTCAACTTCAGTGAATTTTATTAACAATTTAAAACTAAAATTAACAATTCACAATTCACACTTAACAACTAAAATTCACAATTACACCTATGGTCTCTAAAAGTAAAAACAAACAAATTAACACGCGCTATCAAATCTAGGAGTCAAACCACACACAAACAGTAAGCTCTCCGGACCGAAAACACTAGTTGGTGATGAAGCCCAACCTCGCAGAATTCAGTACAGAAATGGCGGGTGGAACAGTTACCTCGGCAACCTGCTTAATGAATAGACCGGCACAAGTTCCTCCACTTTAACCGTCTCGAAGTGAAGTGAACCCCCCGGAAAATCCAAGTGAGTATAACCGACGTCTGCTCCAGGTACAGTGGGACCTTCCCTCCACCGTCACCTCGGTAGAACCCTAAAGATTATGGTCACTAAGGTCACCAACAGTAACAAATACACCTGGGGGAACAGTCTAAACTCCGACAGCACGCAAGGGCAGAGTAGCAAGCTCAATCCCCTTACCGGCTCCTTGACAACAATCCAAGGTTTACCGATAAGTGACCCCTGGCTCCTCGACAATGGTTAATCCGAGGTTGACCATTTGTAATACGTATTGTCTGGCGTTGTTCCCAACGAGGGGGGAATGATCCCCTCACTGGTTCGGACACGAGCTCGTGCTTCTCCTTTAAGAGGAGCTTTCCCAGAGTGCAATTGAAACAATTGGATTTATTCTACTCAAGATAAACTATCTGTTTGGTTTTGTAGTCTTGGAGAGTTAAGTACTCACCTACTCCAAGACCCTAGCCTAAGCTATGTTGGTGTTTTAGAGCCCTAGAAAGGTAAAAATTACTAGATGAATTTTAATTAAGCGCTGTGTTATTAAGGCTGTTATTACTCAAATGGGTAAATGGAGATGAAACCAATGGTGTTATGACCCGACTCAAGTGAATGCAATCGAATATGATAATGCAATCCTTTCAATTCGATGAATCCTAACTAGAGTAAGGAGAGAGTTTCCATTCACTTCCAACAATGCAAAAAATTGATCATTAAGAGAAAATTTAACAAATTCTCTAATGCACTAATTTTATCAAGAAAAACTAATGCAAATCAATTCCAAACCAATTTTTATTTTTATTTTTGTGTAAATTCAAATCAAAGAAAGCTGATCTAAATCTACGATTGATTTTTCAGAATGTAAACTATGCAATTGTAATCCATGCACAATTCACATGAAAAGTATGCAAATGTAATCTATGCACATTTTTCATTCATATTCTGAAACTGAGAACTCTAATTATGCAAATGTGATCTATGCAAGAGAATTCTCAAACACAAGATGATTCTAATGTAATCTAAGAACCAATCAAGTGCAAGTCGAGAAAATTGGGTGAGAGTTCCAAAGACCAAAACATAAAAACACTCAAAGGCGATTAACACTCATACACAATTTAGCGCCCCCGGCGAATGAGGGGGAAATTTTTTTGCAAAAACAAAAGCAAAAAGATGCAAAATTGTGAAAAGACTGAGACAAACCTCCAAGTAATGATCAAAGGAAATCAAATCAAGAATTTCTCAAGAAAGAGACTCAAAACACCCAATTGATGAAAGCTAAGAGCAGGAACAAGCTTAGGTGAAGATCTTTGATAGGGTACTAAAGGATCTGGGCAGAAAACACTAAGAAAAAACAAAATCTAAAAGCAATTAAAGCAAAAAAGGAGTTTTCCTAAATTTTTACAGGAAGACGCAGGCAACCCGTTAGCACAGGTGCGGGCCCGCTCTGTGCACACAGCAAAAGTGCGTCCAGGGACGCACTGTGCAGCACTCAGAGGATGCGTCCATCTGAAAAACTCAAGAAAAACCAAAATAAAACTAATCTAAAGCTAAGCCACCCAAATACTAATTCTCACAGTCAAAAACCAGAAAATAAAAATGATTTTCTCAGAGCAAAGTTCACACAAAGGAAAAGACTTTCACATTAATGGATTCCCTAGCGGAGTCGCCAATTTGTCATGGCGGAAAAAGTCGTTTGTGCGGACACAACTGACCTCCCTAGGAGTCTAAACTCTCTAGCGACAAACAAGACAAAATGGAGTGATCTTTCTCTAAATATACCTTTTAAAACATGAAAACTACAAGTGTTTAGGCTTACCTTATTCCAAAACGCTGTTGTTGTAGTCCGTCCTTGCCGATCCGGATGAGCTCCTCCTTCAAGTCAATTCCTGCAACTACAAACAATCAAACAATTACCAAGCACTTGCATTTCATATAATAAAACATATATTCAACATGCAGACCAAGGAACACATGAAATAACTCATTAACACAAGCTATTGAGAAAAATAAACCAGTTTGTATTAATAACGAAACAAAGAAACTCTTACAACCTGGCCTTGGTGTTGTGCAAGTTCCTCCCAGGGTCCATCAAGGGTTTTCCTCTACTTTGACAAAGCTCACCCACTTCCAAGTAGAATCAAGCAAAGACAATCTCTCCTCACAAGGTTCTAAATGGGAGTCCTAATTCCTGCAGCATTTACCCAAAGAAAATGTATAGCTCCAACCTCTTCTCCCTCTGGCTCAATGTCTTTATTTATAGTGCTGTAAAGAGGTTATTCAGGTCCACTATCAATGGGATCATCCCCCTCTTTGGGTGGGATAGCTCCCTTATTGATGGGATAAGTTCCCCCTTAATAGAGATACATGAACCAACTGGAGGCGCATCCAAATCATCAAACCGACCTCTAGAAAGTTCTAGAAGTAACCACAAGTAACTTTTTTAAGATGAAACTCGCGCATTTTGCCTTTTACAGAAGGACGCACCTGTCCCTTAACATACAGAGCGTCCAAGGACGCACCTTTTGTGAACATGGTCAGCGTCCCCGCAGGTAAGGCTAGAGAGAACCTGCGACCCCAGAGATAAACATATTTTTTACAAGACTTTCTCTCTTCTTTGAGTTTGAGATGGATAACAGAGGCATAAGACTTGCCTAAGAGGGTAGCATGACTGTTGATTTAGCCATACTAACTGTAAATAGTCATGGTGACATTTTTTAGTGTAACAGCCCCACAGGACGCGGCTGCAGAGTGACTAGCTGAGTTGGAGCAGGATCTAGAGCGTCTAACGGTGGATATACCTGAGACTACCATAGATGATATTCCTATCAGACTTCAATGCTATGTAGTCGCAGTCCCTGGACCGTTTAGGAGGTTTTTGTGTAAGGTAGCCCGTGCAGTGGTGTCATATAGGGAGCACCACCAGTGATTGGCTAGCTACTTTTGTAGACACATGTGACATTTTTGACTTTTTGTACTTATCATTTTGCTGATCATAAGGTGTTTTTCAACCTATGATCGAAGACGATGTATATTTTTTGACACACTCCTATCTATATATATATCACTATTACCGGCTTATCTTGTTTAACATATGTGATGAAATGTTTTTAAATTTACTTGCATGATTATCGTAAATGTCTGTCCAACATTCGAGAAGCAATTGCATCTGCTAATGTATTTAAAGACCTCAGAATATGCTGATATTCAATGTAATCAAATTCACGTTCCAAGAGACGCACTCTCAAAAACAACCTTAATAACACAAGATTTCTAATGGCATATACTCTATTAAGCTATAATACAACAAGTTCAGAATCTAACCTCACTATCAAACGTCGAATTCCAAATGAAATAGATTCGGATAATAATTCAACCACTGCACTGTATTCTGCAATGTTGTTCGTTGTTTGACCGAGGCTTACCCCATGCATAGAAACTAACTCGTCAGAGGGCGAATAGAAAACCCAAGGTGCGGAAGAGATATTCCATGTACTACGACAAGCACCATCAGCAAATCCGATGTATGTTTGGAGAGGCGTCGACATCTGCAATATCAAGAGTAAAACCAAGATAAGCCAGAATAACGACGAAAAACACACTCTCTAAGCTAAGCACACTGACTAAACTAACAAACATACTAGCTAGAAAGAAAACCTAACCTAACTAAAAATTCTCCATACCCACCATTTAAGCATAATACCTCTTTAGGTAAAGTCCATTTCTGGGTTTACCCAAAGAGTCCCCATCAAAATCTACCAGCTCATAAGCCCCTTTTGCTAGCTTTCGCTTTACAATGTAGGGTCCATGCCACATAGGAACGAATTTTCCAGCACCTAGCTTATCGTTAGCTTGATCATATAATAGCACTAGGTCTCCCTCCGAAAAACTTCGAGGGGTCACATTTCTATCATACTGAGCTTTCATTCGCTTCGCGTGAGTCTCGATTGCCAATGCAGTGTCATGTCGAGTCTCATCTAATTTAGCTAAGTATAATAAACGTTTCTCCTCTTCGGAAGTAGCTGGAAGTAATTCGACAGCCATTTGAAGTGATGGGCTTTCGCATTCAATGGGTAACACAACTTCCAAGCCATAAACTAGCTGGAAAGGAGTGAACCCTGTTGAAGTTTTTACTAAGGTTCGGTATGCCCATAGCGCTGAAAATAACATGTTGTGCCAATTCGACCGATGAATACCAATGGTTCGTCGGATCATAATAACCAGAACTTTGTTGATAGACTCAACCAAACCGTTGGCTTGCGGATAATAAGGAGTAGAGCTATCGTGGCGCAAACCAAGCTGGCTTGTAAGTTCAGTCATCATGATGTTTGGAAAATGGCTCCCATGGTCAGTGATGATTTCTTGTGGGACACCAAACCTAGTTATAATATGATTGAATACGAAAACTGCAGCTATTTTGCCGCTTGCGTCGAATGTAGGCATCGCCTCGGCCCATTTAGTAAAATAATCAACTGCGAAGATGATATACGCATGCCCCCCGGCCGAGTGAGGGTTACAAGTAATAAATCGATACCCCTTTTGGCGAATGGACCAACGAAAATTATAGGGTGGAGAGGAGCAGGTGGTGCGCGCATCTTGCGATCAAACACTTGACAGTTGTGGCACTTCCGGACTGCAATGATACAATCTTTAAACATAGATGGCCAGAAGTAGCCAGCGCGCAACACCTTCTGAGCTATGGCATACCCAGACATATGACCGCCACATGCTCCAGAGTGACAATCATTCAAAACCCTCTCAGCCTCTTCGTGAGTTAAGCAACGTCAAAAAACTAAGTCTGCCCCCCGGCGATAAAGTGTATCTCCAATAATTTTGTATTGCTGGGATTGAAACCGAATTTTTCGACGTTCCGACTTTGAAGCTTCAGGCCGAAAGGTTTGGGTTTGGAGATAGATGATTATATCCCCGTACCACGGATCTAAAGTACTGATAAGAAACAAAGATTCGTCCGCAATGGACTCCTCTGCCACAGTCTCTGTGTCAGCATGCGGGAAATCACACATCAATTCCGCAAAAACTAAGGATTTCTTAGACTTGGACTTCTCGAACTCCAAGTCGAACTCTTGGAGGATAACGATCCATTTAGAGTACTTGCCCCCTAGCAGTTGTTTTGTCAAAATATAAATCATAGGGTTGCAATCCGAAATAACTGTAGTTTTACGGAGAAGAATGTAGTGACGAAAACACTAGACGGCTTGAACGGCTGCCAGGGCCAATTTCTCCACATACGAATATTTTAGCTCAGTGGGATTTAAGGTCCTACTAAGATAATATATCACATGTTCCGCTCCGAATTCATCTTCTTGAACTAACACCATTCCAATGGTGGAATGCGAAGCTGCGAGGTATAAGAAGTAGTCCTGGTTGTAGTTGGGAGGATGTAACAACGGTGAATGGGTCAACGCGTGTTTAAGTGCATCAAAAGATTGTTGGGCAATCTCGTCCCAAAATAATTGAGCGTTCTATTTCAACAACCGTGTAAAACCTTTAGTGACCTTGGCGTAGTTTGGAATGAATCGGCGTAAAAAGTTCGCTTTCCCTTGCAAACTTTGGAGTTGGCGCAAACTCGAAGGAGGAGGCAATTTGATGATAGCTTCGACCTTCGAGGGATCGACGCGAATGCCAGCTTTTGAAACAACAAATCCCAGCAATCGACCCATCTCTATACAGAACACACACTTGTGGGGATTCAACCGAATTCGATAATGCCTACACCTCATAAAGATTGCTCGTAAGTGGACAAGGTGATCATCTCGGTGTAAAGAATGAGCAGGCAAATCATCGAGGTACGGTTGCACAATGTGCTTGATGTCATGAAATGCGTAAGACATGGCCCGTTGAAAAGTGGCTCCGGCATTCTTAAGTCCAAAAGGTAATTTACAATAAGCAAACGTCCCCCATGGACAAATGAATGCCGTTTTTGGTTGGTCGGCAGGTAGAATATTGATTTGATTATAGCCCGAAAAACCATCCATAAAGGAAAGCATTTCACTTCCGGCACAATCATCAATAATTTGATCGATATAAGGCGTAGGATAGTTGTCTTTTGGACAAGCTCGATTTATATCCCTATAGTCGATACAGATTCTTATTGTTCCTTGCTTCTTGTTGACTGGAACAATATTCAATACCCAATCCGTTAACGGTATTGGATAAATGAAACCTGCTTTCAACATCTTTTCGACTTCTGCTTTAATCGCAGCCGCTTTCCGAGGGTGAATCTGACGCAACCGTTGCCGGACAGATTTAGCATCCGGGTAGGTCTTTATTTCATGAACAACAATGGCAGGATCGATTCCCGGCATTTCCTCGTAAGACCAGGCAAACACATCGCGAAATTCTTGGAATAGGGCCTTGTAAGTTTGGATTTCATCTTCTGTACATGAGGCACCTATATGAATGTTCTCCTCAATTCCGGGCTTCACTGAAATATCAATGGGAATAGTACGAGAAATATTCCCTAAATTCAACTCTGAATCAGAATGTTTCGTTGGATTCTGAGCGTCTTTGACATATTCAGCGGTAAATATAGATGAAAAATCATTTTCAAAAGCATCATCCTTAGGTAAAAACGAAGATCTGTGATGGAGATCTTCCCATGGTAGATCATCTACACTTAGGATTTCGCGAACTTGTTTGTAAGATGACACGACTTCGGGAAACGCTATCCATTCTAAGGTTGAGGCGAAAAGTGATTCTTCACTGACCACATTCATTTGGTCGAGCTCGGTTGAACGCGAGTCGGTAAAAGACATGACAGCTTCATAAGAAATTTCATACGGACTCAAAGGCATAGCATTACCGAATGAGTCTATCTCAGATTCAGATGGGACGATCCAAGGATCATCATAAATAATGTTTTCTGATGTAATCATATGAATTGATGCAAATGAAGGGTCTGCGTTGATTGGAGGGAAAGGAAAAGTTCCCAGTAAACCAGAATCTTTAACTAAACCTACGCCAACGTCCCTATAAGGGATTGTCATCTTACCGACATGCTGGATACTCTCTGAAGAGGCTGGGTCGGATGAAAAGTATGACAGTTGATCAATGGTCACGATCTTACTGTTATATGGAAACTTAATTACTCTGAAGACCGATGAAATGACCGCTGTCATAGCATATGACCAACTTCGACCCAATAGAAGGTTGTAGTCTAGAGGGGCATCAACCACCTCCACATCCAGACTAATGGTTTTGCCTTCTACCCCTATAGGTAATTCCTGTAGAATACCAAACAGACAGAACCCACGGCCATCAAAGGCCTTAAGGATGGTCGGGGATTGGTTCAACGAAGGAGAACCAAGCGATCTCCAACATTGAATCGACATAATACACGTGGAAGCTCCCTCATCAATCACAGTCCGATGAATAGGCCTGTTTTTTACTATCACTGGAATTTGGAAAGCCATTTGATGGGGTAGACGCGGTGTACTACTTTCTAGATCGAAGATTATCAGGTTCGGGTCCTGAACATCAACAGCTCCGATAGCCGACAAAAGTAATTTTCGTTGTGCTGGGCATGATTGCAGCACTTCTAAAGCCGACATTGCTGAGGGTGAAACAGCTAAGTCCTCAACAATGTTGTAATTCTGGGCCGCTCTCGCATGTGGATTGAAAGCAGACCTTCGAAGTACACCCTTGGCGGGCGGTTTAATTACTAGGTCCGGGTTATGTTTCTCGATCTGTAGTGGATCGGAACCAGGAGCTGAGGTTGATGGGTTAGAGTGTGAAGATTCTGCTTCCTTACCATCAACAAGATTCTTACTACCATAATCTTGCGATCGAGTCACAATCCTCACATGAGACATCATCAAAATGGGTTCTTCACTGGCAGTCGAGGAAGAACCTATCATCTTACTTTCCTACTTTGGAAATGGATCTTTTAACACAGCAGGAGTGGGAGAACCTTTGACTATTTTCACAACCTCAGCCCGATGAGGGCAATCTCTCGTAAAATGATCCTCTTCACAAATAAGACAAGGATATCGAGGTTTGCGCTTTTCGTCATTGGTTTCCGACTTTTCCGTTTTCTCCTTCGGAGCCTTATCTGCTTTAGCCTTCTTCTTTCCTTTCTTCTTTCCACCGTTTTTTGATTTGGCCATAGATGACTCTACAGCATGAATATCGGCGGAAAGTTCAGGAGAAGACTCTCTTGTCGGGGAATCAGGCAAAGTGATAATAGGAGTAGTTGAAGCCTTGGAAGACTTCTTCTTGCTCTTTGTATTCACGATACCAATCATACCATCAGCGGCATGAGATCCCGAAGGAGCAGCAGCGATTTGATTCGACTTTGGAAGATTTGGAATCTTCTCATGTAACGTACCCGACTGAGTGTAAACTAAGTCAAGGTACTGCGCCTGAGCAATGACTTGCTCCTCAGTAACTACTCCGGCCTTAACTACATCTTCAGTAATCTTCGGTAACAATGATTTAACAAACCATTCAGCTAAGATTTGGTCCGGGATAAAAACTTTCACTAACCTTCTTCGACGTCTCCACTCATGAATGTGATCAGAAATATACGTGGACGTTGATTGTTTTAGTGAAGTTAATAACTCCGTGCCGTTGTCGTATCTGACCGGCAACTGAAAGTGAGTTAAGAACGAGGTAGATAATTGGCTAAAATTGTAAAAAGAGGCCCGTGGTAACTCAATGTACCACTTGGCCGCGAGACCAATGAGTGTACGCTGGAAAAGACGTAAGCGGATCAAATCATCCGAGATAGAATTTGAAGCACACCAGAGGTGGTAAGTCATCACATGATTGGACGGATCCTCTCCAGACTTACCTTCGAACTTGGGTATATGATTGGGCAACTTATTTGGCATTGGCGGCCAGAACAGAAGATATTGAATTGGATCGTTCATTAGGCACGTCAAGTCTGGTAAATCCAAAGTTGCAATAAATGGTAACTGCCGGTTAGGATCTCTAAAACTCTGGGTCACAAGACCAGTCCCAGGAGGAGGATATCCAGGATAACTAGGAACAGGAGTCGCATTAGGGATATTATATCCTCCTGGAAAACCAGGATTAACCGGACCGTACTGGGGTTGTTGAGGTTGTTGATAAGTGTACCCAGGATACGGTTGATACTGGTAAACTGGCTGTTGGACAACTTTCCCAGGTTGGTACTGTCCCTGGTACAGTTGTTGAACAAATTGAGGTTGAGTAGTGACAACCGTACTTATACCAGGCTGACCTGTAGGCATCTGGACCGTGGTTTGAATCGTAGATTCGGACAACGGTAAAGATGTCTGAGGAGTGGTTACAGAGACAGTAGAAACCGGAGTTGTCGATACTCCAGAAGTAAGTGCGACAGATGTAGCGGTAGTTGCAGCAGCCGTTTGAGATGGAGTACTAGGTGCAATTGGCAGCTGAGTAACTACCGAAGTTACAGAAGTTTGAACATTTGACTGGACAGGTTGCGGTTGCTGGGGTGGACCAGAAACTACGGGTTGTCCAGTTTGAGGTACCAACTGTATACTTGGCTGCAACACCTCTTGACCCTGTGATGGATCCCACGTTAACATTCCGGGGTATTGACCCGTAACAGGATACTGAGATCCATAACCGGATTGAGGATAGGATTGATAATTGTAAGGTGTAGTTCCCATACCTTGAACATATGATTGACCTTGAGGTGGTTGATAACCTTGACTTCAGTATTGACCTTGAGGTTGATAACCTTGAGGTAAATACGGATACTGGGGTTGACCTTGACCTTGAGGTTGATAGCCTTGAGGTTGATTCCCTTGGGGTTGATACCCTTGAGGTTGCCATCCTTGAGGTTGCCATCCTTGAGGTTGATATTGATACTGAGGTTGACCCTGGGGTACATATTGAGGCTGGGGTTGACCTTGAGGCATGTATTGCACCATAGGTACATACTGACCTTGAGGTTGCCCCCCAGACACGATTTGTGTACCTTGAGGTTGCCCCCCAGGCGTTAACTGAGGTTGCCCCCCAGGCAGTAATTGGCCACCTTGAGGTTGGGAAACGGGAACTGAACCTGACATCATGTAAATGTCTCCTACACCCAATGGTATATTACCATTGTTTCCAGCAAATAACCCATGATCAATGGGTTGAGGAGATGCCCCCGCAAAGGTACCAGAAAGTGATTGATACCCGGTGGGAACAGAAGGACCGCCGTGTAAGAAAGATTCAGGACTTTGAGTAAACACGGACGACTGACCAGACATATTTACAGGAGTATAAATACCTCCAGGTGGAAAAGGAGTACGAGGTGTAGAAAAACCTACCCCTGAGTTGTCTAAATAATTGGTTAACGAAAGGTACCAAGTAGTACTTCTAGGAGGACTATAAAAGATAGATTCATGCTCCCTTAGATCAATAGTAAGTTGATCTTCAAGGTTAGAGACCCCTATTTTTTCCTCTGGAGCAAGTTCTTCAATAGCAATCAGACCAGTAGGAAGATTTTCGGTGATAACTCGTTCTACTCTCGGTGAATCTAGAACACTAGAAGTCGGAGTAACAGGTTCAGATATTTCAGGTTCTTCGCCTGTATCACTAGCAGATGAAAAACTACCAACAAGCTCAGAAACTGTAACAGCTTCGGGATTATAACCTGTCTCTAAGCCTTGGTAATCTGAATGGACTACCAAGGAAGATTCTCCTTCTTCAGGTGAACCTACTCTACTGCCACTAGGAGGAGTTACAAGGACCTTTAAACCTTCTGGATTACTGAGGTCGTCTCGAGGAGGTGATCCCCTAAGTCTACGGGATCTTCTCAACAATTCGGCCACAGAAACAACTTCAGGGGACTGGCCCCGAATTCTACGGGACTGTCTCGGTAATTCCGCCACAGCTAAAAACTTTTAACTACTACACACGAAAACAAAGTAAAATCTCAAATCAAACCACCTAAAGTCTCTAAAAAACCAAACAAATTTGAATCACACGCCTAAAGAATCTAGGGCGTCAAACCAAGCACAAACAGTAGCCTTCCAGACCGAAAACGCTAGTTGGTGATGAAGCCCAACATCGCCGGATTCAGTACAGAAGTGGCGGGTGGAACAGTTACCCCGGCAACCTGCTTAATGAATAGACCAGCACAAGTTCCTCCACTTTAACCGTTTCGAGTGAAGTGAACCCCCCGGAAAATCCAAGTGAGTCTAGCCGACGTCTGCTCCAGGTACAGTGGGATCTTCCCTCCACTGTCACCTCGGTAGAATCCTAAAGATAATGGTCACTAAGGTTACCAACCGCAACAAATGCACCTAGGGGAACAGTCTACACTCCGACAGCACGCAAGGGCAGAGTATCAAGCTCAATCCCCTTGCCGGTTCCTTGACAATAATCCAAGGTTTACCGACAAGTGACCCCTAGCTCCTCGACAATGGTTAATCCGAGGTTTACCGTTTGTAATACGTGCGTGTCTGGCGTCGTTCCCAATGAGGGGGGATTGATCCCCTCACAGGTTTGGACACGAGCTCGTGCTTCTCCTTTAAGAGGAGCTTTCCCAGAGTACAAATGAGACAATTGGATTTATTCTATCACAAGATAAGCTAATTGTTTGGTTTTTTTGTCTTGGAGAGTTAATTACTCACCTACTCCAAGACACTAGCTTGATCTAAATTGGTGTTTCAGAGCCCTAGTAAATAAAAGTTACTACGTTGATTTTACTTTAAGCATTAATTTTATGGTTTTTCTTAAAGACAAAAGGTAGTGGAAGTGAAACCAATGGTGTGTAGACTCGACTCAAACCACTACAAAGATGCACCTAAGATGATTTACGCTACTTTCCTCTTTCAATAAATTTCTTAACTAAGAGAGTTGAGAGATGCAAATTTTATAGAAAACAACTTTCTTAGTAAAGACAATCAAAGAAACAATTCTCTTTATCTTTTCAAGCATACAAACATGACCACTCCTTATGTGCACGAAAAACTCTTTTTCTTTCAAAACGCCTCAAAGCTACTTGAAACAAAACTTTTCAAAGGAGATGTTTTTGTATTTTCTCTTTTTAATAAAGCATATAAATCTATTTTAACGAAAATCAATCTCAAAAGCTATAAAATCTATGAAAACTTGACTCACAAGCAAATCAAACAGAAATTTATTCTAAGCAAACCTAACGAGGCAAAAGCCTACAAGGATGATTCTAGGTTATTTTACTTGACCAAAATCAAGTCAAGGACCAGCTAATGCAGAATCAAAAGACTAGTCAAAACAAAACTCAAACCTTTTTGTTCTTTTTGTAAAATGGAATTCAATACTCAATCAACAAGCACTTCGAAATTTGCCAAAGAGACAACTCAATGGTAAGTTGCTCTCGCAGGTAGACTTTATGACAGGTCTGACTTCTAAGAATGCTGACAAAACCAGAGAGATCTAAGGCTTGACAACTTCTACCGCCAAAGTCACTACAAGACCTACTCAAAAATCAAACCCTAGGGCTTAAACTTATATGAAATCCACTAAAACACTCAATGTTATCGAAACAAGTTCAGGTGAAGATCTTTGACAAGAGACTAATGGAATTGGGCAATAAAAACAAAGAAAAAGCAAAATCTAAGAGAAAAAATGCAAAAAATGGAATTTTCTTAAATTTTAGCAGGGGACGCAGGCAACCCGTTAAGACAGGTGCGGGCCCGCTCTGTGCACACAGCCACAGTGCGTCTAGGGATGCACTGTGCAATACTCAGAGGGTGCGTCCTACTGGAAAATTCAAGAAAAACTAAATTGAATCTAACCCTAAGCTAACCCACCCAAAAACAAAGTCACAGAGCCAAAAACCAGAAAATAAATGACTTTTCTCAGAGCAAAGTTGCATACAAAGGAAAAGACTTTCACATCAATGGAATCCTCAGCAGAGTCGCCAATTTGTCAGGCGGAAAGAGTCGATTGTGCGGACACAACCAACCTCCCTAGGAGCCTAAGGCTCTCTAGTGACAAACAAGACAAACAAGAGCAATCCTTCTCTAAACATGCATTTACTATATGGGAAATCAAGTGTTTAGATCCTACCTGTAGTCCAATGCTGTTGTAGCAGTCCAGCTCCGCTGATCCGGATGAGCTCCTACTTCACTTTGAAACCTGCATCCACTAACAATCAAACGATTAAATAGAACTTGATAATCTCATAAAATAAAACATATTTAACACATAGGGCAAGGAGTACATGAAACAACTCATAAATAACAAGTTATTGAGAAGAATGGACTCATTTGCATTAATAGGTAACAAAAGGAACAAATACAACCTGAGCCTTGGTGTTGTGCAAGTCCCTCCCAGGGTCCATCAAGAGTTCTCCTTTACTTTGACAAAGCTCACCCACTTCCAAATAGAAGAAGCAAAGATGGCAATCTCTCCTCACAAGCTTCTAAATGGGAGTCCTAATTCCTGGAGCATCTACCCTTAGAAATGTTTAGCTTCCAACCTCTTCTCCTTTTGGCCCAATGCCTGTATTTATAGTGCTCAAGAGGAAGTTAATCAGGTCCACCATCAATGGGATAATCCCCTCTTTGGATGGGATAGCTCCCTTATTGATGGGATAAGTTCCTCTTTGGTAGGGGTGCATGAACCATCTGGAGGCACTCAATACACATCGAACAACCTTCTAGAATGCTCTAGAAATGACCACAAGTAACTTTTTAAAGATGAAACTTGCACATTTTGACTTTTACAGGGGGACGCACCTGCCCCTTTACATACAGAGCATCCAAAGACGCAGCTTTTGTGAACATTGCGTGCGTACCCGCAGGTAAGGTTGAGAGGACCTGCGTACCCAGAGATAAATACATTTATAAAGACTTTCTCTCTTTTTGGAGTTTGACATGGAGAGCAGAGGCATAAGACTTGCCTAAGAGGATAGCATGACTGTTGATAGAGCCATACTAACTGTAAATAGTCATGATGACATTTTTTAGTGTAACACATTGGGTTCTTCTCATCATGTTGATTGTACTAATATGTGAAGCAACTTGTGGGCCCTCACAGTTTGATAAATATTCTTAGTCAAAGTTGGTGAACACAATTTGTGGCTGAAAGGCTAAAAGCATGGATCATGTGGTAGTTTTAATGGATGGTGACATTCCATAAAAATTATGTGGCAAAGAAGAACAAACCCATCAAATCAATGATGCGGAACATTATTATTAGCTGGGAAAAATCATAAAAAAAGGTGTCTCTTGTTAAATCAAAATTAAATGGTTAAGGGTATCAAAATTCAATTCTAATGAATTCGAGTTTTTAATTTTGAAAATTTAAATGGGCCAAAATAAATTTTGTGGGAATTCTATTTAAAATTTAAATCTAATAATTCCTTCTAAATCATTAAGTCGACTACCCTATTTTAGAGTCTTCCAAAAACTACAAAAAGGATCTCACCTCATCACCTATGTATGTACTTGAGGACTTAGCTCTGAATTTGTTTGGCCTTGTGGATGATTGTAAAATCAAATGAGAGGCTTTGGCTTCTATTTTTTTTTTCGGTCTTGGCACTTGGCTATCATTATTTACACTTTTCAGGTTTTGGCCCTCTCTAGGGAATTAAATTTTGATTGAAGGTTTAATCACTGCAATTCTTGGAACATACCAACGAAGAAGTTATGCAATTCTATGTCAACTTTTAGAACCTACGAAGAAGGTCTATCTTTGTGGTCATTTACTTGAAGTATTATGGCACTATGATAATGAATTCACTAAGTCTTTAAAGTTCGATAGCGATTTCCTTGTACCTTTGACTTAATTTAAAGGATGGAACCTAACTCACTATAGCACAACGTTGTTAAGACTTCAGCTTTGGAACCTTTTGACCTATACAACAATAGTGATGATTTGAAGTATATCAGCTTATATCCAACCCCAATTCTCTATAGAGTTGTGTGTAATATCTTGCACCCTAAGTTGTGTTATGATTGCATCCTAGAACATAAGTTGAATAAGGTCTCAATCCCTACGATAGTCACTTAAATTACCTGGCCTATGTTATACACATTAGAACTTGTTATCTTTGTTTTGAATGGTTACGAGAACCAGTGAATAAGTTTAAAGATGTTGGCCTTGTCCTATATATATGTGTATTGACTTGTTTCTAATTTTGGTGTCCTAAAGTCTTGTTGAAAAAACATACACTTATTCATTTCTCTGCCACAAGGAAGTCGAGACGACCTCACTAGAATACTATGGTAGCATCAATCCAATTTTATATAGTGACAACGTTTGCATTTCAAATGTCCTTATAAATATTTGAGTGAGATTTGTAACATTATAGACCCTCTTGTCTTCTAAGCTAAATTGTGTATTAACCATTGATACAATAAACAAGGGACAAAGGTGCCTGGAAAACTAGTATAAGAAATTTGTTGCATCACGTTCTTAGAGTCAAGGTGTTTCACTAGTATGTTCACAAATCACATTGGTATCTAAAGGGAGAGACAACAATACATAGTAAGGAATTGGGCAGAATCACCAATGATTTTTTCTATGGTTTGGTCACATCACTCATATATAGTGGGATCACATTCATCGTTATAGGCATGTCTGTATGATAGTTGTTTGATTTCATAATGATAGTAACCTTGGGAATAATGATGAATTAATGTATGGATGTGTCTTTATTTGAATAAGTGATGCATGACTTAGTGATCATAGATTACCTATAGAAAACTAGCTTGTTTAGACAATGTAGTTGGACTTAACCATTTCTCTGTGATTCATATTGCTGAAGGTTGGACTAGGTTTTGAAAAGTGAAATGATGTTGATGTTTGTAGTAACATTAATGACAATTTGTAGTGACCTTTGATATGACTGCAACCTTCTTTATATAAAACATTTGTATATGACGATAATATTGAGATATGGTAGTTATCTAGTATCTAGTTAGAACCTTGATGATGGGGATGTAATCTCATGGATATGACCTTGTTGACATGACAATGACCCTATGACATAAAAATGGCCTTCATCACTGTGTATTTGATACATATTATGTGATATATATATGTCAGTGTGATATTATGTGATATATATATGCCAGTGATATACTTTTAAGACATTTTTTTTAAGACAAAATAAATATTTTGTCTTAAAAAGTCACATTTTATTTTCGTTATTTTATATTAAAATTTAATATCAATTGAATTTTCTTAAATATAAAATTTTAGACAAAAACAATTTGAGACAAAAATAGTTTAAGACAAAAATATTTTAAGACAAATTTAAATTTAAGGCAAAAATAGTTGGAGACAAAAATATTTTGAGGCAAAACTTTATATTTAAGACAAAAACAGTTTAAGACAAAATTATTTTGAGACAAAACTCTATATTTAAGACAAAAACAGTTTCAGACAAAAATATTTTAAGATAAAACATTATATTTAAGACAATGGCCACTTAAGACGAAACCCATTTAAGAAAATTAACAATTAGGACAAAAAATATCAATTTAAGACAATATTATCTAACAATTGCAACATTGACTCTGACAGTGCGCCCTAAGTCCGCCAGCTTGTAGGCTACTACTATCTCGCACCTATACTGAGGTTGTTATTTCACTTACCATTCACGTTATCTTATGCAAAGACAATGATTTGTTGGGCTCTTCATTTTGTGGGGGTAGATGAATATGAAGAACACAACAACTTTTCTTGGAAATATTTTCTGGACATCAATTCCTCTTCTGTCCCTTTGATCTATGTTGATACGATTAGAGACAACTTGTCTGTCATTGCATTTGACACTAAAACATGGAGAAGGATTTCAAGACAACATTTTAAGATAAAAGAAATATTTTTTCTTAAAATTTTCAATATGAGGCATTAGTAAAAAAGTTAAAGGTAAAGGATTAGTATTGTTGAAGGGTTCTTCAGGAAGTGGAGTGATGGAGGCTGACAACAGTTGATGGGATTTAGGGCAATGGAGGCTGATAATAGAGGTGTGTTTCGTGAGACGAGCGATGGAGGCACTTTCTCTGAATGTGGATAGGTAGTAAAATAGTTGGAGTACTTTTTGAGGTCTCTGTTGATTGTGTTTTAAAATGTGTTTTTTGATTGTTTCATTTATTTTGAACGCTACTTCTATCCATTGGTTGTTGTTATCAACACATTGTTGTGTTGGAACTCCTACTGTGATCAACAACATGGATTAGATTAAACTGAAGTATTGTTGAAAAATGCAGCAAGAAATACTCAATTTGAGTTTTCCTTGATTAAATTGAGAAAATTTGAATTTCCACATCAACAGACAACTTGAATGCAATTAACTTGTATGACATGGCTTATGTCACCCAGATTACTCAATAAATTTGAGTTGTAGGAGTTAGAGTTCAGTTAAGAATGTGTGATTGCTAATTTGTAGCAATCAAACTCAGTTATCTCAAGTTTTTTTCAGTTGTGGAGTGGGACTTCAGTAAAACTCAGTGATCATCCAATTAACTAATCAATCAGCCCAAAATAGCTAGTGCATGAAAATGATTCGAGTTCCCCAGCTATGGTGGAGATTCCAAGGCAATGTAACATTAGTTGTAGACTAGTCTTGAGTGTACAGGTGTTTCATGCAGTGAGATGATCAACCTTAGGAATTACACAATCCATTTTGGAAAAATTCCTAAATAATAGGGGCATCATTTCTCAAGTAATTGTGCAAGGAAATTGGGGCTCAAGTAGAGGCAAAAATTGACTAAGTTTGGGTCATAGCTTGTCAGTGAGCATAGGCATAGGTTATTTACTTGTAGGTTGTCCTGAGTTGAACAAAGGAATTGTAATATATCTCTATTCATCAGATTAATGCAAGCAGGCATAGGGTTTTTAGTAGATTTCTTTCCCCAGGAAAAATACTATGTGCATGTCTGAATTTTTTGTTATAAATTATGAATTAACTTCTATAGAGCAGTAGAGTAGGTTTTGGTCTTGTTATTTTGAAACAAAATCATGAGCAGTTGCAAATATACACCATAATTACTAAATGGTATCATAGCAGGATTCACAAAAGAGTAGGAATTTCGAAGTTGTTTCTTAGGAGGTTCGAATTTGTAGTTCAATATAACACGATATATTGAGAGTTGAGAAGATGACCTTCAACAAGCTAATGCTAGAGTATGCCTTGGAAGGTAACTCTAATTTCATCACATGTAAGGATCACATGGAGAACGTATTCAATGACAATGGATTCCTAGAATACGTCAAGAGAGATGTTGCAAAACCAGTGGAATTTGATGCCCAAAACCTTCCTCAGTGAAGAAATATTTAGCCAAGGTGAGGAGAATAATATTGGAGGGAGTACGGGACCACACTGTCACCAGTCTCCATGGGAAAGAAAATCCTTATGCAATGTGGTAGGCATTCACATATTTGTTCTAGAATAGTAGTGACCATAGGAAGCTAGCGCTCAAGGACAAACTTTGAAATATCAATATGTAGAAGAATTTCACTATCCCGCAGTATCTAAGCGGGTTCACACAAGTTCGTGATGAGCTTGTAGGATTTGGTGTTACTGTTTCAGAGGATGACTTGGTAATCATAGTCCTTCTGGGCCTCACCAAGAGCTAGCATAGCTATCAAGGTTCCATGAACAAAAGAGAGAAACTACTGAATTGGGAATGCTTATGGTCTAATTTGGTATAGGAGGAAATAAGGTGGAATACCAGAGATGAGATCTCATCCAAGGGCGAGGATGAAGAAAAATTTACATTGGGTGGAAAGGGAAACAAGGGAAAAGGGAAGAAATATCAAACCAAACCAAAATCTAGACAAGGGGGAAAGAAGAAATATTTGTCAAAGTGTTGACACAAAAAGGAAAGCAAGAAAAGCTCAGGAGGAGTATTAGGTGAATCCTTGACTTGAAAAATTGAGCTTGACTTTACCCTTATCACATGCATATCCAACACAGTGTTGGGGAGTGTATGGTACTTGGACTCAGGTGCATCATTCCACATGACAGGGTGTATATATTTTTTAGTGACCTAGAGGAGAAAGATCTCCATATGCACATAAAGCTAGGGTACGATGGAAGGTACAATGCAACCGATATTGGTACATTCACCTTTTAGAGGGAGTCGAGCTCCCCTCTTAGGATCAAGGATGTCATGTTTTTTCTAGGCCTAAAGAAAAATCTCATCTATGTTGCAGTTTTGGAAGATCGTGGTTATGATGTGATATTTAGCAAAGGAAAAGAATTCCTGAGACACATAGCCATGGGACAGGTGAAGAAGATCTAGGTTTGTGTGAAGAACCTGTATAAGTTAGATGTGGAATATTGTGCTGCATTAAGCACTAAGGTGGAGAAAGTGTAGGGTCGTGATGTCGGTGAACTTTGGCATAGAAGAATTGGCCATTTGCATCATGGAACCTAGAATATTGTACAAAAAATAATCACTAGCCTCCCTAAAGGAGCACTTGAGCAGCAAGATGTATGAAAAGGATGTACGTTGGGGAAGTACACAAAATCCACATTCCATGATCGGGATAGAAAAGCACATGCACTCCTAGAAAGTATCCACTCATATGTATGTGGACCTTTCTTGATAGCCTCCACTGCCACACAAAAATATTTTGTCATTTTTATTGATGACTTCTCATGGAAGTGTTGGATCTTCATGCAGAAGAAAGATGAGACATTCTCCAACTTCATAAAATTTAAGGCACTGGTTGAGAAAGAAACTAGCAAGAAGGTGAAGGCTCTCAAGAGAAATAATGGAGGTGAGTATGTGTTGAATGAATTTAAAATTTTATGTGTGAAAGAAGGTATTCTATGAGAGTTGACAACACCCCACAACCCATAGCAGAATGGGGTAGTTGAGAGAAAGAATCGTAGCATTGTGGGAGTAGTGAGGGTGATGTTGCATGACCAAGGCCTACCTTTGCATTTGTGCACTAAGGCATGCAACACATCAGTCTATTTGAAAAAATGGAGTCCTCATCGGATTCTTGGCATGATTACACCAGAGGAGGCTTTCTCAGGGAGAAATTTGGATGTGTTGCACTCTAGGAGTTTTGGAGCCTCTATTTACTGCCATGTCTTGAAATAATCAAGGAACAAGCTTGAGCTGAATACATAATTGGTGGTATTTGTGGGCTATACAGAAACTTCCCACAATTACCATGTGTACTTTCCATCCCTCAGAATGACAGTTGTGTGAAGGGATGTAAAGTTTGATGAGGATAAAATGACGTGGTGCTCTCTTGAGAGGGATTGTAACAACCCTGGTGAAAATTTCATGTAATAAAAGTTAATAAAAGGAAAAATAAGACCACAGTTAAGGGACACTTATTCCAAGCTTAATTTTGGGCAAAGAAGTCCTAGTGGGCATCACTAGATGTGTTTATAGCTAAGGAAATTGGCAAATGGCTAAGGAGATTGGAAAAATACTAAGCTAAAGGTATTAAAAGGTAAAAAGTCATTTTTGGCATATTTGTTTATGAAAATAAAGGAAAATAGGAGAAAAGTAAGGTGAAAAGTCACAAGTTGCATGTGAAGAGTGTCAAGAGGTCCTCGGACCCTAAAATTCCAATAGCATGAGAGCATATAGAGGTCAAGAGGTCAAAACAGATCAATGGGACCTAGGGGCAGGATGTCTAAGTGGCTGAGATGTCTCCCGGTGGTTTTGTTGTTGATGTGGAAGGTATGGTTGATGTGTTCCGTCGATTTCATTTCCTCAAGGTCACCAATGAGGTTTAATCCCTTCATAGTGGCCTCTCTTGTTACATGTTTACCCCGTTTGGTCGGTTACTTGGGTAGATGTGGGAAGAGGGTGGTTACAGGGAGCTTTAGATCCCACAAGAAGAGGAGCTTTTAGCTCCAAAGGAGGAGCCTTAGGAAGTTGTGGAACACCCAAAAACTGAGGAGCAGAGAGTGGAGACATTGGCTGAAGCAAAACCATCTAGAGAAAGTAGAAAAATAACCAGGGAAGCAAATAGACTTGTGCAGGATGCGAGGGAGAATATGGGAGCTCCTTCAAATTTGCGCAGGAAAAGGAGGTCACCTAAGAGGTACACTAGCTACATGTATCTTATGACTGAGCTTATAGAGACTGAGCCATACTCTTTCGAGGAAGTAGTAGAGAAAACTATATGGGTTGATGCAATGGTGGAGGAATACGAATCCATTGTAAAGAACAGTGTTTGGGAATTGGTCCCAAGACCAACAGATAAATCAGTAGTGGGTTCTAGATGGATCTTCAAGGTGAAGCAGGAAACAAACAAAAGCATAGAGAATTATAAGGCCATATTTATGGCCAAGGGGTACTCTCAATTTGAGGGAATTGACTTTGAGGAGACCTTTTCTCCTGTATATAGACTATAATATTGTACATCTTAATCTATTATTTGACATAAAGAAAAATTGATTGAAGGAGATAAAAAAATGGGTAACTATGACCCTTCATTTACACTTTGAGTAGTTTGATTGGTGCACAACAATTGACTCTTTGCTATTTCTTAGTGATCATATTGGTTCCAGAGGAAGGACCAAATGGTTTCAATTTGATTCAAACACCTGTCCAATTTCGTCATATAGACTTGTAGTTCGTCTATCATAAGGAGGATTTCCTCCTTAGCCTCATTATGATTTGGTAACATATGACCTAGAAGAAGTTTCAAATACTTATATATGTCAATTCTATACATCTATTGATGTCTAGTGTGCCTAATGTCTAACACCAAGTTTTTTACCTCCTCAACTGCTTTAAAATTTGTTAAACACCCATGCTCGCCTACTATGTAGCATTTTGCCTCTGTGATTTCATCCTATATGCCATCTAGCATATTAGACTGATACAATTTTGTAGAAATTTATACTCTTTGTTGGCCTTGAGGTCTGACTTGTTCCTCATGATATGATACTCCTTGTCAACTCTTAGCTCATTGTAGGGGACATCATAAGCATGAATTGGGAATACATCTAATTTCCAAAGTAAAGAATATTTGGTTGGGAGCAAGGAATACCATGGCATATATTATGTCTTGAGATTTGGAGCTCTGGTATATTGCTAACTTTCTTTGTCCCATGCTAAAGTCGTGGAACTTTTGAGTTCCAAATTTAACTCAGATACCCAAAAGCTCTATTCAAATGTTGGGAACTCATTTACAAAAGACACCTTATAATCCTACACTTTTCCATCTAATAACATACTTGAGTGCAATATTATCATCTCTCCTCGATCGCTGATATAAAACCCCTACATACATTGTATTGTTGAAGGTATTTTGGTTAATCATCATTCAAGAAAGGCATTGTTACTAATTTTAACCATGTCTTCATAGGTATGCAACCTTTCTTTGATCTTAGACCTGATGATATGTTGATTTCCACATTATCCTAGAGAGAGAAAGACTATATGGATGCAATTGTTAAGTAAGAATAATTTTCATTTTTTTGTTGATATCTTTGTGAAGGGTTTATCTTCATTGTGTTTCTCATATCTTTGTGCAGGGTTTATCTTCATTTTTTTGTCGATATCTTTGTGAATGGTTTATCTTCATTGACAATCCCATAAACTTTTTCCATTGTATTAGTGAACCAAAATAACTAAGAAACATATGAAATGAATGTGAACTATAGAAAAATATGGATGCAAAGGTTGATACAATATGATTCCACATAAATGCTTCTATAAATATTTTGAATTTCAAGTAAGAATTCAAAACAATGTTTTTGTGTCAAATTTCAAGTCAGTTTCCATCCATGTTGGATCCAATTATTTCTCAATGATCAGACTGAGGTCATGTTTATCATGCATACATAATATATCCTTAGTCATATTCCAAATTCTCAAAAATCCCATGTGATTTTCCTTGTTAGCTCCAATTGACTTCATAAGATTTGGAAATGGGACACATGTAAAATCTAGAATTACATGTGTTACATTGTTCATTAGCCGACATGCAATATGGATAGATGAAGTAATTTGATCAATTCCATACAATTAACTTAATGGGAATGAGCCTTTTCCATCTATTGGGTTGTCATATGAACCCATGTAAAGTAAGATGGTTTCAAAGTTCATTGAAAAACTAATTTTATGAAGATAATTGGGTGTTTCAAACATGATGAAATCCTTGTCTGGTCCTTGTCATAATTTTACATACACCTCCCTTGGAATCTAGTGAAATTTTCATGAAAAAGATGAAATTTAGTTATGTCAAATTTCTCTTTCAATAATGGTGAGGTCGATAAATGAGTACATTTCTAGAATACTAGGTGAAGAGGTCCAAGGATCAATAAGTGATAATCCTGGCATCGATAATTTGTAGAGAATACTGGTCAAATATGGTATCACTAAAGTTTGGAACTTCTACAATGTTAATGAGTCCAACTAGCTTGGGAAATAGGACTTCTAAAAAGTAGAATATGGAACAAAAGGACTTGTATAAAGTAGAAGATTGTTCCATTTCCCTAGCCACATTCCAATGAAAATCTCTACACTTATCAGGATGTTAGACATCATACCTTCCTAAGAGAATGATAAGCAATATACATTTTATGGGTGTCAAAACAACATGTTGAAACATTTAATAAGATGTTGCATGAAAATCTATAACATGCAAGACACTCATAACGTTCTTCTCTCTCCTAATGTGAGATAGAAAAGTGTCCAGCAAGTAACAAGTCATCCCTCCAAAGTTTTCCACAAATTGTCTTTCAATTGTCCATAATGAACTCAATCAATGTCTTGACTTATATTTGTACTAGGGAAAAATTTAGAACTTCTTTACTATCCCAAAAAGCTCGGTCTTCACCACATAATAGACTTTGATTTCAACTCTGAATGGGTTTGGATATTATCATAGACAAGCCTTGAAATTCACCCTCAGAATGGGCTCAAACTTCATCACAGAACAGGCTTGGAATTTATCTTAGATAAGCTCGTGCTTCACAAATTCCATAGAGATGATGTTCCACTGGAGGCTTGTTCAAGTCTTGACCTAGTCACCATAGGGTTTCAAGGCAAGCTATAAAATGAGAAGAGCTATAATTTGTTGTGGGTGGAGAGAGCCAATAGATTACCTCCAATTCACATGAAAGCTATTTTTCTCAGTCAAACATCTCAACCTCTATGACGACACCATTTATAGGGATACCCATGATCTAGTCTACATCCTCTAGTGTAGGTGTCATCTTTTGCCACAGTAACACAAATGTCACTACTACATGAAGAGTGTATTTAAGACATTTGTTTAATACAGAATAATCATTTTGTCATTAAAATTATGATTTCATCTTAACTATTTATTCCTATTAAATTATTTTATTCTGATATTTTTTATTATTTTAAAGTAAAATGGTATTGCAAGCATAACTAAACCTCTATACGGTATGTGGCTTGCCGTTTTGTGTGAACTTTTCATATGGAGGAGGAGATATGTGGAAATTGAGCCCTAAATCTCATCTCGATGTATCTAGGTTGAGTAGCGTGATGGAAATATTGGGAATCCACCCTCGATGTATCGAGGCTGAGCATAATGATGGAGATATTGGGGATTCGACCTCCATATTTCAACATTGATGCCCTCATGGTCGATATCTATGATAATGAATGAGCGCAAGTTTTCAAAGATTTCCAAGGAGACCACAAAGCTCGAACATAAGATTGTTTCCATGATCTTAAGTGGGAAAGGGACTAATTGAATCCCAATTCTTGAAATGTGGTTGAGGTTGGGGGACATCACACATGTGTTGCCACTACGAAGAAGACAAAATCTGGCTACCACATATGTCAATGGCACAACCATATGATGCTTTACGACGAGGAAAAGTGTTTTCACCTTGAGTACATCTACGACAATGATTTCTAGTGCCTTGGGGTAGATGAAAATGTGATGCTAAGAAGGATGCCCAGAATTCAGTTTTGCAGGAGTAGATGAAGAAAGTCGACGAGGACAATGTTGGGATTTTGTGCAAAAACATTCATCTAGCCTCCAAGTGTTGAATTGGAATGATTATTTTGGCCATGGATGTCTAGTAAGGGTTTATATATATCATGAGTCTGTCTACTAGAGTTTATTTCAAGTCTATCTGCTAGGGTTTTCAATTGGAATACACTTTTGATGCAATGCTCCATGGAAATTGTTAAATAAAAGAAACTCTACTACTTAAACCTCTGCAGTTTAAGTATTTTCCTATTCTTGCAAGCTTCATTATCTTTGTTGATCATAAGGAGGAGGATATGGAGAGCGAGAGTGCATTAGAGGTGATGTACGAAGATGCAACATTGGCCTGGATAGGCTTTCTTCATAAGTAGATATGATGGACACCAAGGCTAAGGCTGAGGTGGATGATTTGCAGGATATACCCGTAAATAATCAATGCACTACTTATGGAGTGGAAACCCCCCATTTCAATCTCAGGACGCCACATCCTCTCCAAATGAAAGTATGTATGATTGTATATGAATGCTTAGATTGTTGGGTTTTAAAATTAATGACATGTCTGATAAATCGGTTCCATGACCAGTTCAGTTCAAGAGGAGTGTTGATCAACAAAACATTGGTGTGGAGAAAATTCTCTGATTAAAACTATTGACATTCATGATTTCTAATCTAGTTTCAACAAAAATATCCTACCCTCTCTGCATCCCTAGAAAACCAGTTTCCGCTTTTTATCGCTAAACTCCCATTTTTAATGTCCCACCTTAGCTCGAATGCTTGTGTTTTTTCGGACTTCGTGGTGCTCCAGATTGGTTGATTCTAATTTGTAGTAGCATGCGTTCTTCTATCTGAAAAATTCACTACTAGACAAAAAGGGCTTTTAAGACATTAGTTTGAGAGGAAATATCAATTTCCTCTCAATTTACCTTTTTCTATTTATCATTTATTTTAATTAAATATTAATTGTCTTTGTGACAACCTACTATTTATAATTTATTTTAATTAAATATTTATTGTCTTTATGGTAACATAATAATATAAATGAAGGGAAATACCCTATTGACTTCAAAACTTCATTTTATTTTTCAAACTCTAGCACTATCTCAGTGGAGAGAATGAGTAATGACGTCATTACTACCAATCAGTACTAGGAGTTAGACTATTGCCCATTGGAGATGGATCTATAGCATTCAAATTTGAACCAACTTCAGGAACACAGGTATATCCTTTTTCACTAAAATACCTACTACTCAGCTTAGATCATCTTCGCCTCACAAGCCTTAAAAAAATCCATGATAAAAAGCTATGAACACTATTAGTCATATGATTTGTCTTTAGTACGAATTTTTGGAAGATTTTCTGGTGGGTGTTTCTGGTCTAATTTCTCTAAAATCTGGTAGGAATTTATTGAAATCACAAGCTTGATGGGTAACCCTGCACAATAAAAGTTCCCTAGGGGTTTTTCAGGGTGCTAAATCGATATATACCATCAAAAACCTAGTTTAAATAATCCAAATCAAGATTTCACCTCAAATGTTTCCACAGATTCCACCACCAGGAAGTCTAAAAAGTCGCACTAAAGACAACTCCTTAATAGTAGGTAGAGCATAGACTAATCTTCAACCAACTTACCCCCTTCATTCTACCTGAGCGAGGATCTTTGGAATTTGGCTTGAGAAAATGACCCTAAGTCATTACTGGGAAGCATACAATACTGTATTTTTAGATTTCCATTTGGGGGCCATAATAAGCCCTCTATTCCTCATGGTGAAAAAAATTCCTAATGGCACAAAAAATTCCTCATGGCGCAAAAAATTCCAATGCAAAAAATTCCAATATTGTGCAAGAATGCAAGGTCATGATGGTCAACATTTTGCAGTTAACTTGAGGTGAATGGAATCTACAGAAGCAAGCCTTTATTGGTAAGAGCAGCTCGAGATGTGTGTGGTCTAGGGAAACAAGCGGTAAAGGAAACGAGGTCAGAATGGGACGTATCAGTAAGATAGGGTATTCTTCCACCTAACCTTATCCAAACTTACAAGGATGGGCAGAAAAACAAGGGATACAAGGTATAAGATAAGGTAGATAGGGGAAAAGGCACAAAAAATTGAACCCCTTACCTAGCTCTAGTTTGGGTTAATCAACTTCCCCCTTAGCTTGTGCCACCTCCCCGCATAACCACTAGCTCTATTATCTTTGGGCTAGTAGGAATTCGTGCTTAGTTGAGGGAAGGAATTCTTGGGGGTTCTCATGGTAAAAGTGAAAGGAAACATGTGGTGTGTGAATAACCATGTAATTTCCCAATAGCAGTTTCATGATGTCATACTATGAATCAGTTAAGGAAACAACTATCGATACCACCATCATCAATGGCCATCATCCATAGGGCCGCAAGGGTTAGAGGTATGGGGAAGTGATCAATTTTTTGTTGCATATTTTGGAGTTTGGATGCCGGACTCCATTCTATTGATTTCTCATTTCTATATTTGTTTTGGGTTTCCTCTTGTTGTAGAGTGCAACCACATACAAGTTTCAGTTGGGAGTACAAATGTCATGAAACCAGCTCACAAAAAGATAGAAAAGAGAGATCAACACCTTAGAATTCAGCCTCTCCGAGGGGGCAACCTCCTTTACATTACACAAATGAACAATTCTTGGATGTTTCAAATGACAAAACCTCCTTTCTATATATAGAAGTCTAAGGAGTCATAATATAACCCTGCCGACCTAACAATAATAATATAAAGCCACAAAAATAACAATAGAGGGATTCTATGGGGCATAGTAATAAAAATATCGGGACAATAGGGGCACAACAATATTAATAAGGGATACAACGATAATAGTAATGGGATAATCACTAGTATTATAGGGACCTAACATTCCCCTCTCCTTCAAAAAGAGTTTTGTCCTCAATGCTTAAGTAGTTTTGGATGCTTCTGTATAAAATTCTCATCCTCCCATGTGGAATCTTCAGTGGATAAGTTCTTCCACTTGATGAGATACTTCGAAATTGATCGATTTCGTAGCTGTCGAGTTCTTGTTTTTGTGACTACTTCCAGTTCTAGTATAATTTTTCCTTCCTCGTCAAGTTATGGCAATATTGTTTAAACTGGGAGCTTGTCACCTATAACCTTCTTTAAACATGAAACATGGAAAACTGGGTGCACTCGAGACGCTGCAGGAAGCTCCAATTTGTATGCCATAGTACTAATCTTTTGAAACACCTTGTACAGACCATAATAGTTTGGTGATAATTTATTATCCTTCTTAGCTTGCTTGAGGGACATTTTTTTATATGGTTGTAGCCGTAGGAATACCCAATCACCTACATCAAAATTTCTTTTGCTGCGATGTTGCTCTGCTTGTTGTTTCATTCTATTTTGTGCCAACACGAGGTTACCCTTTAAGAGGTGGAGGACTTGTTGTTGATGTTCGATGTGATGTTCCACTGCATGAACCTTAGAATTTTCTCTTAAATATGATGTGATGGATGGTGGCTGATATCCATAAAGTGCCATAAATGGGGTCATTTTTGTTGTTGTATGGAAGGAAGTGTTATACCACCATTCAGCTAGAGGTAACTATTTGACCCATTGTGTCTGTTTATCAGATACAAAGCAATGAAGATATCCTTCCAAACATTTTTTTACTATCTCAGTTTTCCCATCAGATTGAGGATGATAAGATGAGCTATGAGCTAACTGAGTACCAAGACAAGAAAATAATTCTGTCCAAAAATTTCCAATGAAAATGGGATCTCTGTCACTTACAATAATCTCTAGGTTTCCATGTAGCTTTTGAATTGTTTCCATAAATGCAGTAGAAACTATACTGGCTTTAAATGGATGTGATAATGCAGAAAAGTGTGCATACTTGGTAAGTATGTCAACTACCACCATGATGATACTCTTTCCCTCAGACTTGAGTAAACCTGTGATAAAATCCTTTGAAACCTCCTCCCAACGTTGGCTTGGAATGGATAAAGGTTGTAATAGACCGGAGGTCTTAATTGTTTCAACTTTATTTTGTTGGAAATCCAAACATTCCACCACAAACTTTTGAATATCCGATTTAAGGCCATCCCAAAAAAATTCCTTCTTAACCCTGTGGTAATTTTTTAAAAATCCTGAGTGACCTCCTAAGGGAGAAGTGTGCAATTCCATAAGAATCTTTTGTTTGAGTTGCAAATTCTTACAGAGATATAAGCAATCTTTGTACCATAACGAATCATTTTTCCAGCTAAATGTATCAGATGTACTGGAATCTTGTTGTAACTTTTGAATAAGTGCCCACACTTCTTCATCATTCTTCCATTCCTCCCTTGCTTCATTTATCCAATCTCGTTGGATAATAGAAATGGCACACAACAATGCTTCCACATCCTCATCCTTTCTTGAGAGTGCATCTGCCACCACATTTTGCTTCCCTTTTTTGTAGATGATTTCAAAGTCATAACGCAACATCTTTGTGACCCACTTTTGTTGCTCTTCAGAGGATAATATTTGTTATAAAAGGTATTTAAGGATATCATGATCCGTTTTTACCTTGAAGTGTCTTCCCATTAGGTAGGGTCGCCATTTCTTAAGTGCATGTAGTATTGCCAACATTTCCTTCTAATAAATAGCTTTGTGTAAAAACTTTCCCTTGATTGGACGACTTTCAAAAGCAATGGGTCTTTCATCTTGCATTAAAACAACACCAATTCCATTTCCTGAAGCATCACATTTCACAATAAAGGTTTTTGTGAAGTCCGGTGTAGCTAAGACCGGAGCTTGGAACATTTCCTCTTTAGGATGTTCAAAGGCCTTTGTTGCTTCTAGAGTCCATGAAAATGCATCTTTATTCAATAATGTTGTTAGAGGTGCTACTATTCTCCCATAATTCTTAACAAACTTGTGATAATACCCTGTCAACCTGAGAAATCCTCACAGATGCTTTATGGATGTGGGGATTTTCCATTCCTTAATGGCTTTAATTTTGCTAGGGTCTACCTTGACTCCTTCATGAGATACAATATGACCCAGATATTCCACCTCCTGTACTCCAAAGAAACATTTGGATCTTTTTGCATATAATTGTTTCTCCTCCAATAGTTGTAGCACCCTATCAACATGTTCAACATGATCTTTCCAAGACTTGTTGTAGATTAGTATATCATCAAAAAATACTAACACAAATTTTCAAAGGAAGGGTTTGAAAATGGAATTCATCAAACCTTGAAATGTAGAAGGTGCATTGGTAAGGCCAAAAGGCATGACCAAAAATTCATAATGACCTTCATGAGTTCTAAACGATGTTTTCAGAATGTCTTCAGTCTTCATTCTGATTTGATGATATCCTGAACGAAGATCCAACTTGGTGAAGTAAATTGATCCATGCAATTCATCCAGTAATTCATCAATGGCAGGAATGGGAAACTTATCTTTAATAGTGAGCTTGTCGAGCTCCCTATAATCCAGACACATGTGCCATGATCCATCCTTCTTGTGCACCAATACTACTAGAGTAGAGAAATAACTTTGACTAGGTTGAATTATACCAGCCTCTAGCATTTCTGCAACCATATGTTCAATTTCACTCTTTTGGAAATAGGGATATCTGTATTGCCTGATATTTGGAGGAACACTTCCTGGAATCAGATGAATAGCATGATCATGATCACGAATAGGTGGGAGACGTTTGGGAGTCTCAATTACATTGGAATTATTGTCCAAGACTTTGGAGATCTGGAGAAATAGATGATTCCAATGTGGAAACATCTAGCGACATAATTGTGCAATTACACCTCTTTGTTCCTTTTTTAGAAGCTTTGTCATACCATTAGAGCTGATTATCTTTCCCGGTTTCCCTACAATACCCCTTAATTCAGCCTCCTTTCCTTCCGCAGAAAATTTCATGAAAAGCTCTTGAAAGTTAAAAGCTATTGTACCCAAGGATTGTAGCCGTTGGACTCTAGTACAACATCAGCACCTCCCATTGGAATGGAAAGCATTGGGCTAGTTAATACATATTCTCCCATGGATAGCTTGATATTATGGCACTTTCCAAAGAAATTTATCATTCCTCCATTTGCAACCATCACTTGACAGTCTGGTGCTGAATATAGGAAGCAATTCAATTCTTTCGCTACCTTACAATGAATAAAATTGTGGGTACTTCCTGAATCAATCAACTCTATTACCTTTTTCTTCTTGATTTGTCCTTCTATCTTGATGGTTTGAGGAGTGGTAGTTCCAGCCAATGCATTAGAAGATATGGTTGGAATCATTTCTTCTTTATCTAGGCTTTTTTCCTGGAGTATATCCTCTTCCTTTGACCTTTCTTGCTCCTTTTCTTCTTACTCTTCACAATCTATGTAGAATAATTTCTTCTCAGCACACTTATGACCTTTAGTGCATTTGTTATCACAACTGTAACAAAGCCCTTTTTCTCTTTTTTCTTCCAATTGTTGTGGTGTCAACCTTATAGGTTATGGAAGGCTAGGGGTAACAACACTTCCATATTAATAGTTGTGACTGGTATGCTTCCTGGTTGCCATAATTTTTCTTTCCATTTTTCTTGCTAACCTGAATGCCTTCTCTAATGAATCAGGTTCCCAAAGGCGAACATCATGTTGGATATTATCCTTTAAAGTCTCTATGAACACATCAATCCTATGGTCCTCTAGAATATTTTTTACCTTTATGTTCAATTTTTGGAACTCCTCAATGTGCTCCATTATTGAACCCTTTTGTTTGATACTTATCAATTGGCTAAAAAAAGTGTTGCTTTTTGTACCCTCATAATGTGCTATCATTCTTCCGTAAAAATTGCCCAAGTGATAATTTGTTTACGAGAGCAAAGCCATTGATACCATACAAACTGATTTGGTTCCAAATATAGAGTTTCAATACGTACCTTTTGTGTGTTTTGCACATTATTGAGATTGAAAAATTGCTCCATCTGTAATATCCATGTTGAGGGATCCTTGCCAGAAAACTTCCTCATATTGATTTTTGGAATATGGTGGGTCTTTGATCCAACATTAGAGTCTATGGAATCACGATTAACATTTCTTTTATTCTCATCATGAGTTTCCTTTACTACCCTTTCACCATTAGTGACCATTTCTTGTAGCAACTTATTCATATTTATCTTCAATTCTTCCATCTTATCATCCATGCCATTCATTTTAGCGTCCATGCCATTCATCTTAGCTTCCATGCCATCCATCTTAGCTTCTACGCCTTTCTTTAAACAATCCATCTTAGCTTCTACACCTTTCTTTAAACCATCCATCTTAGCTTCTACATCTTTCTTTAAACCATCCATCTTAGATTTTGTTGCTTTTTGTGCAAGTGACACTTGTTGCACTTGGTCTCGTAATTTTGATGTATCATGTTGCATTTCTTCCTCTTCTTCATGAGTCATGCTAGAGCTTTTAGGTTTCTTACCAGGTGTTTGCATTTTCTTTCCTCGAGGCCTCAATTATCGATAATAATGCTTTACTATGCCCTTTGAATTCCTTCAAGCTAATTTTTCAAACCAAGCTTATGCAAAAATTTAAAAAAAACTACACACCATTTTTCACTTTGTAGGAGCTTGATATTGAATTTGATGTATCTCTGTAATTTCAGATCATCCAGTTCTGAAATTGTGACCTGTAGTAGCCCTTTGCGTCCTCTTTCCAATTCCACTAGTCTGATCCAAATTGGATTCTCCAAGAAAGTGTTATGCACAATCTCCCAAGATGACCTGATTATAGACCTTTCCAAAAGAGCGAACTTGTATGAAGTGTCACATGTCACTATTTCAACCTTCGCCACTGAAAAATATATACAAGAAACTAAAGTCCATCCTCTTTCTATAACTTTTTACAAAATTTTAATCTGATGCTCAGAGAGAAAGTTATGACATTTTTCCCCAGGTCACCTGTTTGGAATGTAATTCAGGTGTCTGTAAGAAGACCAACTTCCTTAGATCATATCTCCGCAAATATAGTGCGAAAAGCTATGAAATTCGGATCCGAGGTTCAGTACGATTTCATCTCAAATGGGTTTTTGTTTTTTCTTCTTAAACGTCACTGAAAAAACGTTATAGTGAAAATTCCACGATGACCTATTTGGAGCAGTGAAACCCTAGAATCCAAAGCTCTGATACCAAATGTTATGAAACCATCTCACAAAAAGATAGAAAAGAGAGATCAACACCTTAAAATTTAGCCTCTTTGAGGGGGCAACCTCCTTTACATTACAGAAATGAACATTTCTTGGATGATTCAAATGAAAAAAACCTCCTTTCTATATATAGGAGTCTAAGGAGTCACAATATAACCCAGTTGACCTAACAACAATAATATAAAGCCACAAAAATAACAATAGAGGCATTCTATGGGGCACAACAATATTAATAAGGGATACAACTACAATAGTAATGGGGTAATTACTAGTATTATAGGGACCTAACAACAAAGGGTCAAATATTGCATCTTCCCCTCTTGTTTAGACCTCAACGTCCATGTTTTCTTGAATCATGGCATTTTAATTATCGGTGAGTTTCCTGTATTTACGATTGATTGAATTTTATTGGAAAACATTCAAATATTGGAACACAGGGAGAAGTTGCAAGAAACAAATAAGAATATGAATTTGGCGAGAATTGTTTTTCAAGAAAAATCCATTAATGTTAAACTGAAACAATGTTTCACAATATCTAGTTACAAGTCCACAGGCTCTTATATTGTTCTATGTGTGTTGTTCAGGCTATTTCCAATTGGTGTTGTAGTGATATCACATGCTTAAAGTAATTGTATTTTTCATGTTTGCAAGTTACAATTAGGATTGAAATGCCTGATTTGATTTTTTTATTTCAAATTAGTCTTGCTAGTGGATATTAGTTAGTCTCTTTCTTGTTGAGAACTTGTCAGATGGTAGTTCTTTGAATTCACCATTGTTGTTACTCTATTTATAATATAATACTTCACAACTCTCTTACCATGTACGATGATTTGGGAGTGAGGTAATACATCAAAGCATAAGTTGAAACTTGATAGGAATTTTCATTAAATATATTTTTAAGGATTATCAAGGAGATAACAGTTGATATCCGACAATATAGAAAACATATTCAACTGAACCTGCTAACGTAGTCATTCCATTTAGGTTCAACAAAGCTTGAATGGATTTTTCAAAATTTTGGTAGATACAGTGACTACAATGCATGTGCAAATGAGATCAATGATTATGAACATCGTGACTTAGATTGGTTATGGACATACTCTGTATTGATGATCAAGGGGTAGTTGTAAAAACCACAACAATTGGGCATCATCCGTACGCTCTATAATAAAATTTAGGGTGTGATTATCTTGACTATTGTTATAGAAATATTTGGGCACATCAACCCAAAAATTATATGTCGATGTATTAGGGCCATCAACCCCTAAAAGAGTTGTTTCATACCCTAAAGGAACACAGTTGTCTGAATACATCATTCCCCAAAAGTTCCATCTGAGAAACCATCCAGAAATTACCTTAATTGAACCATACTAACTGCTCCACTGGGAAAGTGCAATGCATAGTGAATGGTACATTGCTAGGGTGTTATGCATACTGATTAGGCCTTCTATAGGGTGCGATGGGTGAGGATGGACAAATGTACAAGACAATTTTCTAGGTGGTTGCTCATGGAATCTTCTAGAAACTTCTCCTATGCCACTTGCCTCTCTAAATTCACCCAAAGATGAATAAGGGATCTAAGAAATCTCCAAATGGAACCAATTGTAACAAGTGCAATGACACTAGTCAAACCCCATGGATGACTCATACCCTTGCACACATCTATAAATGGATCCCTCGCCTAAAATATCTAGAGGCTGGAATATTGTGAATTACAAGAAAGTGTTGATAGTTTGTAATTGAGGAAAGAGCATTGCATTGTTGGAGTGATCTTGCTATTTCATGAGATGAAGAGGATTGAAGCTGGGAGGATGATGTTGGATCAGACAACTGGGTTGTAATTATCCCTTCTATTAATAAAATTCATCAAGTTTTATTCCATATGATTGTGCAATCGTCAATGTTATCATTTGTAAATGCTATCATTTCTTCATTATATATCTGATTTTGTAATGTTTATGTTGTAATAGATCACGATGCTTTGAAGGTTCTTTGTTGTTGTACTTGTGCAGGTACTCTCCAAGCATGTTTAGTATGGGGAGGAGTTGCTGGATTTATCAAAGAGGGGAGAGATCAAGTAAGGGATTAAGTGGAAGTTCCAGGTTGGTTCCATTATCTTTCTCTTATCTGTTACACATAGAAGAAATTGTTGAATTGCTCTAAACTGTTGTTTCTAGGGTAGCTTCCAAACCTAGAGGGCTAGCACTCTTTAGGAATACTAGTTTTCCTAGAAACAACTATGGAGAAGAATATCAAGGCCTGAAATGACACATGTAGCATAAAAAATGTAGAAGGATCTCACATGATGCCTTGTATCCATCTGAGGCAAAAGGACTACTTCTCTAGCATAGAAGAGGAGGGAGTCAAATAAAATAAATGTAATTATATATCATCCCCAATTCAATCATAGTATTTACATACTTCTATTCCTCTTCAAATATATCTCAGACATGGTCCAAAGAAAATTCTCTACTATAACTTTCATAATTTTCTTTTACACTCCCCCTATTTTAAACATCCTGCTACTAGTACAGTTGAATGATGTCCTCAGCAAGTAGACTTTTCATACCGTAATACCCAAAGAAATACAATAATCATAAGTCATAAGTAAACACAAATCCCTATCAGACAAGATCAAAGATAGTCTCTTCAATCAAGTCACTATAATTTTCTCTCTCTAATTCACACGTTACAATTTCGACATAATTTTGTAGTTGCATCCATAAACCTTCTTTTGCCAAGTCCTTTGCTACAATATTTTCCAAATTATTGTAGTTTTCTGACTGTGTGTAAGGATAATGGCTGACTGCTACCCATGTTTCTCTCAAAAGTTTCTTCCCTAAAGGTATCTTCCGCAGGTTCAACTAAGTGTTTCTTACCCAAGGGTGGTGATTGATGAACGACCCTAATACCTTCGGAAATACTTTATTTACGCAGTCAAAAAGAAGATGTCACTCCCACTTACTTTCATCTGCCTTTGATTTGTCAAGTTCACCACCATACCCACAATAGTTTTCAATCTTCTCAAATAATGAAGGATCCAAAGGGTTATTTGGAAAATACCATCCTGAAAAATCCTTAACCCCAGTGAAACCAAAAGACACAAGGACATTCTTGAAATAAATTAAATCTAATTGCTTATCCTTAGGACAAAAAATACCATATAAATCTACATATTCAAAGTCCACATTCTCAATCAAAGTAGAGGATTGCAATCTTGTTGGAGGTGATATTGCAACCTCAGATGGAAAGTTTCAAGTTCTTTCAATAAAAAATTCAGTTTCTCCACTGTGATGGTCATTGAAATCTATCTCATTCCCTTGTAGAACATTTTTATCCTTATGCATTGGTTTTTTAGATCCATCAAACTTCAGTCATCGAAGTTGTAAGCGCAATTCTGCAGTATGAACATGGAAACTAGATTCTACCCAGTAAATTCACTTGTTATAAGAGGATATAAGGCTTTGAAAAATATTCACTGAAAAAAGTGGAAGATCGATTTGAGAGTAAAATTATGTGACCCTTTAGTGGCTTCAAAGATCTACCTTGAATATTTGAGCTAATTTCATTGAAACATTTTCAGTTGGGTGTTTCTTCTTGGAAAGGAGAGTGAAGAACTGAAACTGGATTAGGTTGTTATGCTTTCTCATTATTAACTTCTCAAGCTCCAAATACAGAATGATGCAAATGGTTTGGTGGACTGCAAGATACTGGAGAGATCGGTGGTGGTTTCTCATATGGAATCCCCTAAAGGGACTCCAATTCATTAGCTATTAGCATGACTCATTAGATAATAAAAAAATACCAGATATAAAGAATGTGAGAATAAAGTTCTTGCGGAGAATTCACAAGTGTGTCTTTCCACATAGACAAATTATTGTAGAAAGGGAAAAATTGATGAGAATTTTACCTTAGTTACATAAACAACATTGTCATCAAATTGTAATGCATCACTTTGCACAGAATCAGGGGAGTCCAATGGTTCCATTGAAATCTCCTTCATTTTATTAGAATCTATAGGTAAGGCCTCGCTTATGATTCCCTTTGAAAGCTCAAGTGGTTCATTTTCCATATGGTGAGAATTTGTTGATTTCTTGTAAGTTTTCTGATGCTCCAAACTATCTAGCACTGTTGGGAGTTCATCGCATCCCTCATCGAATGTTTAGACAGAAGAATATAGAAGCGTCAATGAATCAGAGTTCTGTTTGGGTGATATTCCTCCCCACAATAATATGTTTCCCTCCAAACTTGAATCATTCCCCTTGAAAACAGATTCATCGTTTCTAATCTTGTTGAAATCAATAGGAAGGTTGATGCTTGACGCATCAGAAACAATCTCATGTTCCTGGCCTGTGCTAGCATCAGAAATTATTCTTTGCATTTCTAACCTCTCTCTGTCAAAATTCATGGATGAAACATGTATCGATGGAGACCTCAAAATACTTCTAGATGGGATATTTCCATTTTCATCTTCACAACCGGTATCAGATTCATGTCTAACTTGCAGTTGATTTTCTTCAGCTCCATAATTGGTTTTGTTGTTATTTATGGAGCTCTTAGGTTGGCATATTGGTTTTTTGTCCTCGTGCAAAACAAGAATTTTCCCTAATGTGCTTAAATTCGCTCTATATTGCTTCTCACCTTCATTTGCATGGGTCAACCTCAGTCTCTCTGACATACACTTTTTAGCTTCTTTGTTGATGATAGATTTAGATGAAATTGGAGACTTACCTAGAGGATATCATGAAGTACCACCAGACCTGTTTGTGTAGTCCAATGAATGTTTCGCAATATGAGTGGAAACATAAGCATCTCTACAAATGCCTAGCTCTCCAAAACTATCTCTAGACCCATTAAATGAATTTTTCTTGCCATTAATGCTAGTGAAGTAGAATATTTCCCAAATCTGGAATGGTTTTTTTGTTAAATCTCTGGTCACACTTTCTCTCACTTTCCTTGCAACCTCTCGAGAAATTTCCCTTGGATATTTGGGCCCATCATGAATTTGACTCTTAACACTCTCCTGAGTATACTTATATTCATCCTTCCTGGTTTCTTTGAGTCCCATCTTAAGTCTTTCCCTTACTTCCTCTAGAAAATTGTGAGTGTTAGCTCTTTCACATTCACCTAGACTTTTAAAAGCAGTTTGATATTGAGAAGAGTAGCTTGGTGGTGAAGTGGGTCTAGCATTTTGAGAACTTCTAGGGCCAGGATTTAATACAACTATCCTTGTTGGTAAAGAACCAACATCACTCTTAACTAGGGCACCTGCTCCAGAGTATTGATTACCCTGATATTTTGAGCTTCTCACCTACCATTCTTCATCTCTTCCTGTCAAAAAATTGCTAAACTTTTGCTTCTAAAGTAGTTTATCATGTTTTTTACCTTCTTTGGAATAACTTCCTTGAGTAATATCCTCCTTTTTCAGTATCTCATGTGTAGTCATTACATTCGATGATTTAATTTTAGGAACATTTTTTTCTTTAGAAGACATTTGCGAAGAAAATTGCAAATCCTAAAGATTCTTTGCAAACAACAAATCGGGTTCTTGAAGGAATTTAAGGAACAAATCCTTGTTTGACTTAAATACTCCTAGTGCATCAAGAAATTCTCCTCACTGCTGCAATGTCTCATCAGTGGCAACATGTTTAGCATCAATGAACTTCTGGCATACAAAAGCGATCTTTGTCTCATCCAGCATTTCGTGAACAAACATCTGTTTCTCAACTAATGTTATGAAACAAGCTCATGAAAAGATAGAAAAGATAGATGAATGCCTTAGAAATAAGCCTCTTCAAGGGGGAAACCTCCTTTACATTACACAAATGAACAATTCTTGGATGATACAAATGACAATATCTCCTTTCTATATATAGGAGTCTAAGGGGTCATATAATAATTAGAGCCGACATAACAATAACAATGTAAGGGCACAATAATAACAATACGGGGACTACATGGGCACAACAATATAATAAGGGGGTTGTACTAATAACAATAAGGGGTTACACTAGTAGCATGTTGGCATTATGACACAGGATTGGCACTATGGCATAGGTGTTTTCCTTGATGGCAACTCACTCAAAGGGCATATCACAGTACAAGATCTCAAAATGAAAGAAAATGAGGTATACGTAGGTTCCTCTTAACAAAATCGCATATACACACGGGTGTACCGATCAAAAGGCACATATACGTATGCTCACACTTTCATGGAAAGAAAAGCGCGTACATGTGGGAAATCTTACGGTTGGTCCATGGTATTTAGTCTGACATACATGAACCCATGGTTTTGGTCCTTGGTATTGCATCCAAAGTGTTGAACCCAGGTATTGAGTCTCTAATATTGGATCTCTATGGTTTTGGACCATGGTTTGAGTAAGGCCTAAGACTATAAAAAGGGAAGGAGATCATTTGGCAAGGATTGACTCAAGGATTGAATATCTTATGAAGAGCTAGATCTGGAATACTGGTGATTGGGTTATGATGCATAGCTGGATCTGAATACAGGAGGATCCAAAGCGCAAGGAGAAGGATAAGTACTATTGATGGATCAAGATCTTAAGGCTTGAATAGTAGTATCTTTTTGTGATTTTGATCTGCTATTTTGGCGCGTGACTTGATATATAAATCTAATAATCTGGATATAACTGATGTCTGAATAAATTGAAAGGATAAATTATCTCGTATAGATTTGTACATAGGTTTAGTGAAGAAAAGGCGCGTATACACGCTTGTTCGGTAATGCATAATAGCGTATACGTTGTTTGGCCTTAATTCAGCAGCGTATGCACACAGGTTGTATACATTGAAGTAGCGTATGTCTCTTGAAATATGTTTTAGCTACTTCTGTTTATTGCTGCAATGGTCTAGGTTCAGATTTGGTGTCTGGTTACTGGTAATGGGTTATGAGTACAGCATTCAGAGAGGTGACTATTTGATTCAGTTTTGTTTGGTGAAAAGGAGATTGGTTGATGCAGATATTTTTTATGTTTGATTGATGTTATTCTTGGATCTAGTCTAAAAATTTATGAAACGTGGTCCCTGGAAGAAAAGAGAAGGTTGTAGCCTTCTGTAGGTCAGCACCTACGTACTAGTATCTCAGCTAGTACAAGAGCTAAGGGGGTAGTAGCTCCCTTCCAGGAGAAACTCGAGAACGAGAGAAGGTTTTAGCCTTCTACAGGTAGCAGCCTACGTACTGGTATAAGACTGCACCAATACAGAAACATTATAAAAAGAAGTTTCTAATTAAAATAAGATAGAGACGAATTGCAGCAGGTGGTTTTCACCCACACTAGGTTTCCACCTTATATCTTGTGTTCTTATGTGTGACTGCGTGTTATGTTTTACTGTTCCTGGTTACTGTTTATATGGTTTGATGCACAGACTAATGAACAACATCTGAAGAATGTTTTAAATTACAAGTCCGCTGGTTATATGCTAGTTTCCTTTACTGAAGTTGCGTACATACGCAGTTTTTCTTAAATAAAGTAGCGTATGCAAATCTGATTGTGAAATGAAAAATAATTGACCTGATAATATTGATTCACCCCTCCTCTCAGTATTATTTCCAACAATTGGTATCAGAGCCGGTCCTTCAGAAGAAGCTTGATCGCTTGAAGGAAGATCTATCATCATGAGCAACTACAAAAAGGAAGCATCTATCAGACCACCAATCTTTGATGGAAGCAACTTTTTCTATTGGAAGGTAAGAATCACAACCTATCTTCAATCTCTTGGTACAGAATTTTGGGATATTGTGGAAACATGATACACATTTCCATCAACAACTCCTACAGATACGGTTAGTAAGAAGCAGTATGAAACAAATGAAAAGGCTGTCAATACTCTATTAGGGAGTCTATCTCAATCAGAATTCATCAAGGTTATGCAACTCAAAACTACAAAAGAAATATGGGACAGGATTGTCCTGAGCTATGAAGGAGATGAACAGGTAAAACGAGCAAAACTACAAACTCTCAGAATTCAATATGAAAATCTCAGAATACACAATGATGAGAGTGTGCTTAACTATTTTCTACGTATATATGAGATTGTTAATTGTATGAAAAACTTGGGTGAAGAAATAAAAGAAGTTGTTTTGGTTGAAAAGGTTCTAAGATCTTTATCTTCTATGTTTGAATCAAAAGTTTCTGCCATAGAAGAAAAAGAGAATTTACATAGCATTACGATGTCACAACTACATGGAATCCTAACTGCTTACGAAACGAGAAAAGGGGGACCATCAAACAAGAGAGAAGTCACATTCAAAGCAAAAGGAGATTACAATGACTCAGGACATATGTCAGAAGAAGAGGAAGAATCAAATTTTGTCAAGAACCTTCAACGGGGTTCTAGAAGATTCAAAGGTAAGCTACCTTTCAAATGTTTTGCTTGTGGAAGAGTCGGTCACTATGCTGCCAAGTGTCCTCATAAAGATAATCTTTACAAAGGTAAGGAACCCGTTAGATGGAACAGAAAACAATATGTAAGTAAGAAGAGCTATTATACACATGAAGGCAGTGATGGATTTTCAAATAGTGATGAAGATGAACAAAATAATTATAGACTTTTGATGGCCTTTGAAGATGATGATTTCTTGGATGCTATAGATGAAGAAGTTCTTTATGAAGAAATTTCTAAACTTAAAATTTGTTTAGAGGAAAAGAATATGATTATAGATACTCTGACATTCCAACTTGCTGAAAGAGAAAAACACTATGAAAAGTTAGAATGTGAAATTGTGGGACTTAGAAAAGATATTGAGAAATCAAAAGCTCTTAATCTTAAATTTGCTAAAGGATCTAAAACTTTAGATGAGATTATCAAAGTGTAGCATTCTCCTCTAATCAAGATAGGTCTTGGATATACTCAAGAAGCATCACAAGCACAGAAGCCATCGACCTCCAAAATTTATCTTGAGGCGGCGAGGAGAAGTGAACAGGTTGACAATCAACAACAAAGGCATAATGCAAATCACCAAGTAAATCAGGGACAATTTAATTCAAGAATGAATAGAGATCACCAAGTAAATTAGGGGCAATCTACTTCAAGGATGAACAGAAGCTACAACCAACCGCAGGTAAATCATTCTCAATTTTCCTCAAGAATGGATGAAAATTACAATCATTTGGTCCATAGGTTTGATAATCGTAGGAAATTCTTCAATGGCCAATGTTTCTCTTGTCATAACTTTGGACACAAAGCTGCTCAATGTGTTGCCTACAAGACCATCATGACTAGAGAAGCCCAAAAACAAATGAGTATGACTGGGATCATGAAAAGGAACTACAATAACGTTTCTACTCTTAAAAATGAAATAGAATGTTCTATTTGTAACAAGTTCGGTCACGAAGATTCGGAATGGAGGAGAAGGTTTCGGCAAACAACTCAGAAGGAGCAAGCTTCATTAAATGCAAAAACATGGAGAAGGAAAGAACCGCAACCAAAAAGATGTGGTATAGCCTTATATGCGGAAGGGTAGGAAAATCAATGGTACATTCACAGTGGATGCTCGAAACATATGACAGGTGATAAAGAAAAACTTCAGTCATATAGTGCCTTAGAAAAGGAAAAGAATGTCTCATTTTGAAATGATAACCCTGCACTCATAAAAGGTAAAGGTTTTGTCCTTTTAAAAGAAAAGGTCAAAGCTGGAAATGTTATGTATGTTGATGGCTTAAAGCATAATCTATTGAGTGTGAGTCAAATGTGTGATCAAGGAAATGAGGTAATTTTTCGATCAAATGGATGTATTGTTCGTGAGCTTGATACAGGAGAAACAGTGATCAAAGGCATAAGAACTCCAAATAGTTTATACATACTAAAGGGAGGACAACAACAATGCTATCTAAGCAAGAATGATGAACACTGGCTATGGCACAGAAGATTGGGACATCTAAGCTTCTCTCGGATAAGGAAAGCATGCAAATACCAGGCAGTTCGTGATCTCCCTGAAATTAGAATTCCAGACAATACCATATGCAAATAATGTCAGTTTGGTAAGAAAACCATAACTAATTTCCCTGAGAAGGAAGGATGAGCTAGCAGGCCACTTGAACTTGTCCATACTGATGTATGTGGTCCATCTAGGAAAAGGTCACCTAGAGGATAAGAATACTTTAGATTGTTCATTGATGACTTTTCCAGGATGTGTTGGTTAGCAATTATGAAGCATAAGGATGAAGCCTTCAAAAAGTTCAAAGCATTCAAAGCCTTGGTTGAAAACGAATCAGATCGCATAATCAAATGCCTCAGGTCTGGCCAAGGAGGGGAATTTACCTCGAATGAATTTTTCAACTTTTGTGAAGAACATGGAATAAGAATGGAATTCTCCACTGAAAGGACTCCTCAGCAAAATGGAGTAGTGGAAAGGATGAACAGAACGATTCAATAAATGGCTCGTGCTATGCTTGATGAGTCTGGAACTCCCGCAACCTTATGGGGTGAAGCTGCATTTGCTGCAGTTACAATTCTCAATAAGACAAACGTCCGGGTAAACAACACTCAAAATCCTCATGAACTCTGGTATGGTAAGCCTCCCACAGTAAAATACTTCAAAATTTTTGGAAGCAAATGCTACATCGAAAAGATTGATGAAAATCTTGGCAAATTTGAACCAAGGGAAGATGAAGGCATTCTCCTTGGTTACTCTCCCCACAGCAAAGCATATAAGTGTTACAATAAGAGACTTGGAAAAATTGTTGAAAGTATTGATGTAGTGATTGATGGAGAAGGAAACACTCCAAGGCAGGTAAAATCCAAAGATTTCGAAGATGATGAGGACCATACTTCAACTTCAAATCAGACTTATGATGAAGAAGAAGAAACTGATGAGGCACCAACAGAATAGATAAGAGTAGAAGAAAAGACTCCATCCAGGTACATCCAGAAGAATCATCCAGAGGCTCAAATTTTGGGGGAGAAAGAGACAGGTGTACAAACAAGAAGAAGTATTTCTAAAGCTTCAAGCTATCTAGCGTTGCTCTCCTCCACTGAACCACAAAATGTAAGAGAGGCATGCAAAGATGAATGCTGGGTCAAGGCCATGGATGAAGAACTTGAGCAGATTGAAAAGAATAACACTTGGGAGTTGGTTCCTAGACCAAAAGATAAGAATGTCATAGGGACAAAATGGATATTCAAAAACAAGCTAAATGAAAATGGAGAAGTTATTAGAAACAAGGCCAGACTTGTTTGTAAAGGATATGCTCAACAAGAAGGTATAGACTTTGAAGAAACTTTTGTACCAGTTGCTAGACTTGAGGCCATAAGAATGTTCCTTGCTCTTTCTAGTTTTCAGAAGTTCAAAGTATTTCAAATGGACGTGAAATCTGCTTTTCCGAATGGAGACTTGGAAGGAGAAGTGTATATTGAGCAACCAGATGGGTTTATCCTTGGAAATGATCAAAAACTTGTATGTAAACTCAAAAAGGCTCTCTATGGCCTTAAATGGGCTCCAAGGGCTTGGTATTATCGTTTAGATAAGTACCTCCATCAATAAGGTTTTACAAAAGGATCGACAGATAACAATCTATATATAAAAATTGGCAATGATAAGTTGCTAATACTTGTTGTGTATGTTGATGATATCATCTTTGGTAGCAATGAAGAAGACAAGAGTCAAAACTTTTCCTTAGTGATGCAAAAAGAATTTGAAATTTCCATGCTTGGAGAGCTCACATCTTTTCTTGGTTTACAAGTCCAACAAAACAAAGACGGTATTTTTCTATCACAAACCAAGTATCTCAAGCAGATTTTGAAGAAATATGGAATGGAGGATTCAAAACTAGTAGGTGCCCCTATGGTAACAGGATGCAGCCTCAGCACAAATGATGAATCAGCAACAGTACATCAACAAAACCTATAGATCCACGATTGGTAGTCTGCTCTATCTAACAGGTACCTGACCAGACATCATGCATGCAATGGGAATAGTTGGAAGATTCCAGGCAAATCTGAAAGAGGCACACCTTCAGGGAGTTAAAAGAATCTTCAAATATCTTCAAGGGACACAAAACTGTGGCTTATGGTATCCTAGAGATATAGATCTTACACTTCATGCATATACAGATGCAGATTGGGCAGGAAGTGTGGATGACTGAAAAAGCACTAGTGGTGGTGCAATCTTTATGGGATCCAGATTAGTATCTTGGTTCAGTAAGAAGAAAATTTCAATTGCTTTATCTACTGAAGTGGAATATGTGGCTGCTGCATCATACTGCACACAACTCCTTTGGATGATGCAAATCTTGCAAGATTTTCAAATCACTTGTACTCCACCTATCTCTATTTTTTGTGATAATACAAGTGCAATCAACATTTCAAAAAATTGAGTCATGCATTCAAAGACCAAGCACATACCTATCAAATATCATTTTCTTCGAGAACAAGTGCTTGAAAAAAAGGTCAAGTTGGAGTATGTTCCCTCCAAGGAACAGGTTGCTGATATACTCACCAAACCACTACCCAGGGAGAATTTTGAATACCTCAGACAGAAGTTGGGAGTAGTTGATGCATCATCTTGTTGTTGAAACTTGTCTGTCTCAGAGAAAAGTGGTTGTACACGAGTTTCATGAGAAGGATCCACGTACATACGCCGGTTTATTGGGATACAATCGCGTATATGTTGGTTTGAAGGAAAACAGTGGGGTCAAACTTAGGTTGAAAAGAGTCTGGTATGGGTCTGACAAAGACCATCTGGCACAGGTTCAAGGGGAGCGCATATACTTCTGATAATGCATTGTTGGCATTACCTTAGAAGCTCTTGGTTCAAGTACACAATTGTTTGTGGTTTCAGGTGGAACAAGTGAAGAGGGACAACATGGTTGCTGATCTGAATGATGATTGACAGATGCTGCTAATAATAGTTATTGATGTCTTTCATAGTCTTGTTTTGTCTCTATGTCATGTATATATTATATTCTCTAGGTCATGTAACGGCCTATTTTGCTTTCACCACTATGCCTGGGATGAATGATATAATGTACTTGTTTTTCTGTGTAAACTTCTGCTGTATCCCCACTTGGTTGGGTGGATGAGTCAATATTGGTATAACCCCACTTGGTTGGGAGATGGATGTATGTATAGAGTCTTTGGTGATAGGAAGGTTATTTATAATATATAAAGTCATGTTTCTTTTGTAGAACATCTTCTTGCAGACCTTGCCTACAGTCAGGGGGAGCTTGGACAACACAACAAAGTAGAGATTTTAGCATGTATTCAGGGGGAGCATAACCCTTTTCCCTTGATGTCAAAGCGGGAGAATGATTTTGATTGAATTGGGGCTGCCATCAAGTCCAAAGGGGGAGATTGTTGGCATTATGACATAGGATTGGCACTATGGCACAGGTGTTGTCCTTGATGGCAGCTCACCCAAAGGGCAGATCACAGTACAGGCTCTCAGAATGAAAGAAAATGAGGTATACGTAGGTTCTTGTTAAAAAAATCATGTATACACACCGGTGTACCGATCAAAAGGCACCTATACGTATACTCGCACATTCATGCAAAGAAAAGCGCGTACATGTGGGAAATCTTATGGTTGGTCCATGGTATTTAGTCCGACATACTTGAACCTATGGTTTTGGTCCTTGGTATTGCATCCAAAGTGTTGAACCCAGGTATTGAGTCTCTAATATTGGATCTCTATGGTTTTGGACCATGGTTTGAGTAAGGCCTAAGACTATAAAAAGGGAAGGAGGTCATTTGGCAAGGATTGACTCAAGGATTGAATATCTTATGAAGAGCTAGATCTAGAATACTGGTGATTGGGTTATGATGCATCACTAGATCTGAATAAAGGAGGAACCTAAGTGCAAGGATAAGGATAAGTATTATTGATGGATCAAGATATTAAGGCTTGAATAGTAGTATCTTTGTGTGATTTTGATCTGTTATTTTGGCGTGTGACTTGATCTATAAATCTGATAATCTGGATATAATTGATGTCTGAATAAATGAAAAGGATAAATTATCTCTTATAGATCTGTACGCAGGTTCAGCGAAGAAAAGGAACGTATACACGCTCGTTTAGTAATGCATAATACCGTATACGCTATTTGACCTTAATTCAGCAGTGTATGCACGCAGGTTGTATACATTGAAGTAGCGTACGTCTCTTGAAATATGTTTTAGCTACTTCTATTTATTGTTGCAGTGGTATGGGTTTAGATTTGGTGTCTGGTTACTGGTACTGGGTTCTGAGTACAACATTCAGAGAGATGACTATTTGATTCAGTTTTTTTTGGTGAAAAGGAGATTGGTTGATGCATATATTTTTTATGTTTGATTGATGTTATTCTTGGATCCAGTCTAAAAATTTATAAAACGTGGTCCCTAGAAGAAAAGAGAAGGTTGTAGCCTTCTGTAGGTCAGCACCTACGTACTAGTATCTCAGCTAGTACAAGAGCTAAGGGGGTAGTAGCTCCCTTCCAGGAGAAATTGGAGAATGAGAGAAGGTCGTAGCCTTCTGCAGGTAGCAGCCTGTGTACTGGTATAAGACGGCACCAGTACAGAAACATTGTAAAAAGAAGTTTCTAATTAAAAGAAAGAGACAAATTGCAGCAGGTGGTTTTCACCCACATTGGGTTTCCACCTTATATCTTGTGTTCTTATGTGTGACTGCCTGTTCTGTTTTACTATTCCTGGTTACTGTTTATATGGTTTGATGCATATATTAATGAACAACATCTGAAGAATATTTTAAATTACAAGTCTGCTAGTTATACGCTAGTTTCCTTTACTAAAGTTGCGTACATACATGGTTTTTCTTAACTAAAGTAGCGTATGCAAATCTGATTGTGAAATGAAAAATAATTGACCTGATAATACTGATTCACCCCCCCGCTCTAATTATTTTTTCCAACATAGCATAGGGACCTAACATGTCCCTCTCCTTCAAAAAGTGTTTTCCTTAACGCTTGAGTAGTTCTTGATGCTTCTGTATAAATTCTTGTCCTCCCATGTCGAATCTTCAGCGAGTGAGTTCTTCCACTTGATGAGATACTATGAAATTGATCTATTTCGTAGCTTTCGATTTCTCGGTTCTATGACTACTTCAAGTTCCAATATGATTTTTCCTTCCTTGTCAAGTTCTCGCAATACTATTTGAACTAGGATCTTCTGCAACTTTTGAATGAGTTCCCACTCCTTTGGGCATATGGATATATGTAAGGCCTGATGTTTGGAGGAACACTTCATGGAATCAAATGAATAGCATGATCATGATGACGAATAGGTGGGAGGCCTTTGGGAGTCTCAAATACCTTGGAATGTTTGTCCAAAACGTTTTGGAGATCTGGAGAAATACACGATTTCGATGTGGGATCCTCTAGTGAACATAATTGTGCAATTATACCCCATTGTTCTTTATTTAGAAGCTTTGTCATGCCATTAGAGTTTATTATATTTCCAGCATTTCCTTCAATACCCCTCAATTCAACTTCCTTTCCTTCCAAAAAAAATTTCAAGAAAAGTTCTTGAAAATTGAAAGCTATCATACCCAAAGATTGTAGCCATTGGACTCCTAGTAAAACATCAGCGCCACCCATTGGAATGGAAAGAATTGGGGTATTCAATACATATTCTCCCATGGATAGCTTGATATCATGTCACTTTCCAGAGCAATTTCTGGTTCCTCTACTTGCCTCCATCACTTGATATTCTAGTGTTGGATATAGGAAGAAATTCAATTCCTTGGCTATCTTATAATCAATAAAATTATGGGTACTACCCGAATCAATCAACACTCTTACCTTTTTCTTCTTCATATGTCCTTCCATATTGATAGTTTGAGGAGTGGTAATTTCTTCCAATGCATTATAAGATATGGTCGGATTGATTTCTTGAGACTCAATGTGATCTTTCAATTCTTGAACATTTTTCTTCTTGATATGTCCCTCCATATTGATAGTTTGAGGAGTGGTAATTCCGTCCAATGCATTACAAGATATGGTCGGATTCATTTCTTCTTTCTCAATGTGATCTTTCTCTTCTTGAACCTTTTTCTTTTTCATATGTCCTTCTACCTTGAGAGTTTTAGGAGTGGTAATTCTTTCCGATGCTTTACAAGATATGGTTGGATTCATTTCTTCTTTCTTTTGGGTTGGTTGCTAGTGTATATACTATCCTTTTGATGTTTCTTGATCCTTTTCTTCCTCCTCTCCAGAATCAATGTAAAATAATTTCTTCTCATCACACTTATGACCTTTAACGTATTTGTTATCACAATTGTAACAAAGCCCTTTTTCTCTTTTTTCTTCCAATTGTTGTGGTGTAACCCTTGTAGGTTGTGGAAGACTAGGAGAAACAACACTTCCATCTTTATAGTTGTGAGGGGTAGACTTCCTTGTTGCCATAATTTTGCTTTCCACTTTGTAACAAAGCCCTTTTTCTCTTTTTTCTTCCAGTTGTTGCGGCGTTGCTCTAAAGAAGGTGTTTCTCTTTATATCCTCATAATGTGCTATCATTTTCTCCATGAAAATTGACCATGTAACAAGTTGTTTACAAGAACAAAGCCCTTTATACCATAAAAATTGATTCAGTTCTAAATATGAAGATGCAATGCATACCTTTTGTAATAGTGGTACACCATGTAGATCAAAATATTGCTCCATCTATAGTATCCAATTTACTAGATCCTTTCCACCAAACTTCCTCATATCGCCTTTTATTGATTTCAGGAGCTTGATCTTGAAATGATTGTAACTCTATATTTGTAGATCTCAAAGTTCTAAAATTCTCTCTTGTAGTAGCCCTCTGAGTCCTCTTTCTAACCTCATAAGTTTGATCAGAATTTGATTCTCCAAGAAAGAGTTATGCCCAATCTCCTAAGATGATCTGATTATATAATGTTTCGGTAGAGCGAACTTGTATGACATGCCATGTGTCACTGTTTCGACCTTAGTACCTAAAACTAATACACAGAAAACTACATGAAGTCCTCTTTTTGTAACTTGTGACGAAATTTCAATCTGATGCTCAAAGAGACCGTTATGACGATTTCCCCCAGTCACCTGTTTGGAATGTAATTCGGGGGTCTACAAAAACCCTAACTTCCTCAGACTATATCTCTGAAACTATAGCGATATAGGATCTAACATTTGGAGCCGAGGTTAAAATCTATTTCCTCTCAAATGGGTTTCTATTTTAGCTTTTGAAACTTTGTAGTAAAACAGTTATAGCGAAAATCCCACGATGACCTGTTTTAGTTGAAATTATGGAACTTGCAAAAATGGTAACTTACTCAGATCATATCTTCGAAACTATAGTGGGAAAAACTCTAAAATTCCTACCTGTGGTTCAGCGAAACGTCTTCTAAAATGGGTTTTTTTTTTATCTTCTGAAACATCACATAAAAAATGTTATAGTGAAAATTCCACGATGACCTGTTTGGAGCAGTGAAACCATAGAATCCAAAGCTCTGATACCAAATGTTATGAAATCAGATCACAAAAAGATAGAAACGATAGATGAAAACCTTAGAAATAAACCTCTTCGAGGGGGTAACCTCCTTTACATTACACAAATGAACAATTCTTGGATGATACAAATGACAATACCTCCTTTCTATATATAGGAGTCTAAGCGGTCATAATATAATCAGAGCCGACATAACAATAACAATGTAAGGCCACAATAATAACATTAGTGGGCTTCTATTGGGCACAATAATAACAATATGGGGACTACTTGGGCACAACAATATAATAAGGGGGTTGTACTAATAACAATAAGGGGTTACACTAGTAGTATAGGGACCTAACAACTAACAACTATTTACATATTGAAGTCCTTGATTTATGTGGAGAGATTCTGACATCATAGCTTGGCTTAGGTTGTTGTTCATGTTTCCCAAATGTAATTTTATGTGGTTCATTATCTGATTCTTGCATATGTTCTTCTAGCATTGTTTCTGCTAGGAATGTATAAAGTCCCATCAAATGTACAACCACACTAGGAGCGCGGTATTTTTCTTCCAGCTCTTTCGACATTTCTTCTGCTATCAATACCTTCACAGGTAATCCACTTAACTTATTTGTTGTAGGACACTTTCTAGAATCATAAATCTAGATATTTTATAAACATCAATTAGCTTACTGAAAATATGCTACCCAGTTTACATATGCATTATAATCTAGAACCTAACAAACAATTATGCTTCCCTCCACATCAACATCTTCCTACTGCTAGAACCTATAATTAGTCAGTTCAAAATAAACATAACCCTAATGAAGATACTTATAAGCCCATATTCATTTTTGGCATCCCTAGATTTTGGCATTTCAACAAAATAATTTCACCCATACAAATTGATTCTACGATTCTCTTCTTCTGCAATATAATAGATTTAGTAGGATAAGATTAGAGTAGCACATCATCAAAATTCTACATTATTAAGAAAAAATTATTACATATTGACACGTAACTAGGAGATCAAAACCACTTAAAGAAACAGGTAATTGGGCACTGGAGCCACAACATAAAATTCCACCAGAGCATCAAGGGTTCCATATCATAATAGAATGTAAAAGAGCATCCAAGTAAAATGCATAAAATAACTCTGCTACATCTATTAAACAAACTTTAACATGTAGGATGTTGATAATCAATATCATGGTAGAACAAAGAGCTTTACCTCCTTTGTGGTTTAATTGACTTGGAATCTTTTGTATTTATATGTACTGGATGTTTGGGTGTCCAATGGAAAGACCAAACAGGCGAGGAGTCACTTATTCTTCACCATAATAAAAGACATTGGGGTAATAATAGACTAATGCATCCAACCCCTATTTTCTCTTTTATTTTGGCTCTCTTTTTGAAGTAAAATTATAAAATTGAAATGAATATAGACACAAATTCTCATCGCGTTACTACAGAGCAAGGAGCAGAAAAGAGACCAAAAGAAACATTCTCTAATATACTAGAGGTTTTGAGCCAAGCCTTTCATCTAGTTCATATGTTTCAGGGCCAAGTATCAGGTATAATGAAATAAAACATGTTAAATCCTATATAAGTTGAAAATAATTCTAATTTGAATTCCTAATGTTTCAAGGAATGGCCTAAAATCATGTTGTGTTTCATTGAATTTTCAATACTTTTTAAAAACTAAATGATTCATATGAGCAACAAGCCCATGTAAGCTTGGATTTGATATGCACTGAGAGATTGCTAAGGTTGAGCAGTTTAGGGATCAATTGATATTATGGTGGGTATATTTTTTAGATTCCCTTTTTCCTCATATTTTTCCTCTATCTTTTCAACCAATTTTATCTGACTGGATCCCTCATGAAAACTTTTGTTTCTATAAATTTTACTAGTTCTGGAACATAGTATTTCCCTACCATAGGTTCCTTAAACATGACATGAGCTATAGATACTTTTTCTTCTTCATAATCACGTCCACTTTTATCCTTTTATTTATTTTTTCTCTTACCTTATGTCATTGGGAAGGTGGATTCTTTACACTCACATTACCATCGAAAAAGGACTAGATTTGAACAATACATTTCCCAGCTATAGGTAAACCAAGTCTATGATATCAACAACTAGGTGGATGTGCTCCAATTGCAAGGTACTCATAGTTAATTCAGTTTCCAGCACCTCGATTTGTTTTATTGAATCAATCCAATTCCTAGAGAGATCTACCGACATTTAGCAGAAGTTCATTCTAAGAGTTGGAGAGGTTAGCATTGGATATATTTTAATTAAAACCTTGGATTAGTGCCTACACCACTAAAGGTTAGTATTGGATGTATTGTAATTAAAATATTGGATAATAACTCTTTGCATGGGTGATATATTCAAAGATGTATCACTTCCACCAAATCATTTTGACACTAAGAGAGCAAGTAGTAACACCATATCAAAGTCATAAACTATAGCATTTCTTTCCTCTTCATTCCATTTTGTAAATTTCTTCAAATCAAGATTTTGTTTTTGAGTGGATAGAGCTATTGCATCCAATTCCTCATCTATTTTTCTATTAACCAAAATACTATCCTAAGAATATAGTAAAAAGTTTCTCCTTTTCAAAGTTTATTAATGGCTTCAATCAGCCACAAAGAGTTTAAGCGATATGACACTTAATGTTGCCAAGCCACCGAGTGGGTGCAATTTGACTTATTACTAGTGTTCTGGTATTCTTGTATGGAGCATTATGAGATAGACCTTCAGCTTCAATATTCTATGGAATAGTCACTTGAAGATAATTCCTAAGTTTTATAGACATTTTTGTGCCTTACAGCATGAAGCATGAAATGTCAATAATCTAAGGGATCCAAAGTCCCTAAACATGTTGTTCCTACCCCTAGAGGAACAAGGCCAGCAAACCACAGCACTAAATATCAGTTCTCCACCTGAAAACACTCAAAAACAAGCTAATTCTGGATCATGTCAGCTGCTCCACTGAGCATCTGCGCTGAATTTCGACTGCTCCACTCTGTACCTGCGTTGAATGTCAACTCTAATGAAGGCTACCTGCGCTGGGCGATATTGGCCAAGTGGCACAGTCATTCCTCAAGGTGTCAATGCCCAGGAAGCTTCCAAAATGACACTTGGATCAGGGAATTCGCCTTGTGATGAGTAAGAGGGTCTAGATCTCCAAGTGGAAGCAAGAACCTCCAAGTGGAATCAAGAACTGAAGAATAATTGAAGTGGGAGAGGACACTAGTAAGCTTCATGCCAGCCTCAAGCTGACTCATCCTTTCTTCAAAACTCCTATATATAGAGCTCTCTCATGAGGTCTAGGGAGGCTGGAATCTTGTGAATGTAAGGAAGTGCTGTTGGTTTGAGTATAGAACTATTGGGTGATTTGCTTGAAGGAGGTGAAGAGGAGATATCTTTCTGCTGGGAGGTGTTGCTAGATTGGGCCTCTTATGGTTGTAACACTCTCGGAACATTACTTCTTCCATTAATAAAGCATTTGAGGTTCTTCTATATGCATGTGTCTCAATGGTGAATTGTTATACTTGTGTATTTGATTTATTCTAATCCTTGAATCAGTTATGAATGTATGTTGCTTGTAGTTTCCCTCTCTTGCCCTTTTGTAGGATCTTTGTGTAGCTGGGCTAGTGAAAGAGCAAGGAGCTAGGGGCAAGCAGCAAAGAAAGAAGATTGGATCAATCATTAGCGGAAGACAACGGTTAGTGGATCTCTTTCTCCTCTCTCTTACATCTCATAAAGAAGTAATCTTGAATAGCTTTGCATTCGGTTGTTGCTGAGGTACTATCACCCTTAGAGTGGGATAGGGTCATTCTGTATTGGATACTTTTCCCAACAACAAATTGGCGACTCCACTGGGGATCATATCTTGTTGGTTGTTTGTGTTTTTTGCTATTCATTTCATAAACACGGGGAGTACCGAATCGAACTGCATTTGGATCTTTCAAATGCAAAGTAGAGGGAAGCTACTCTAGCTCAGTTTCTAGGCAAGTGTATGATTTAAAGAGCTGATCCACAAGGACTCTAATAAGCTCTTAGTGATAGCTTTTCATGATCCTTTTCATCCCTTAGTGTGTACTTGACTGATAGCTTCTGATTTGGCCAAAAACTGTGAATTTTTGAGCAATTTGTGACCCGGAAACCAAGAGAAACGAAAGTTTCGTTCTTCAGTGCAGGCTGTGTGAAGGTTGTCTGCATTTCAACACAGTTCCCGAAGGGGCTACCTGTGCTGAATGTCAAACTGACAGTGTACTACCTGCGCTGAACCAGTCTTGCCTTGTGCTACTAGGGTTTCCTGCTGTTTCTTGCCCTGTTTTCACCCTTGTTTTTGCTGCCTGTTACCAGTCAATGTACCTATCTGAAACCAACTTTCCTTGCCACTATTCCGCCTCGATTGTATAAAGAAACTGTATTTGTTCTTTGTGTATTTCTTATGCCATTTACAGTTTTCCATAACGAAAAGTGAACTAGTCTTGTTGTGACCTCTTAGATCTAGACCTGTGATAAGTGTCGTTTTGATCTTAAGAGTTAGTTTATTTTCTGTTCATAGCTGATTGAGCTTTTGCTTTCGTCATATGGTTTGAATTTATATATATTTCTAGTGTCGAAACAAGTAAATCTTAAGGTGTCTTTTGATTTTGGACAAGCTTGTTTGCTTTCACTTGAAATTGAATTCAAAGTTATACAACAGCTTTCTTTTTGTATCGCACCAACGTTAAGAAAGAGAAAATAAATACCTGCATTTTGCATTTTGCATATAAGTTTGATGTTGATTTAGGGAAAAAGTACATTAGTGTATGCTCTTTGATCTATGTTAAAAGATTTTGTCTCTCTTTTCCCTCAGTAGTTAAGATTTTCATAAGTCGAAATGATTGGAAAAGCTTGCTTCTCATCTTAGACTGCATTTAGGAATTTGTATCAAAACATCTCGTGGTGAACCTTGAAAGGAAAACTTTAAAAAGATCAACTTAAAATATATTGAATGAACCTAAAAACGCTTTGAAACATAACGCAAACACATAGAGGTCTAAGCTAGAGACGTGTTCCGGCGTCGTTAAACGTAGTGACTGTCGATCTCGACGAAGGTGTGTGATTCCTCCTGAGAGTCGGTGGCACTAATACGGACTTGTGCTCCCACGTACCGTCGCATATATATTGGGAGACCCCTATAGGCATATATATTTTATCCATAGGAAGTCGTGTCGGCTGCCCTACTGATCGCAATGCAGTGAACGCAACATTCACGAAGATCGACCACCCGTACCATAAAACGTATTCTGTGGTTTTGCGAAAGGTTTGGCACACCCTCTGCCTAGATCTCCAGAGCAGTTTCTTTTGGCCTTTTTCAATCTCTATAACTGAAAAAGTCCAACCGAGCATTTGTCACTTCGGGCTCATTAATACATCGAAGGAGACTAGAGTCATCTTTAGCTTTTTCTCGACTCTTTAAAAGTGAAAAAGCAAGTTGTGTCTAAAGCGTCGTTATAAAATTTATTTTAAACGGAACATAATCACCTCCTATTCCTGCGTTGATTTGTAGGTTGAGAACATGGAACGCCCCAACCAAGTAATTCCACATGATGGAAATCCTAGTCCTTTCTCCTCTTGGGGAGAAGTTGGTGCGCCCCACATGGCCACATTGTCGCTTCCAGGACTGACAATTGGCCTACCTATTTGGCTATTCTCAACCAATGTAGTTCAGAACACCATGGTTCCTAAATAGTCGAGTCAACAGTTAGATGAGTCTAGAGCTGCCCACCAGCCTTCTACTTCCTATAACTCTTCCTCCAATCCTTCATCTTCGCAAGGTAGAGCCGGCAAAAGCCAAGCTCCCATGGAGAAGAAGGAGAGAGAGAAGAAGAAGAAGGAGCCTAAGGCGACTGGGGGCAAGCAAAAGACATCTGACAAAAATCCACACACAGCACAGACCGGGCCTAAATTTCCATGTGTCATATGTAGAGGAGACCACTTCCATAGAGATTGTCCCTGTATTCCCCGGATACTAAGGGACTGGTCACCTCGTTTGCACAATTCGGGAGCATCAACCTCTGATAGCCATGTTGAATGCTTACCGTCAACCAGCGAAAGTGAAGGTTCGAGACAAAGAGGGGGAGCAAGATCCCCCTACAAACTGTGTAAAGGCGATCACGCCATCCACCGTTGTCCCTTATTAGACGAAGCGAAGAGAGTTTTGGAAGATCGCCCGATTTCACCGTTGAGACTTCCTCCTGGATACAAAAAACTCGTGCCAAGTCCTTCGTTGGTTGAAAATACGGCCGGCCCACTCAAGTGGTCAGCTGAAGCGTCAGTCATTGAAAATGAACCTACTGAATCCAGACCAGACGAAAGTCTAAAGGTCTATACGGCAGTTGACCCGGTTCTTCCTTCAGAGGTTTCATCCTCAAATGACACCGTCACTGAAGATTCATCTTCAAATGACACTCTCACTGAAGGGAATAGGGATGACATGATCCAGATTCTTTTCATCAACACAGATTCTGATGAGCATCAGGGCAATGCGCCCATTCCTTTATCGCGGGAAGGAACATCGTCAGGGTCATATCCGGCCGTGTATTCGGTCCCACCACCAAGCAACCTGGTTGTATCCTTTGATTGGAACCAACTAGGCAGACCCCGGTTACCAGCCAATATACCATTCAGAATCATAGTCCAAATCAATGGCTGGAACTATGATTGATGAAGGGGCATCTGTGAGTATCCTTTCCTCTATTGCTTGGAAAGCATTGGGTTCCCCAGAGCTTTTACCTGAGATAAGAAATCTCTCGGGTTTTGATAAAGGAACCAGTCGACCATTAGGGATCCTCCCCAATGTGCCTGTTACATTGAAAAGGAAGATCATTCAAATGAATGTGATGGTTGTTCAAGGACCCTTGGATTATAACCTACTCCTTGGACGAGACTATATATATGGCATGGAAGCTTTAGTCTCCTCACTCTTTAGAGTAATGTGTTTTCCACACGAAGGAAGAATGGTCAAGCTCGTAGACCAACTTTCATTTCCGGGATCACACATCGCAAATAGTCACATACCAACCCTCAATGGTCTATTCACCCAAGAAATGTCTCCACCCCCAGTCCTCCTTCCCGATGAGTGCGAGTGATTCAGAAAGATGGGACTGGAACCCAGGGGGCATGCATCCTGGTCTACTTCAGGCAGAGGAAACCTTGGGTATAAGGTAGAATTTCCGCGAAAGAATATGACTAGTCCGTACCCCGTCTGTGGATGGAAGAGGGGTTGTTCTAGAACAGGATTCTTCTGTTAAGGTTACTTGTTTGACAACAATCATTCACCATTGTCTACTTCGGTAGACAGTGCCGAGGAAATGTTTTCGTTTGATGGTGTTAACAAAACAATCTTTGGGTAACCAGAAAGAGGCAAGCCTCACCCTTTAAAACAAATGTTTTATCGGATAAGTAGGGGCAGCCTTGAAATTGTACTTTATACCTGGGGGCATGCAAACCTTTTGGAGTGCAAGCTAAGAGCGGTTATTTATCTGTTTTTTGGATTAACCGTTTCCGAACTTGCATAAAGAAAGGATGAGAGGGAGCAAAGCTTAGTGAAGATGAAGCTCTATGAAAAATAGAGATCTCACAGGAGACATTTCTTATCTTATGACTGGTATAATCGAGCAGTTTTACCACAGAATTTATGCTCGTTAAAAAATAGAAAAGCGAGATTCGAGCAGTTTTACCGTGGAATTTATGCTCGTTAAAAAATAAACATAAGAATGAGCAAGAGTTTCCTCCAGAGTTTAAGCTCATTAAAAAATGAACCTATTCTGGTAAATAACCATTGTGATCGTAAAATTATTAGCCATAAAAAGCCTTGGTCGTGTTTGCACCTGCCACCTCCATTCCATTTGGCCGATCGTTCACCCCCATATGATTGTTTACCCATTTTGAGGAACAACTGCGAAGAGTGATTTCACTTAGCCATCCTTGTGACACTGCCGTGATTGGAAAATTCCAACCTGTACCTGGAATCTTCTGCTATCCTTGTTTATCACTCGTTCCTCACAAGACGAGTCTTCTTTGAGCTCTTTTCTCCTGACTCGTAAAATATGAAAAGTTTGCCGAGTTTTGGCCTTCCAGCTCGTTAAAGTGACCAGAAGAGCTATCCCTCCTCTAGATTTTAATCTTTTTGGACCTGAGGGATTATTACACAAAAAGGTCGAGCGCTTGTTTTATTCGGCTCGTTAAAGTTATCGAAAACTCATCCCTTCTGTATTGTTTTATACTTTTTCGGACTTAAGGGATTAGATGACGAAAAAGGAATTTTGGAGTTAACTTTCTGTACCATTTCAGACTCTCTAAAAATGAAAAGGACCGAGTTTTCCTTGTCGTTAGACTCGTTAAAATGATTAAATAGCGACAAACTTGTCTTTAGACGAGAACGAGTTTCCCTATCGCTAGGCTCGTTAAAACATAGCAATAGGCTTGCCCGAAGGGCAGGTTATAGAACAAGCATATGTTATCCTCCTCAAGCTTGACAAAAATAAAGAGGTACTGGTCAGAAATGACTGGGGAAAAATTGGGAGAACCTCAAAGCTTTAATGGTAGCAAGTCGCTGTTGAACATGACACTTTGTCCTCCGTATCACATCGGGTTGGGTTGTTTCATTCACCGGTCTCATCACCATGGTCTTCGCCAAACCATCCACATTTGGGGTAATGCTACCGATCCATCGCATCAGTGTCGTTATATGTTCAAGAGATGTTGTTCAGAAAGAGTCAACCGTGTCCCATCCACTGCCATACATTATCCTTCATCCACCCATGATCACCACCCGTAATCATATCTCACTGATTGTTTTCACCTCCACTAAAATCATTAGCTCCGTTCCGTGTCACTGATGTGGGATTCATTAAGGCCCTCCTTTGACGGATCGCTTCTTGTCGACTTCAGCTCATTATCCAAGAAGTTGATCTAGGAACACCCCCCTCAGTACTTTGATGCTTGCATGCCTCAATGGCAAGTTTCTCACTTCCGGCGACAGGTATACATCAATGACCTTCGACCAGAAGATTTTGCGTGGTGTTCGACGCCAAGTCCTTTATTCACACAACGTGAATTGTACTGCAGTACCTTGAGGGTCATTATCATTATCAGTGATTCCTCTCGCGCTTGTTAACGGTTTACATTATTGACCGGTAATCAAGTGATGTCTTTCCATGTTCGACTTCAGCGCAATTCTCACATGGATCGACTTGTACTTAGAGTGAAGATCGAACGAGTTTGAAGACCCCGGATCTAGTTTCATCCATCCGGGCTGCGATATATATTCAGGAAATATAAAGACATTTGATATGTACATTATTACAGCAGACGATCATCCTACTCAAAGGATGATAATTTCAGCAGAGAATTATCAGTCTACCATCAGACGATCGTTTGTTCTATGTAGCAAAATGAATTTATAAAGCTGAGCATGGGAATGCCCGCCTGAGCTAGATCATGAAAGAAGAATGAAAAATAATGTATTGTATTGTATTTTATTACAGGTCACTTCTCAGCGATTGAATGAACTTCAGATCCTCCTGATAAAGAATTTCACCCGATAAACGACCTCATACTTTAGGGGGCAACTGTTATAGACATTTTTGTGCCTTACAGCATGAAGCATGAAATGTCAATAATCTAAGGGATCCAAAGTCCCTAAACATGTTGTTCCTACCCCTAGAGGAACAAGGCCAGCAAACCACATCACTAAATATCAGTTCTCCACCTGAAAACACTCAAAAAAAAGCTAATTCTGGATCATGTCAGCTGCTCCACTGAGCATCTGCACTGAATGTCAACTGCTCCACTCTGTACCTGTGCTGAATGTCAACTCTAATGAAGCCTACCTGTGCTGGGCGAGATTGGCCAAGTGGCACAGTCATTCCTCAAGGTGTCAATGCCCAGGAAGCTTCCAAAATGACACTTGGATCAGGGAATTCGCCTTGTGATGAGTAAGAGGGTCTAGATCTCCAAGTGGAAGCAAGAACCTCCAAGTGGAATCAAGAACTGAAGAATAACTGAAGTGGGAGAGGACACTAGTCAGCTTCATGCCAGCCTCAAGCTGACTCATCCTTTCTCCAAAACTCCTATATATAGAGCTCTCTCATGAGGTCTAGGGAGGCTGGAATCTTGTGAATGTAAGGAAGTGTTGTTGGTTTGAGTATAGAACTATTGGGTCATTTGCTTGAAGGAGGTGAAGAGGAGATTTCTTTCTGCTAGGAGGTGTTGCTAGATTGGGCCTCTTATGGTTGTAACACTCTCAGAACTTTACTTCTTCCATTAATAAAGCATTTGAGGTTCTTCTATATGCATGTGTCTCAATGGTGAATTGTTATACTTGTGTATTTGATTTATTCTAATCCTTGAATCAGTTATGAATGTATGTTGCTTGTAGTTTCCCTCTCTTGCCCTTTTGCAGGATCTTTGTGTAGCTGGGCCAGTGAAAGAGCAAGGAGCTAGGGGCAAGCAGCAAAGAAAGAAGATTGGATCAATCATTAGCGGAAGACAACGGTTAGTGGATCTCTTTCTCCTCTCTCTTACATCTCATAAAGAAGTAATCTTGAAGAGCTTTGCATTCGGTTGTTGCTGAGGTACTATCACCCTTAGAGTGGGATAGGGTCATTCCGTATTGGATACTTTTCCCAACAACACTAAGGTTTTTCACAGATTAATGTCTCACCTTACCGGTTGCTTACTCATCCAATTCACTATAAAACTACCTAGAATGGAGCTAGTTCAACACTTGTTCATTATCCTGAAGTTCAAATATCACATCCAACTTGCACAGAGAAATGACACTAACTGATTTCTCTACATTTTCAATGAGGAAAATTTCCTCAGCCTACCAAATCTCTTCTCTTTTTTATCAATCCATTCCACATACAGGAGTTTATGCATACCCAGTTCATCTTCATAAAAGCTTCTACACATGATACCATAGTGTGCTCCCTCAGGGAACTAGATCATTTCCTTCACACAACTGTCAAATAGATTTATATCAAGGCAACAACTATCCTTGATTGGATCTGGTACAAAATTACTTTCTTCTATTCCTGGAGCTGGATTGAGTGACCCATTTGGAGTTACAAGAGTTAAATGTTCTCCATTGTGCCAAGATTCATATCCTTCCAATGCCATAACACCATATTTCCAACCATTTGTTTGCCCAATAAAGTGCATCAGTGTAATGCGATTATCTTCTTCCAAGTCATGGGTGTTGTGAAATGGATGACACAAGTTTCTAATCAGGAAGATATTGAGAACCCTCATCACTACCTAGGAAAATATCATATTGTGGTAAGCCACAATTTACACTTTTCTCAAGATTACTACAATGGACATTAAGATATTGGGATCATCCTTTATAAACGAACTTGAAAAATAAATTACAACAATGAGAGGGGATGAGAAAATCTTGTGTTACCGGTATAAGGGAAGGTGTAATCATCAAATTAAGGAATTACCTCCTTACAAAAATTGAGGAGACCTAAGGGTTGTTCTTAAATATGAGTAAAGGGAAGAGTGCACCTATTCATATCTTATAAATTGGGTCTACCACTGCAATAATTCTGGGCATCGTCTACTGGTCTTCAATCCTAAATCAATTCCAATTGGTAGACTGACAAAATAGTATGTCACCAAATTCACATATGCCACCACATCTTGCCATCCACAGCCAATTGCCACCCTTGCAATCACAATACCTTTATGATTTCAATCAAAATATAATACTAAATATAAAAAACGTCAACTACCAAACTTATAACTTTCTACTACAAATAAATTGTTGATATGAAAATTGCAACTTGAGAGAATGGGTTGGATTCCATTCAAGAGAACAAATATTGTAAACAGAGGTATCAATGCAGAGACTGAGCATATAACCACAGTGCTGCTTATGAATTCCATTGTGAGTTCTTTCTTCAGTATCAGAATCCCAGTGGAATGTATGACACTTATTATGAAGCAAGTGACCACCACAACTATAATTGAAAATCTTGCAGTTTTAGGTCTCCTGGCTCCCAGCTCATTACCCACTCTTATACTGCAAACAATATAAATACAACAATAAAGAAAAGAAATTTTTAGATACAACAAATGTGAAAAAATAGTATACCATGCTATTTAATGCTTTCGAAGGAGAAATCAAGTTCATGATTGCAATAAAACTGTCGAACTTATGTGGATTGCAGATTTCCCCAATATCCGAGAATCCTAAGGTTAGGAGGGGTCAATTGTTTGACCCTCTCTAGATGGTTAGATTTCAAGATATTCCCAGAATCTGTAATAGTGATAAAGTTTCCCCAATAAAACGATATATGACTATAAATCATAAATGTATACCTTGCAGTTGTACTGAGACCCAACATTCCCGCTAACTCCTAGCTGTAATAATTCATGTTGCATATATGTTCAAAACCTGGTATGTTAGAGATCTATTAACTGGCATAGTTGTCTAATGAAGTTGGGACAATGCATAGGCATGGAGCTTGTATTTGGAGTTAAATTAGTTATCTTTAAATGGTAAAGTCTCATACAAAATAGAAATGGAATCCAAAGAAACCTCTACATTTGGCAGAAACGTGATACAAACACCAATAATTCAATGTAGCATATTTCCAAATTGTAGAATGAGGTGTAGAACAAAACAAAACTTGTCAAAATAGGCTAAACTATTATGTAAACATCCAGACATAGTTCAGATAATTTATGTATCTTGCAAAGAGTATTAAGGCATATATTAGCATAACAGTTGATGCTAGAGTTAACTTGAAGTATGGCCAGAGTTTTGTGAAGGCCATCAAGGTGAAGCCTGTCCATGTATGCCTGCAGTATGGGCTATAGAATATATAGAAGGAAATAGTAATGGCCAGAACCCACCAAGTCAAACTCACTGTTAGGGATATCCCTAGCAAGACAAATCCTAGCTTGTCTACTGCCACCCAGGTGACCAATGTAAGGAATACACATGTCCCAACAACAATATAGGCAAGAGGGGCCACTATGTTCTAAGCCTGTAAAAACCTCTGCATGGGGCAATTGAGGGAAAAAGCGAACAAATGAGGAATAAGACCTTTGGAAAAAACACCTCCTGTAGTAGAGATCTCTTTACTCTACCCTATGGTAATCAATACATGATCTGCAAATTAGTAGAGGATGCCCAAAAGTATTGCTTTATCATCCAAGATAAGGAAATCATCAAATTAATGAGTTTATGACTCGTGACTTGTTTGATTAGATTGATTTTTCATCTTTGGATTTTTAAAAATATTACATCTATTATGAATGGTTATGGTGTCAGGATTTTGCTGTAGTTTTGACTTATGATTCAGAGAATCAGGAAGATAAGTGTATTTTTTGTCATACCTATTATCTAATTTTTTTGTTGATATTCAACATTGCTTTGAGATAACACCTCTGCTTATATACCTGTGTGAATTCATTATGAGTGTTGTTAACTATTGTTACCATTTTATATGACCAAGTAGAAAAACATCAGGAGGTGGCCCATGAAACTATATATTTTTTTTAGAACTGGAAGTCATTAGATAAGTTTAGGTGTGATCAATATTTCTTCCAAACATTGATTGCATACCATGAATAGGAAATATTAGTATGCAAGGATCTCTCAGAATCATTATTATGGGCTCACTATTTACCAACTAAGCCACAAAACTAAAATTTGATTTTTTAGTAGGAATGTCAAATGACAAGGACACTTTCTCCAAGTCCACACATAATGCATCTTGAATGTGATTACAAATTTCCCTTTATTTTGAATTATATGAAGGTAATACCATAGCATTTATGAAGGAACTGGTGGAATTTCTCACTGAATTAGACACTCCTATTGGAAAATTACCCAGAACCGATTGAGCAGTATAATCTAGCAGTCCCTTTCTTTTCCATCCAAGTAGACATAGAAGATCAATCCATAAATATGAAATTTTCTTGGAAGGTGTGCTTCATGTTAATATAACTGAGATGACCTATTAAAACTTAAAATATTAACAAATTTTGTAGAAACTTTGTATTTACTGATTCATATGGCATCCATCCAATGCATCAATTAAAGGTAAAATGTTACCATAGTCTCTAAGAAAGTACCAAAACTTGATGGCTTGGGTCAACATCAATGACTACATGGCAATGATCAATGGGATAACAATGGATAATAATATCTAATTTGTATGGGTAAACATGAACTCCAATTGCTATTTTACTTTCATATTCTAGCTAAAAGAAGAATTGTATGTTCCCCAGAAGACCCAATTTGAAAAATTCTTGATTTCCATCCTACGCAAAACATATTTCCACATTTTGATAAATGTATCCACATAGCTTCATTGTTCTAGGCCATACATGTGTGTGCTTGATAGGAAGATTATTATCTATTGATACACATTGTATTCATCATCTTGCTAGATTAACTACAATTTTGGTATGAGAATATTTCTAGGTATGTAGAAATAGCTCTCCAAATGGAAATACAATTCCCCACAAAGATACATTGATTTTGAGAACCTGTTAGCTTGAAATTTCTTTCACCTAACTAAGAGAAACAATAATTCCACCGTGTTGAATCTCATAAAAATTTTCTTCCATTCCTACATAATCTTTCCACTTTGTTAGAAAATTATATATTACAGAGCAATGGAACACATAAAATATTGTAGAAATATAAATACAAAAAATGCATAAAACAAGAGAGACACAGATATACGTGGTTCACCTAGTTTTGGCTACGTCCACGGAGAAACAGCCAGCACTTCCTTTTATATTATCCAGCAAACTAAAGAGATACAACCTACAATAGATCTAATGTAATTCCCTCTTCACTCTCAATTTCATCTCTCTTTCTCACTCAGAATACAGATATACATATACGCAATATAATTCCCTCATATATAGGTAGGGGTTTCCTTCTAGGGCAGAAAACCCTAAATTAAACATAACTTTTACCGTAATATTTCGCCCTAATGAACGACCCAGATTGACTACGAAATTACAACATTTTACAACAAAATTTTACATCTATTTTTAGCTTTGGGGGCGCTGCCCCTAATCCCCCACAGGGGGGGGCTCTCAAAGGTCGTAGTCACCCCCAGACCCCTCTACAGCGTAAATATTACCGGTGGTGTTGCCGCCACATTATGAACTGGGGTCCAATGAGGTGATACCTCTGAATAAAGAAGATAATCAGGCTCCACACCCAACACACTTACCATATGTTGAGACAAAAGTATTTTATTAAATAATATTAGACAAACCCTATTTATTGACTAGCGTTAAACTTTATAATCTTTCGTTAAAAGGAAAGACTTTCTATAAGTATGAATAATATATTAAATGCAATTGTATTAGATAAAAACCTAAATGTAAATGTATCGCCAAAGGTCTTTGATGTCTCATTTATTGACACTACTTATCCATAGCGATTTATAATAAAATTATACATGGCTACATCTCACTCCCGTTTAGCTCATAAAAGTGTATATTACACTTCTGGTACGTGATCTAGAAATTTCACTAGTGATTAGTTCTCACTAGTGATTAATTCGAAGCATATAATGAAAAACACAAGAATCTGATTTAATTTTATTTGATTTTCCGTCAGTTCAAATATGTGGGCTACATTATTTGGAAAATTTGCTTTAAGGTACATCTTTCCAACTTAACTGCACATAACCATGTCTGATTTTATGTTTTAGAAATTTAACTTGAAATATTTATCCTGTGCTTTTGTAAATAATCTCGTTGTACTATAAACATCTATCGTGGTGCATTTGGTTTACATTGTTCAAGTTGGGATCAATAGAACCCTTGGCAGTTTTTTAGAAAAAATGTGTTGCACTCTCACAATTTCTCACCTCTTTGAAGCAACATATCAAAACATGATATAAACCCTCTTTTGTTTAGATAATATTTTCTGGTTTAGTGTTTATATCACATTCAAAATGTAACTTCTTGTCTTATATCAAAATATAGAAGTTACAATTCTTTTTTGTGTTGCATGATGGAATGACTAGAAATGGCAAAAGGCCACAAATTTCTCAAGTTACAAGCCTACTACGTGGTATACATGGAAATGTCCCAAGTCATTCCTTGAGACTGAAACCAAAGCAAAAATATGGTTTTTCAGTCCTTTCAGTGTACCAAATCCTATATTAGATCCCCTAAAGGCATTATTTCCCATGTGTCTAACTATGGGAGATCTCCAAATTGATAAAAAAATTGGCATGCTTGGGTGATAAAATCCCTTACTGTCCACATTGTGTGTATGCTTTGTCTCCTTTCCAACCCAGGATGGGCCTGGGCTAAGGCATTATGCTAGATGTATCTCCATGTTTTTTCCAATGGCAGGTTGTTGGGTGATAAAATTTCAACAAAGAGCCACTTGTACCATGAGAAAAGAGTCACATAGCTTAAAACAATCTAAAGGGAATGCTTGGGGTTGCTAGCATTTAAAGTTCTTGTGCCTTCTCCAATCAGTTGGAATTTTAGTGGACTACCTTCCTCCGTTTAGGTATTCTTTGATTAACTCCAAAAATCTCCTACCAAAAAAGAACGAGATGAACAAGATTATCAAAGATGACATTTACAAGCCATCTGTTTAGGTCACCTAGTTTGACCCACCCGAAGGGTCAAGGAACAAGTTGGCATTCTACACAAACCTTGGTTGCTCAGAGATGAGCTTATTTTCCAATCCCTTGGAAGCATTGGAAGCACATTCTTCATACCCCCTTGGGCCAATTTTGAGTGGTCTTAAGCTTCAAGTTGAGACTAAGCATCAAATTCCACGATAGGACATGCTATTCTAGCTATGTCATTTGCAGAACACCAAGTTGGGGAATAATTTTATTTTTCACTTCCTTGTTTACAATGAGACACAAAATCAATTATATTGCCTCTTTTAGGTTTCTTAAGACTATATTTTTTTGGTACCTAGACAAGTGGTATTTGGATTTGTTTATGAGAGAGGCATTGGGTCTCCATCCTTCCTGGTTCAAGACACCAATTGGATGATCACATCCTTTTCTTCAACTAAACCAACCAAGTGAAAATCTATGAGACCTTTGCATAATCACCAACTCAAATCCCAAGAAAGGTCCAACTAGTACAAAAACAATGCACTCCCTTGACACAATGATTCACACCACATATAATCTCTTCTTCCAGTACTTTATGACAATCCTATATCAAAAGTTTTCCTTTCCATCTCATATGTCAAGAGAGGCAAATATTCAGAGATAGATGGGTCACAAGAATGTAGTGTTCCTTCCTTATCTTCAAGAGGCACATCCAATCATCATGTTACATTCCATACCCTTTTTATCCTCCTCCAAGGCACGACTCTAGGGAGTGTTGATTTTCACCTACAATTCTTCATGCATCACATTATTTTTCAAATCAATGTTTTTTTTTTTATATATTAGAGTTAGGATATATCTTCGTAACATCCTTTTATATAGGAGAAGTCTTTTACACTCGCAAAGTGTACTGATACTATTGTACTTACTAGTGACATTGAGCTATTTGTGGCCATTTGCTTAACATTGATAAAATTATCTTAACTCATATTATCTATTATCAACACAAAAAAAGATTGATTTGAGTATTATTTGTTGAAGAATATAAGGCAAGATAACATTAAGGATTCTTCTAACTATGATAATTGATTGTGACGTCTTTTTACTTATTAGGATTATCTTCTTATTATTATTATTATAGTGTGTTCTTCAATCATCAAACAACTACGAAAAAGAGAAGATAAAAAGGATACAAGTACGCAAGATGTAGGCACCAAGCCAGGGAAAACTCTTGAGAGGAAAACCCTTCAATCTATTCTTATAGATTCTTTATTGATGAATACCAAGACCTTTGACCAACACTGAAGCCCTTCTAAGACCAAGATCAAATTCTCAATGATGTGCTTGCTTTACTTCTTTCAAAACCCAGAAAAATCTCTTCGTGGAACACTTCTTCGACCTCTAGACACAAATGTTTTTCCGTAACTACATATCTGCAACTTTAGCCCCTGAACAGTAGTTGTTACTTCACACGTGTGGACTAGAACTTCTTCTTATTTACCTCTATCTTCCTTGCCTGACCTAATTTGTGTTCTGGATCTATAAGGGGAATTTGTTGGCCCTTCCTTCAATAGTTCCTCATCAGATCAAATCCTCACAAGGAAACCCTAACCAAGCAGCAAAAACCCTAGGGAAACGATGCAGAATTTCAGCCCTCTTCTTCACATGTGTGGAGAGAAATAGAGAGAGAGGGACCTGAAACAATTACTTATTTACCTTCTTCGTTGCCCTTTTCTGCTTCTTCCTTCGCATGAGAGAGAGAGGAATGAATGGGTCCAAATGAGGTCGAACTATCTCCTATATATAGGTCTTCCAAGGGTACGAATTCCAACTTCTAGGCTGACTTGATAGGCTGGCAGGTCAACTTGGTCTTGGAAGGCTCTATAAAATACAAAAATAATTATTTTTACAATTTAGAAGATGCCCAATGGGGCCTTCATATTATGACAATGTCCATATTTGACTTCTTGACCTAGGACAACTCTATAATCACTTTACCTATAAAACAAATTTCTTGGGCAATAAACCCAAGCTCAATAATAATAATAACCATTTTTCTTTCTTTTACAAAATACAATAATCAAAAGTAAATTTCATAGTTATGAATACCAAACCTAGTTACACTTTCTTCAACATTGTTTTCATAGAGATGTCTTTCTCCATATTTTAGGATTTGAAGGTGAAATTCCAACCCTTGGTGTGCAAGTGCCCCTAAGTGACATAGAGATATTCTTACTAACAACTTTCCTAAGTGATCTTACTGAAATATTTCCTAGGCAATGTTCGTAGGTAGGTTTGTAAATGCTCTATCAGTGTTTCTCTACCTTGTAATGTCAAATATTTTCTAGGTTGATACATGTGAATTGTACATGTTACACTTAGGGTTGCACATGAGCTTATTGGGGTGTGAATCTATTTGCTTTTGTGGGGCACATTTCTCTCTCCTTTCATGTTGCAATCTGCATCTCAGTTTTCACTCAAGAATATAATCTTTGATTTGTGTTTTTTAGAGGGATAATCTTTTAATGTTGTTCTTCTGCTAGTCTAGTGATCCATAATTTCTTAGTCTATGTCCTATATGATTCATTAACATGTATACTAATTGATTTTCTATTGTTCCTTCTTTCTGCATAATGGTGCTTCTATGCAAATTAGCTATGGTTTTTCTTTTTCCTCTTAGTGCTATTGTGTATTAATCAACAATACAATGTTCACATACATCAATGAACACAGATTTATAATGGAAAACCAATACAGAAAATTGGCATCAATAGAATGCTCTCAGTGCTTCTTTACTTTAGTTAATGCACATTGCCAAGGTCATAGATGGCTGCAATATTAGAACTCTTCTTCTTTTTTCATTAAATGGAACTGCTTTAGAATTATGCAATAAGATTTCCTTTAGTTAGAATTCCAAATATTTTCAAGCTTCTAACTACTACTTTGGTTCAGTAGTTGGTCTTGCAAACTATGATCTTTGTATAAAGGTTGTAATAGTTTAATCATCTAATTTCACTCTACTTTATTATGGAGTGACGGTTTCTATTGCATAATTAAAATTATACTCATTCAAATATTTTCATTAATGTTGAGTAAAATTTTGATCTGTTTATAAGTTCTTATGTTATTCGGGCCCAAATTGGGTGAAGTACATACTTACAAAAATAGTTGGGAAGTCTAAGATAAGAACTTGAGATGAGATTTTTCCCAGCATAGACTACAATTCATGGCATATCGGTCCCATCATTTATGAATGGACTAAAAAGAAAATTATTTATTCATTTCCTACTCTATTTACTATGTATTTATGACAAAAAAATGGCCAAACAATTTGGCTACTTAATTTGTCATGACAGACATAAGGAAAGACCAAAAAAATCTCTTCAAAGTAGACATTCTAAACCAGAAACTCGAAGTTTCAAGGACCAAAGCTAAGCACGAACACTATTTGTAGAGTCATCAACTCCCTTTTCCTCAATGTAAATAGGATTTTAGTGCTCTCCATCAAACACGTTTCCAACCTACCTTCCATTATGTTAATGAACTCCCTGATGAAGTCCTAATTTTTGGAATTTTCCTCTCAGAAAACACTGCTAGCTGAAGATCATTTATCCATTTTGTCTGTAATCTCCTTCAGTTATTTTTTCTTTATACTTTTCCTTATCTTCCAGGAAGACCCCCCAACCTACAAGAAATTGGTGAACCTTTTGCTTCATTGGAAATGGAACAATGAAAATGTTCTGATGAGATGTATATTACTTGGGGTCTTGAACTTTCAAATCTCCTTTCACTTGGATTACCTTTGTTCCTTCCTTACATGTATCTATAGAACCACTCACCTTGAACATTGATTTGACTTGACACTCTCATGAAACCTTACTTTCTTAGTTCTTCAAGAATGAAGGGAGATGAGTTATTCCTTCTCTTGCTTCTCCTTTATATCTTATTGGCTCTATCAATGGCATCTTCTCACATGACATGTCCTAGAATTAGGTTATCTCAACCACTCAAAATGAATTTTCTCATTATTCCTTCCCTTGTGATGATTGCATCCTTGCCTCATTCTCACATATACATCTTCACTCATTTATGATAAAATTTCTTTATTGTTACCTTAAGGTAGCTCCTATTAAATGCAATATTATATCTTCTTCAATGATTTGAGGCATGCATCTTTCTCTTGTATCAAGGTTGTCATTTTTCATCTTATTATTATTTTCCAGTGTTCATTGTAGGGAAGTTTAATCCATGGACTATGTCACTTGGTCAGTCTTTTGTTTTCTATTGTTCACTAGCACATCTTTTATTTTTTCCATTCCAATGTAAGATACTTCAATTTCATTTTTTTGTCATATTTGGAGGAGAAAGTTGTACTTTTTTAATGATCTCCATAATTATTTCTATGTACTATGAATTCTTTGAGTTTCAAATATTTTTATGCATTGTATTTCATCTTTAGATTTTTCACCATTGATAGTGTATCTTGTGTAAGTATGGGACTTGATAAAGTTAATGGACTACCTTTTCTTCAAGGGAGGACATTTACCATTCTAACTTAGGGATCATTGGTGAATCACTAGGAGGTGAGAATTTCCTTTTCATGCAATGTGTTCTTTTTGGTTTCTTTATGTTGGATTTTTTTACGTTGACAATGATGCCTAAGATATTTATTAGAATTATGTCTATTAGTAACAGAAAATGCATAATATCATTAGATTTTACATCTTTTTAATGATTTATATTAACTACGAATTCAAAGTTCTTTGAGGTTTGACATAGGATGAATGTCAAATTATTGTGATTTTCTTGAATGTGAAGAATTTATTTTCTATATTTAGTTATTCTCACTTTTGGACTTGGCATTACTTGAAGGAATGCATGCATGGTTTTTTTCTTTTGCTAACCCATTATATGTTGTAGCAATTCCAATTATCAAGGTTCATGTAATGGTTGGGAATGCTTTACATAGAATTTGAAGAGATGAAATTTTTATTTTTTCCTAAATAAAGGCCCACTTAAGAGTTCATTTTTTATTGCGCAGTGTTTATTTGAGGCATATAGATCTGTTTAAGAATTGTCAACAAAAGATGTGTAGGGTTTTAGATGGGCCGTATACAACAATAAATGGCATGCCCAAGTAGCAAGTATAAAGGATGTATTTGAAGGTGAGCTTGGATTCATTTCCTTTGGATTTGATTTAATATTGTGCTCAATTATTTTTCTATTTTTTCCTTTGGTTGCTGAGGCCATAAATAAATTTTGGCAAGTCTTCCATTGAAGCTTAAGTGGTGCAAGTTGTATGTCTAAGGCTTAAGTTGTCTTTCTATCCATTCTAGGAAAATAGTCTAGGCATGCTTTCTTGGTGTTCTTGGTCTAGTTGCCTTGGATTGCTTCAAGACCAGTGTCTAGGTACATCTAAAATGGTGTGTCTCAAAAGATTTACAGGATACTGGAGACCACACTTATGATATATAGGTACATATATACATGGGAAATAGATTGGTTCATTAATCCAATGGAATGAAACATGGATTTCTAATACTTCTTCAGAAGTTCAGATTTGAGAAATAAGCATAAAAATAATGGAGGCAGAGAGCTTCAAGGACTTACAGATAATAATGTTTTGCGGAGAGTGTGAGAGAGGACAAGAGAGAAGAGTAACTCATCACATAAGGCATAAGGCTTCAATACTTCTATATTAAACAAAAAAAGCTTGAGACATTAAGGATTTCTATGATTATTTAGCCTACGAGTAGAAA